>OV816025.1:63530089-63881628 GCA_929113105.1 Agrypnus murinus
TCGCATTTCTGTTGGGTGCTTTAGTTTTCTTGTATGATTTTATAGAATTGGTTTTTTTAATGAATTAAACAGTAGATTTTGATGTTTTATGTTTTTTGCCAAAAATGCTTGGATCGGTTGCTAACGACTTAAGTATCTTCTTTTCCAAATCTTTATTCAAAAACACAGACTTTACTCCACTTCCTACTATTCTTTTGACACTACCCGTCTCCCTGTACCTTTTTAGTACCCTTTGCACTGCTCTGATTGATATTTTTAACTTACTAGCTATTCTTTTCAAAGTAAGACTCTATTTTGCATACTTTTGACAAAATATAATCGCATACTTGTTCTTATTTCGACGACATTTTTATGAACAACAAGTAAAATCAATTGTTTTTGTTATTTTTTGTTAGTGGACAGTTTGGTGATATAAGCCATCTATATCATCTTTTCTTAATTATAATCGTGACCGACACAGCTCTATTAGATTAAGCGAGAATTTCTCTTGGGACAAGCTTTAAGTAAAGAACGACTATGCTATAAAATTAGTATAAATCTTTCTTTTGTGTCTAACTTTTTATTGATTTCAACGTTTTTTCCATAATAGTTATTTATGTGTTAAGGGCATAATGAAGCTTTTATGGCCAGAAGGGGCCTTAGGCTGTAGGGCTCTAAAAGCAAGTTATGCCCGCTATACATACACTATTTTATGCACAGATTAAGTTTTTAATGTCAAATCTATTATTGTGTAAAAATATAATAGATCACTTTCATTTAGGTGGCGCTGCAATCGATGTTAGGTATAGAAACATAACCTCACTTTTTCTGAAAATTTATTTCTGTAGATTTGATTGTTATTGTAACTGCAAAATGCCTTATAATTGTTGTGTGCCTCAGTGTTCATCTATTACTAATAAATATTTAATTAGAAAATGGTTGTTTATCATTAGATCAGGAAAAAACCCAACAAAATATACAAAAGTTTGCTCTAAGCATTTTCTACCAAAAGATTATAAAATTACCAATATGGGTAAGTTTTGTAACTGTAATTTATTTTATATCTAAGCTTACATATTTTATTTTTAGGACAATGGAAAATTCTTAATTACAGAACTGCAGTTTCCTCTCAATGTTTACCTGTAAGAAAATTTGACAAGGGTCACATCAGAGAACGATTTAATACTACCCAATACAAAATTAATTAATTTATTGATGTCTCTACAATTTTAAGATGTTCTTTTTTTATGTATAGCAGTGATTGCTATTAAAGATTATTATTATTAAAGACAAAACCGTAGTAACGAAAAAGCTGCATCTATCGACTTGGACATTGCTAGAAATATAATTGATTATTTCATTCTACTTCGTTTTTGACCAATCGCAAGGCTTTATTTTTTGGATTACAGCGATAATTCGATAATTTTTTATTGTCTTTTTCGACTGTTTTTATCTTCGTGACAACGCTGAAAACTAGTGTCACATGTGTCCCATTTTTTACTTTCATGTCAAATACTAATCTTTATGTTAATAAGTAGATGCTTAAATAAACAACTGTATCATGAAATAATCTTACCGAATTACATGCTCGTGCTTCTGAAATTATCTGTTGTAATACTCAAGTTGATTAAAACGCAACACTCGTGTCATTTTTTGACAAATTTCCCTCCGTTGCACGTCGGGAAATGAAAAAGTCAAAAAATGACACTCGTGGTTGCTAATCAACGTTCGTATTACAAATCGATAATTTCGAAGCACTCGTGTAATTACAAGTGATTATTTCATTCTACTTCGTTTTTGACCAATCGCAAGGCTTTATTTTTTGGATTACAGCGATAATTCGATAATTTTTTATTGTCCTTTTCGACTGTTTTTATCTTCGTGACAACGCTGAAAACTAGTGTCACATGTGTCCCATTTTTTACTTTCATGTCAAATACTAATATTTATGTTAATAAGTAGATGCTTAAATAAACAACTGTATCATGAAATAATCTTACCGAATTACATGCTCGTGCTTCTGAAATTATCTGTTGTAATACTCAAGTTGATTAAAACGCAACACTCGTGTCATTTTTTGACAAATTTCCCTCCGTTGCACGTCGGGAAATTAAAACGTCAAAAAATGACACTCGTGGTTGCTAATCAACGTTCGTATTACAAATCGATAATTTCGAAGCACTCGTGTAATTACAAGTGATAATTTCCTGCTAAACTTTCCAAACAAAAAGCAAACACTTCTGTTCAAACTGTTTTCCTGTAGTAGGGCTCTGTAGAATAATAAGCTTTTCCAGCTTTTCTTTTGTTCCGAACCACTGGCTGTGAAGTGCACAAAACATATTCTTGCACTTTGCCTATAGCAAACAATATTTAAATTTTGTGTATCAACAAAATAAAGAAAACTGCTCATCTGCCAGTGTAAAATATTCAAGAGACTAACACAATGCTCCAATATGTTAACATCTGAGCCTGTAGCGGTAGGGCAAGAACAAGTACAATTAAATACTTATGCCAAATTGCTTTGATTTCTTCAATAGAATCATTGTAACTTTATATAATATTGATTTGATATCGATATAACATCTGTTGCCTTCAAAATATGTTTTTGTGATTTTTTCAATGGTTTAAAATAAGCATCATTAGGAAAACTTCTTACTTCTTTAACTGGAACCACTTTCGCGTTTAATAAGAGAATTTTGTGTAATTGTTTTCCTTGCAAATGGACAATCTACAATTTGTAGGTTATAGTTCAAAATAGAACTTAAACTAAAATATATTAACTTACCGCCGCTTTAAAACCTCCTTGGAACCTGTTGTTTTTGCTCTTAGTTTTTTAATTCGTTGCGTAAACAATTTAAGTCTATTTTTAGTCTTTTAATTACTTAAAATTCACATACAACACACGACATACATAAACGGAACGTTACTGTCAATGTTTAAATACCTAACTCCGACTGTGCGCACCTAGTGGTGATTTGATTAACTAAACTAGTTCAATTGATCTATTAAATGAGTACGTAGGTACATCAAGCAGCTGTGCGTATACTTATGTGATTATACGAAGTTCGTTACTATAGTTGCTATTCCAAAATATTTAATTTTAGCTTATTTTCATTGGTGATAAGTTTACAAATTATATTAAGAACCAATCAAGTTCTACAAAAAAACTTCTGACATTTAATTGACTTTTCGTTATTGTCCGTCTGACCATAAAGATGCCCTTGGGCCATAAAAAGACGTTTATGTTTAGATGAGTCTTGCAATAATAGTCTAATTATAATGCATCTGTGCATAATAGTTATTTATGTATTAAGGGCATAAAGAAGCTTTTATGGCCAGAAGCGCTATTTCTAGCCCGAGGCGTTAGCCGAGGGCTAGGAAAAGGTTGTAGGGCCATAAAAGCAAGTTATGCCCGCTATACATACACTATTTTATGCACAGATTAAGTTTTTATCTCAAATCTATTATTGTGTAAAAAATATAATTAAATGAGTACGTAGGTATATCAAACCGCTGTGCGTATACTTATGTGCTTATACGAAGTACGTTACTATAGTTACTATTCCAAAATATTTAATTTCAGCTTATTTTCATTGGTAATAAGTTTACAAATTATATTAAGAACCAATCAAGTTCTACAAAAAACAATTCTGACATTTAATTGACGTTTCTTTATTGCTAGTCGGACCATAAAGAGGCCCTTGGGCCATAAAGAGACGGTTATATATAGATGAGTCTAGCAATAATAGTCTAATTATAATGTATTTGTGCATAAAAGCATTTTTGGCCCGTCAAATATTTTGGAATTCACAATTTGGCACACCTAGGCAAAACTTTGGGAACCCCTGGTCTAGTGGGTGGGATCCCGGATCATTACATTACTATAATGTCTTCGTTTTTTTTAAAACACATTTGAGGTTTTTACAGAGAAGCGAAAGTTTTAATGGTTTAAGTTCCACAAACATATTTCGGCCATTTTTTAATATAGAACGTGACAAATTTAAAATGGGAACATCTTTTGCTTTATTTTAGTGAATTTTAGCTCTATTTACTTTTTTAATCAAATCAAATTGCTTTGATCATAAATTTTAATTGTCAGCGCCGGATTACCCAATAGCCCCGGGCCTAGGGCGGCATGTTTTGTAGGGCGGAAAACTTCGGAGCGATCGCTCCCTTAATTTAGGTGTTTAAATAAAAAATTGCATGAGATTTATCGAAATTTTGCAATTATTGGAGAATGTCATAATTCATACTTCACAAAGGGCTTTGACCTGAAACTAATTTATTGCTTTATTTTATTTATTGCTTATTTATTACTGATTATTTTATTGCTTCTTACAGAAACTATTAGTCCCTTTAGGACGGTCTCATACATATACGACATGTTGTAGATATTTTTGTGTTCGACAAGTTTTTAACGTTTGTCTTCTAGAAATGTTCATCATGTCGTCGGATGAAATTAATTGATATTGTCAGTACTACTGCAAAGGAAAAACAAGCGAGATAATATATAGAAAAATATTGGGTTCATCAATAAAGTACAGCTAATCTAAGTATAGTATAATCTAAGTATACTAAGTAAAAAATTATACTGGTAAAGAAATGATTGAAAATTCAGTAAAATTCCAGACATTTTATAAAACATCTGGGGAAACATTTGAAATATTATTGGACAGAGTGGGTCAGTATGATCATACAATACATTGTATTTTTCTACTATTTGCACAAATTTTATATTTAATGTTGAATTATCTTGCATTATTTTGATTTTTTATCCATTCACTTGCACTAATCAGTGACAAATGACGCTTGAAATTCGAGCAAGCAGTGTCATATAATGTTTGTAGAAGACAAGACTTATCTTGTCTACGACGTGTTGTCTTAGTGTACGAATCGTGACAAAGATTGACTGGAAATGAAGCGTCATGTCGAAAACATATCACTTAATTACTGCCAGTTTAGCCACTTATACATAGTATTCTTCGTTTTTCTGACATTAACTATTACAATCATACCAGCCTTTCTTGGAAACTCTGTATTAAGCTTGTTGAGTAAAGCTTTAACTTACCGGTATTTGAAGCCTTCCTACAACTACATGGTCTCTACCATAGCACCCCCGCTTAGTGAGAGTGAGGGTAACCATACCAGGCTAGTAAATGACGAGTCATACAATTTGACATTTCGTTCTATACAATAAGAGATAGTTTTTGTACGACATTTGATGCAAAACAAGTTTAATAGTTAGGTATAGTACCAGTAAGCTAAGTAAGATATTATCCACGAACGGAAAATTGACCCTCGAGGACAGGTAGGCCCGAGTGAGTTAATTTTCCTGAGTGAATAATATAGACCGATGACTGGATCTTAATACTATTATGCAATATAAGCTGGTGATTGGTTACTACCTAGAATAGCAGTCAATTATCATTCTACAGTGGGTAAAATGGTATGCAGATGTAGTGACAGAAAAAGATGGCACGTTTTGTTTTACTATTGTATTGGTTATAGCCCTATTTTATTTTACATTTCTAAACCATAATTTTAAAGGTTTGCTTTAAAAAATAACATTGGCAATTGAATTGTGATTGTTTATAAAAAATTACTTTTGAAAGTTTTGAAAAATTTAATATTTACTTGTTTTTAAAATTTCAGATTTATCATGAGTGAATCCGATGATGGAAAAATGGAAGCTGCTCACATTACATCTCTTAATTTATTGCCAGAGATTTCACGTAAAAAATATGAATGCGAGTATAAATTCTAGGTTAAATATTTTTCATAGCTTTTGGTGTTCTATTACTTTTTTGTGGTCGTAGATAGAGTATAGTGTGTAACACGTGCAAAAATGCTAATATCACGCTCGTATGATTGCGGCATTCAACTTCGTCTCATGCCGCAACTTCTTCACACTCATGAAAAATTGGCACTTTTCTGCACTTGTAATACAATATATGTACTATTATTCAACACTAAATAAAAAAACTCTATCTTGATGTTTTTAAACAATTAAAGTTTAATTTTACTCACTTTGTGGGTAGAAAAACTTTTTACCCATTGTACAATGGTGATTGGCTGCTATTGTAGGTAGCAACGAATGACCAGCTTACATTGCATAATATTATTAAAATCCAATAATCGAGCTAGAGTGTCAAATTTATTACCGTCAAATACAGACTAAGTTATACATTACAAATTCAGTATTTGAACTTAAATAAAGAGGTGTTGGATAAAACGTTGTATAGCACACCATGAGTTAAGGATATTATCCACTCAGGAAAATTAACCAAGTCAGGTTTTCGTTCGTGGATAATATCTTACACTTAACTTACTTGTATCATAAATAACTATTAGAAGAAAACGAAAAGATAATTTTGAATCGCCAAGGAATAAGGTGTACACTTTCTGCGAACTTTTGGCATGTTAATCAAAAAACTTCCAAAATATATTAGTTTGGCAGTACCTGTTTCATGATCATTTTATCAACAAATGTCACTTTTGTATTACATATCTGTTTCTCCATTTCAGGAATGGCATGACCATCCCCTCATACCTTTTAAACCCGTTGTAGAGCCAAACATCAGAGGAGCATTTTTACCAGAACATCCTATCGATATAATAAAATCAGGAAGAGCTGCAAAAATTCCATTTCTAGTAGGTTTTAACAGGGAGGATGGTGCTTTTATAGCTGCATGTATGTTTAAATGTTTTTTATTTTGTTTTAAACAATTTTTCTTCCGTTAACATCAATTTAAAAATGTTTATTTACAATTTTAGCAATATATGGGAATTCTGTATTAGTCAATGACTTTAGCAAGTATTTTGATCAACTTCTGCCTATTGTTTTACTGTATAGAGATACAGCGCCAGATAAAAATTACGTAACTAAAAAGTTGAGAGAATTTTATCTTAACAATGGAGAAGTAACTAATTTCACAAAATCACAACTTACAAGCGTACGTATATGACTCATTTCAAAGTTAACTTTCAAGTCCGTTACCTTAGAGAAGGTGTTAGGTATATGTCCGTCATCACTTTCTATGTTATTCTTATGAGAACACGATGACGAGCTGTCCAATTCTCTAAGGAAACGGAGTTTGATAGAGATTACGTTAAAGATGGTTAAATTTGTAGATGTTTACTGATGGCGTTTGTGGAGCTCCAACAAATGACGTAGTACTGTTACATTTGAAACATACGAATCAACCTATATATTACTATATTTTTGGTTATAGGGGTACTGCCAGTTTTGCAACTGCACTTGATGCTACTTTCAACTACGGTAAGAAAGACAGACGTAGTCAAGAAATTTCGGACACAAGTGGCTGTAATTTAAATGATAGAATGTAAACATCACATTAATTTGTTATTCTTGAAATTATTTCGAAGTTGCTGTAGATTTTTGTCAACGTTGATTCTGATTTGATGTTATTCATACAAGAACCTAAGTGACCTGCTTAAGTGATTGCTTTCTTCTGAGATTGGCATTTTTAGTTACATTTGGAAGTTTGGGATTTTCTACGGTAAATAATGGTGTAGGTGCTACCATTTGTAGGCGTTCAGAATTGAAAGAGCTCTTGAACGCATATTATATTTACTATATACACTATTACTATAGCAGAAGATTTGTAGTTTTTCTTAGCCCAAAAATGATTTCCTTTTTAACACATACAATACACCATAAAGCATATTAGAAATAAGGAATGGTTGATATATCCATCAAATAAATTGTTTTAACAATGGACATTACTCACCTATTTAAGTTTTTATGTTATGGAAAACTTTGTTAAAAAATAAAAAATTCAAATTTTATGTATTTTTTATTTATTAAAAATTCAAAGTAGGTATAAGTTTTCTTGTAATCGTTTAAGTACAGTCCGTGATGTCCAAAATCGAGCAAAATAGTAAAACACAAAACCACATTCACTAAGGAGCGTAAAGTTTTATTGCAATGGTTTTTTAGAAATACCTGCGTTGAAAGAAATAAATATTCAGTGACGTGACTATGATTTTAATGAATTCAATTCAATATTATCATACTAGATTTTATCTTATCGAAATCGACAAGAAGAATTAAACTAGCGCCAATGAAAATGACGTCATAGAAGGGTTTTCGTTGCAAGGCCAACTATTTTGCTCGTCTCTGGCTGATTTCATTGTCTGGAAGTCGTGTTCCACTAGTTGTTTCCATGGTGGCAAAAGCACTAGTTTATCGTATAAGGTAATTTGGTAATCAATGCAAAAACTAATATTTTCTGCAACTTCTAAATGATTTTTTAGTAATTAATAACACTAATTTTAAAAATAAAAAGAGTTTATTCGGAATCATATGGTAATATGTGCATTCCTAACCGCCTCAGAGGGTGGGAAATTAACCATTCCTAACTTACTTTTAATTCCCTCTCTTGGTCAGGAATGTAATCATTCCCTACCTGTTATCCCTCTCTTGGTCAGGAATGTGATCATTCCCGACCTGTTGTAAGTTCGTAGTTTGCTCGGTAGAGGGCGGGTGCATTATTAGGTCAAGTTTGTCACTTCAGTTGTCAGTTGTAAATAATTATTATTTGTTAAAAAATATGATGATTCCGAATAAAATAGTATACAAACCTCGGCGGGACGTTTCCTCCTGTCTCGAGCATTAGCTCACCTCGGGCCTGGGCCCTCGGTGAGCTATCTTAGCTCTCGACAGGAATGAAACACTTCCCGCCTCGGTATGTAATCTACTATTACTGTAGTTTGAAGTTCCGTGCATCATTTCCTATGGGGTTAATTACATTTAATAATAGTTATTTATGTATTAAGGGCATAAAGAAGCTTTTATGGCCAGAAGCGTTATTTCTAGCCTGAGGCGTCAGCCGAGGGCTAGGAAAAGGCTGTAGGGCCATAAAAGCAAGTTATGCCCGAAATGCATACACTATTTTATGCACAGATTGTTTTTATCTCAAATCTATTATTGTGTAAAAAACATAATTAAATGAGTACGTAGGTTACATCAAGCCGCTGTACGTATACTTATGTGATTATATACGAAGTACGTTACTATAGTTACTATCTAAAATACTTAATTTCAGCTTATTTTCATTGGTGATAAGTTTACAAATTATATTAAGAACCAATCAAGTTCTACAAATACAGCTCTGACATTTAATTGACGTTTCATTATTGCCCGTCGGATCATAAAGAGGCCCTTGGGGCATAAAGAGACAGTTATGTTCCGATAAATCTAGCAATAATAGTCTAATTATAATGCATCTGTGCATAAAAGAAATTACATTGTCCTGCATAAATCATTTCTATGGTAATGAAAATCTATATCTAGCGAAAACAAATTCTCGTTGCTGTCTAGTTTAACAATGAGTCTAATAAATGTTTCTTAAAAAATTATTGTAATCTTCGTGTTTTTGGAACATGTATGACAATGTACGAGGGTGGTTTGATAAGTCAGTGATTGTTTGAATTTCCCGCGCAGTAAATTTAAATGCAACACTGCTCCCGTCAACTGCCATCTATGATAGACTACTGTAAAATTTTGAGAAGGCTGTGCCATTTAGTTTGTGTTTGACAGTCATTGAAAGCAAACAACGTCGTGAATTTTAACGAAAATGGAAGAAAGTGAATTTCGTGTGCTGATTAAGCATTATTTTTTGCGTAAAAAAACCATCACCGAAACCAAGGAAAGGCTTGATAAATTCTATAGGGACCATCAATTTCAATAGTTAAAAAGTGGTTTACTGAGTTCCGTTGTGGTCGTACCAGCACAAGTGACGCCGAACGTTCAGGTCGTCCAAAAGAGGTCGTCACGCCAGAAATCATCGATAAAATCCATGGAATAATATTGGACGATCGGAGAATGAAAGTGCGTGAGGTGGCTGAGGCTGTAGGCATCTCAACTGAGCGGGTACATCACATTTTACATGAATATTTGGACATGAAAAAGCTATCCGCACGATGGGTGCCGCGATTATTCACACTCGACCATAAGCGCAACCGTTTGACCACTTCAAAGGAGTGTTTGGCGATGTTCAGCCGCAATCCGAACGGGTTTTTGCTGAATTTCGTTACTGTAGACGAAACATGGATCCATCACACTACACCAGAGACCAAGGAACAATTAAGACAGTGGGTTTCTCCGGGTGAACGTGCACCAAAGAAGGCCAAGGAGGGTCTGTCGGCCACCAAGGTTATGGCCACAGTTTTTTGGGATGCACGCGGTGTCATTCACATCGATTGCCTTGAAAAGGGTAAAACGATCACCGGCGAATATTATTCAGAGCTTTTGGAGAGATTCGATATTGATTTGAAGCAGAAACGACCGCATTTGGCGAAGCAAAAAGTGCTGTTCCATCAAGACAATGCACGGGTGCACACGTGTGTAGTCACCATGGCAAAAATCCATAAATTGGGCTACGAACTGCTACCCCATCCAGCATATTCTCCAGATTTAGCCCCCTGTGACTATTTCCTGTTTCCAAACCTGAAGAAATGGCTGGGCGGTAAGAGATTTCTGTCGAATGAAGAGGTCATCACTGAAACAAACGCCTATTTTGAGGGCCTTGAGAAAACCTATTATTTGGAAGGAATAAAAAAATTGGAAAAACGCTGGACTAAATGTATCAAGCTAAAAGGAGACTATGTTGAGAAATAAAACGCTTATTTGCCGAAATAAATATCTTTTATTCAAAAAGTCACTGACTTATCAAACCACCCTCGTATCATGTTTTAATGTAACGAATGTGTGTAACCCTTTTTCAAGATACTTTCAATGTACAGTGTGATCCAAAATTATTGAGGACGGTTTGAACTTACTGCCACGTTGAATTATTGACACGTTGGCAACACGAATACTTTTCAGACATTTCTAGCCTTCTTTTATTTTACAGTGGCGTCTCAAATAGAAGTGGTATAGGTATATTACAAAATTACGTCAAAATTATTAATTACCAGTTAATATCATTTTATTATGCAAAAATTCAATGACAAACCAACAACGTGACAAAGCACAACCATATAAATAAGAAAGTGGCGTGTTGATGCTGTAACTTGACGCAACACGTTTTTATTGTGCCGCACTAATAACGCGAAATACACTAAAACCTACGGCGCGAAAATCAAACCACCTCAGTCATTTTGGATCACCCTGTACACTTTTTATAGTAAACATTCTGTGGATTTTTATATAATTCTGAAAGCTAATATTACAGGTGTTAGTCATGGTGACGAATTGTTGTACCTATTTGCATTAAAAGAGAACTTCCCTACCTATAATTCAAGTGAAGAAGATAGACGAGTTGCTAAAATAATGTCATTATTGTGGACTAACTTTGCTGCAACTGGGTAAAATTAAACATTTCCATGTCAATTTGCAGCAGACTGAGTAAACTTACATTTCACCTTTTTTGCAGCAATCCAACACCAATAGAAGATTGGAATTTTCCTGAAAAATGGCATCCTGTTCAAAGTGAAAACCTTGAATATTATTTAATGAAAAGTGACACAGACGTGGTAATGACTGAAAAGCCATATTGTGAAAGAACCAAATTTTGGATGTATTTACCAACAAATATAAGAAAGATTTTTATGAATTATTGGCATAATTCGAATAAAGACTTATTAAACACTTTGATTAAATAGTTATTATATTGTTTATGTCGGGTCGGACGATTTTGACCGGTTTACTGGCCTTTTTTAGTGTAAATTGTTTAATTAGAGCTCTAGGGCTGCAAAACTTTTTTGAACCTGCTAAAAAGTGTTTAGAGCCCGCTAGAAAAATAGCTACCCTTGTTTACGCCGTTTCCATAGCAATAACAGTAATATAGACCACTGCACCTACCTACTTGAAGTTTTGCACTTTTCAAATTATTTTTATTTTAAAATTAAATATTAATTAAAACTTAGACCGGATATAAACTAACGTATGCATTTCGGATTTAATTAGTGTTTTAGAGCCTTTTATCGTCTGAGCTAACTGACTGTGGGCTCTAAAACACTCAATTAAGCCCTTAATACATAATATACTATTATTGGTTTGAATGTAGAATATAAAGCTTATTTTTCATAATGTAAATGTATTATGTCTTCTAATTACACGCTCAGAAGCAGTGTTGTGGCTATAGAGTCCTGTCTGATACATACTGTTTCTAGATACAGTATCTAAATAAGTCGTAATGTAAATAATAGTAACTAGATTTCTTGATGTATTTATATGAATAGAAATATTAATGCGGGTACCGATACACATAGGGATAATAATGGAAAATCGCGTAATAGAGTTAAAAGAAAAAGTGAGCTATAGCCGCCTCCGCAGACGATTGTTGTTGCTCTGAAAACTCAGTGTCTTCGAGCCGAAGCTATAAATCTGTGGTTGGCTGCTATCTGTAAACTCTTGTGCATCATATTAGCCTTGTTGTCCTAGATCATTATGAAACCAATAGTACATCTTTTTGAGTTAGTTGCTTTTATTTTATTTCTTTCTACCTGGTATGCTGCTCTGATGAGCACTAATAAGTGCGAAATACGTGTAGACGTACACTTTTTTTTCTGACTCCATTGCTCGATTTCCCATTATTATCCCGTTGTATGTATTTAGATAGTTTTCAGATTTTATAACTATATTGTGTCTAGGCACATTTTCTATAATGTCTTGTGTACATGTGTTATTATGTAGATACTATTATCATATTTTTGTAATTTTGTGCTACAAAAACTACCTATAAAAGTG
Organism: Agrypnus murinus; assembly: GCA_929113105.1. NCBI lineage: Eukaryota > Metazoa > Arthropoda > Insecta > Coleoptera > Elateridae > Agrypnus > Agrypnus murinus. Next base: position 63,542,784 of record OV816025.1, read on the forward strand.
TGAAATTGTAAATTTCAAATAAATCATGGAACTAATAAAACTAAATGTTTATTAATTACTATTTTGCCCGATCGGGCGTGTTCGTTCATTTACAAGCTCTGCTTTTAGGGCGGTAAGTTCAACTTACCGCGTTTCTGTTCCGTGAAGCGTAATTTGGTATTTAGAATTATTATACCTTGTGCCAGGAGTGAGTCTATATGCTTTTATTAAGGACGCCCCGGCTCCTGTATCAATTAATCATTTAAATATCTTATTACAACTTTTAGAATTAGGCGAATGCACTTCAACATAATTTAGATTGTCGTTTGAAATTAAAATTTTTAATTTTCGAACACCGCTAACCTGGAAATGATGTATTCGCGTGGGGTGTTCACCATCGAGGACGATTGGCAGTTTAAATTAATGTTTTGGTTTTCAGATTTTTTTTGTAGATGACTCAGTTTGACGTGATTTTTGATTGTTGTATTGTCTCTTACGACACTCTTCGATTAAGTGATCTTTCTTTTTACAATAACTACAGAACTTATTTTGAAAATTAGAATTTTATTATTACTATACTATAATTTGAATTAAAATTTATAGAATTACTAAAATGGTTTTGTTTATTACTAGAAGAAGAGTTTTCGTTATTATGCTGTGCTATATTTATAAACTTATTTTGATTAAAACGTGATTTTGATTTGCATTGATATGTATCGTGATTAGTCCTACCACAATTTCTGCAAAATTTTGTTTTATTATATTTTTTAATTTTTAAACGCGCGCTCCTCTGATAGAGCCGCAGTGTATGCTGAATTTAAATTTGTAAAATCTTTCCCCCTTAACATTTCAGAAATATGTGTATTTGAATGAAAAACGAATCGACTGAGAGTATAGTTTCGTTAATTGCAGCAATTTTACTTGGTGAAAGTGAAATAGAGCTCGTGAATTTAATAGTCTTAGTCTTTGAAAAAAGAAAAATCAGAAACTGATTCGTTATGATTTTGTTTACAGTTGTTTAGTTCCTCCATAATTTGACAATAATGTTTTTTATCTTAATATAAATCTTTTACCTTTTGTTTTAATTCATTCCAAGTTTGAAATGATTGTTGAACTAGCTGTTGTTTAGCTCTACCAAATATTTTCGAAAGAATTAAAAATAGTATTGGAGTTTTCTGATTATCTGAATCTGATTATCTTGAACAGCGTTATTAAATTATTTGCTAGAAACTGACCTAGTTCATATATGTTGCCGTTAAATTAAGTTGGATTAATTTACATAAAAAACTCTGTAGAAAGTTGAATAGAATTTGAGGGGTTGGTTGATGAATCAATTGGGATATGGCTGCCTTCATTATTAATCATTATTATTATTGTGATTCCCAGTCATTGTGAAAATTGGAAAATGAAATGGAGAATACAGAAAAGTGTCACAAGTTTACATACAAGCAATGAAAGTTAAAAGGATACTTACCAGTAATTAATCCAGCAATGCAGAAATTTATTTCGTGTGCCTCAATTGATGCAAAATCCTTGATTCTCTATAGCAAACGCTTCGGATGTTTTTCTTTTACGCCACTTGGAATCGATATTCCCTTCTTGAATCAAGAACAGATGAAGCGAATTTTATGTCGTTGCTCAAAGTTGCCTGTAAATCTTAAGTTGCGTTTCTTGCAGAACGAAGAATCACTGCCGTTTTTAATTTATATTTATTACAGTAATGCAAGAATAATGATGTTACTAGTTTTAGATCTCAACTTGTATTGACTACATTATGGAAATGTAATTATAAAGGAAACTATTATTGGTATGTGATAGATATTAAATACAAACAGTTACTTGAACGATTAAACTTAAATATTTGTTGGTGAATCAGAAACCCAATGTTAATTTGTAAACTATGGAAAATGAATGTAAACAAATGAATAATACAATCTAATAATGATAATTGATGTATAAACATTATAGTAATCAACTATTAAAAATAGCTAATATTGAAACGTTATAATACGAGGGTGGTTTCCTAAGTCAGTGACTTTTTGAATAAAAGATATTTATTTCGGCAAATAAGCGTTTTATTTCTCAACATAGTCTCCTTTTAGCTTGATACATTTAGTCCAGCGTTTTTCCAATTTTTTTATTCCTTCCAAATAATAGGTTTTCTCAAGGCCCTCAAAATAGGCGTTTGTTTCAGTGAAGACCTCTTCATTCGACAGAAATCTCTTACCGCCCAGCCATTTCTTCAGGTTTGGAAACAGGAAATAGTCACAGGGGGCTAAATCGCCGGTGATCGTTTTACCCTTTTCAAGGTAATCGATGTGAATGCCACCGCGTGCATCCCAAAAAACTGTGTCCATAACCTTGTTGGCCGACAGACACACCTTGGCCTTCTTTGGTGCACGTTCACCCGGAGAAACCCACTGTCTTGATTGTTCCTTGGTCTCTGGTGTAGTGTGATGGATCCATATTTCGTCTACGGTAACGGAACGCCGTAAAAACTCGTTCGGATTGCGGCTGAACTTCGCCAAACACTTCTTTGAAGTGGTCAAACGGTTGCGCGTATGGTAGAGTGTGAACAATCGCTGCACCCATCGCGCGGATAGCTTTTTCATGTCCAAATATTTATGTAAAATGTGATATACCCGCTCAGTTGAGATGCCTACAGCCTCAGCCACCTCACGTACTTTCATTCTCCGATTGTCCAATATCATTCCATGGATTTTATCGACGATTTCTGGCGTGCGTCACTTGTGCTGGTACGACCACAACGGAACTCAATAAACCACTTCTTAACCATTGAAATTGATGGTGCAGAGTCCCCATAGTATTTATCAAGCCTTTCCTTGGTTTCGGTGATAGTTTTTTTACGCAAAAAATAATGCTTAATTAGCACACGAAATTCACTTTTTCCATTTTCGTTAAAATTCACGAGGTTGTTTGCTTTCAATGGCTGTCAAACCCAAACTAAATGGCGCAGCCGTCTCAATATTTTACAGTAGTCTATTCATAGATGGTAGTTGACGGGAGCAGTGTTGCATTTAAAGCTACTGCGCGGAAGATTCAAAAGGTCACTGACTTATCAAACCACCCTCGTACAATATATGATATAAGATGAAGGTGAGGCAGGATAATAAATGATATAATAAAAAATATTAATAGCAGTTTTAGTAGTAATATAGTGGGTGTATAACAATACAATTTTTGGCTGCTCTTTCTATTTATTTTCAATATTTAATTGCCCCAGGGAAAGTTTGTATTTTATCCCCTAGGGAAAGAATGTTGCATATTATGCATTTAAAATTATATAATTATGTAACTGCATTTTATATATTATAAAATTTTATATATTATAAATAAATAAACATTATTTATGTATATAAATACTGTTACGACCACGGTACCGTTATTAGTTGATTCAAGTTCTCCTTGATGTGATAAGGAAAGTGAATTTTTAATTACAAAGTATAAATAATAGCGAACTGTGCCATTTTGCATATAACAACTTTGCCTAATATTGTGTAGCTTGATATCTCAGAATTTCCTTTGTCGTGCTTTGCAGTAAAAGTAGTGAAATGTGAAACCAAACGCAATACATTTTTTATAGTGTTTTGTTATTAATAGTATCAAAATAATTAATTAAATTAAATGTCTACTTTGAACCCTGAGTGGCAAAATATCGATTATTGGCAGAGTCATTTTGTTACGTCAAATTCTATTTTAAAAGTTTGATAAAGTGTGTGCTTAGCACTGTATTATTAGTCGACTTTAGAATGTTAAACCGCCTTCAGTATAATTGATAATCTTGTTAAGCACTAAATGTGTTAGACAATATTTCAATAAAATTATAAACGTGTAACTTAATTATATCTAAAATAGTGATAACATAATCTATGATAAAAAGTATTATCATTAGTGATATAGATTTCCTAAATTAGCAACTACTACATAATTTAGTCTATAATATCGGCGAAAAAAAAATGAATACAAGTGCATTGTTTGTTTTGTTACTCGCTTTCCTAGCTACTACTTTTGCATCATGCCAGAATGAAGATTCATTGGAGGTTCAAACCAAACAGGGTAAATTAAGGGGCAAACACTGGGAAACAAGAAAAGGAAGAATCTTTAGTGGTTTTACTGGAATTCCGTTTGCAGAACCTCCAATTGGTGATCTTCGATTTCAGGTAGGTACTTATCACAACAATCTACTAAATGTTATACTATAGGTAAATACCACTATTCTACCTACTATGGTACTAAGATGTATCGAAAAGAAAGTTGACACTTTCAGACTCATATACCTTTTATTATGCAACAGTTTTAATAATTTTATAATAAAACAGTTTATTATATAGAAAATTTAATAACTGACAAAAATATAAAAAAAATTATTATTTTGCCAGTTCTTTCACTTTCCTTTTCCGGTTACGTATCAAGTTTTGGACGACTTCCTTTGTGACTGCTTTGGCGGCCTTATTCCACTTTTTTGAAATCTTCTAGACGAGTCGCAGCTTCAACGTTTTTCTGAAGATGTCATTTAAAATAATAGCCCAATATCTTTCCATAGGACGTGCTTCAGGGTAGTTTGGGGGATTAGATTCATTCTCGACAAAATTGTCTTTATGCTGTTTATTATACCATTCCCTAGTGACCGCTGCATAATGACATGCAACTAGGTCCGGCCAAAATAAAGTAGGCGCTGTATGCTTTTAATCATCGGCAGTTTTTCTGGAAACATTCTTTTCGGTATTGTGATATATTGTGGGTATTTATTTATACTCGTGGGAAAAAACTTCAATTTTGCTTATTTCTTATATAGAAATTAAAACCTCTCGTTAGCTGTCGCTTGCTGGGCGGTCAGATACAGAAAGACCGATGGTTGTGGTTTCCTAACACAGCTAAACAAGAAATAATCGTCAGTGGCGATGTTACAGGTATAAATTTGCATTCAAATCTTTTTAAGTAAATAAGGTGCTAGATTGCATGCCGCATTTGCTACACGGCTTGCCATACTAAGATCTTTCTCCCAAATTCTTCCACAAAAATCGACTTGTCCTTTTTGCTCACATATGCATTTTTCTCAGTAGTGTAAAACTGGGAAATTGGCAATGTTTTATAATCAAATTTGCAGTAAGTCTTTTCATCCATTGTAATACACTGGTCTCTTTTTGTTAAAATGTTCTCGTACAGTTTTCTTGTTTGTTTTCTTACAGCTACATATTAGGCCAGTAAAATTAGACCCGTTTTGGACCGTTGGTGGAAATAAATGTTGGAAAGCGGGGGATCGTTTCGATCGCTTCGTTTGAGGTCAAATATAAGTATCCTAGGTTTGCACGGTGCCTCGACTCGAGCTTACTTGAGGGCATCAAACGAACCACGAAATCTTCGGACCTTTTTTAGTTTTTCGCTTATAACTCCAAAGCGGTGCTTTTCAACGAAAACTTCACTATTACAAGAATTAAAGAGCATTAAATTCTGCATCGGATGAGTATCGAACACTTTAAATTCGGTCCAGTGGTATGGTCGAAATCGACGGCCGAGGAACGCCAATTTTACAAATTTTTGATTTTCCGTCAGAGGCTTTCCGTGTAAAAAAACCCGTTGGACTCATTCTGATTGTTAATATAAGTCGAGAAATATCTAAGCTTTGATATTATAGAGGTTGCCGGATTAACTTAATGGTCATTTTTTTGTCATCCCTCATCATAGCAATTAGAATCAATTCATATGAGGTAGTGCAGTACTGGTCACTCGATCATTTCGAAAAAAGATAATTTTTTGTGTGTTATCACCCCTAAGTATTGTTAGATCAAAATCACTGTCATTTTATTTTTATTCCAATTGATTGAAATATGACAGCCATATTTGTTTCGTGGTGCACGACGTTACTTGCAGTTTTTGGATGTAAACGTAACTCTTGATATCTGAAGAACGGTTGATCCTAGAGACCTGCGGTAAAAATGATTGTATTGCTCACATGTCGGACTACATTTTTTAATCATAAACATAATATTGATATGACATATCATAACGAGAACTTCAAAACCCATAAATACCAAAATAGTAAAATTTCAGATTTAAAATATTTTATACATAAACTACCTCTAACCGTGTACGTTTAAATAGAAAATCCGCCCTAAGACTTTATTTTTATCTGGATATATGAAATATGCCTCCATAAAAGCGGAAATTTTTGTAAAAACTTTAATCTTCGGGATTAAATCACACCCATAAGAAAGCGTCCTACAAAAATTATGTTTAGATTTAAAAATGTAGTTCGATATGTGAGCAATACAATCATTTTTACCGCAGGTCTCTAGGATCAACCGTTCTTGAGATATCAAGAGTTACGTTTACATCAAAAAACTGCAAGCAACGTCTTACCCCACGAAACAAATATGGCTGCCATATTTCAATCAAAAGGAATAAAAATAAAATAACTGTGGCTTTGATCTACCAATAGCTAGGGGTAATAACACACAAAAAATTATCTTTTTTCGAAATGATCGAGCGACCAATGCTGCACTACTTCATATGGATTGATCCTAACTGCTATTATGGAGAATGATGAAAAAATGGTCATTAATTTAATCCGGCAACCTCTATAATATCAAAGCTTAGATATTTCTCGACTTATATTAACAATCAGAATGAGCCCAATGGGTTTTTGATACGGAAAGCCTCTGGGCGTCCGGTTTGACGGAAAATCGAAAATTTGTAAAATTGTCGTTTCTCGGCCGTCGATTTCGACCATACCACTGAACCGAATTTAAAGTGTTAGATACTCATCCGACGCAGAATTCAATGCTCTTTAATTCTTGTAATAGTAAAGTTTTAGTTGAAAAGCACTGCTTTGGAGTTATAAGCGAAACACTAAAAAAGGTCCGAAGATTTCGTGGTTCTTTTGATGCCCTCAGGTAAGCTCGAGTCGAGGGACCGTGCAAACCTAGGATACTTATATTTGACCTCAAACGAAGCGATCGAAACGATTTCCCGCTTTCCAACATTTATTTCCACCAACGGATTCTATTTTACTGGCCTATATTGTTTTTCGTTCCTTTTAGATTCTTTTGTTTTTTTTATAAGTTTTTAAATTGCACTTTTTCATTATTCGCTGAATCATTCTTATTGACGTTTCTGTTTTTTTTTCGCAGTGTCGCGTACTGACTATATTGATTTACTTTTAAAAATCTTCAACACTTTGCTATCTAATCCTGGATAAGAGGGTCGATTTTTAGGACCAGATTTTAGCAGTTTTTCAAACTACAAGTCTCGCCAAACTTTCTAATCAATTTATGACACTTTCTTAGTCAACATTGTGATTTTTATCCAACTGTCCAACAAAAATTCCTTTTATTCTGCACTACTCGTTCAAAATTGCTTTGCTTTCATCTATATTAATCCGCGTCATTGCTGTATATTGTACACAAACTAGATTTTATTTCATATGAAGCAGTTGTCAATAAACAAATAAAAATATTTCACAGCTTGCTTTTGCGATTATTTAAAAATGTCAACTTTCTTTTCGATGCAGTCCTTCTATCAATATTAAAGTTATCAATTTATTGATTATTAATGAATACATACATAGGTTATGCATAAATTTATTTCTTTTAGTGGGAATCGGATATTTAAGTCTAATTGGGCAAACACTTCGAAATTTTGACATAAGATATAAAGAACACGTACGTCATTACAAAAATAAACATCCTGAAAAATCGAATTACGCCAAACACCTTTTAGAACAAAATCACACAATGACTCCTCAAAATAATATTAAATTCCTACATTTTTGTAATAACAAACGCAAATTAGACATTTTAGAAGCCTTTGAGATATTCAAACACAAACTCAGGGTACCTTTAATGAATGAACAACTTGAGCTCAGTAATTCTCCGTTACTGGAAGTATTAGATATTTAATTCTGATTATTATTATTATTTTATCTAGTTACCTATTTTTGTATCTACCTTAGCGACGTGTTTGTTTATAATTATATTACCTTTGATAATGACAGCATAGCTGTCGAAACAATATTGTCAGGTTGTATTTTAATAAAACTGTGAAACTTTTAATAATCTTTATTTATTTCATGATTATGGAGTCCACAAAGTAAGGCTGGAAACAATAAACAAAATTTATTAACTATTCGTGGAACATTCGAAATTAGACTGCATTAAAGAAAACGTGTAAAAACCATGTAAAACATTCACACACAAAACAACTAAAACTGGATTTTTATAAACAAAACCTTGTACCTTGTACCTTATACCAAAGACGTTTTCAACCTTCGTCGACTTCTGTGCATAAGAAATACAATCCTAGATACTTATGTCATTGATTTTAATTAATTAAACTTAGCACATAGATCTTTTTGACATTAATATTTACAAAACCGAAAAATCTACACTTAGTCTTTTGAATCTAAGATCTTCAATTGCATGTAAATGATGAAATTAAATTTATTTTTTGATTAAATTACATTACCAAATTATATTAGGCTTAAAGTTGTTGGGTATCGGATTCTCTTAAGAATTCAGTATTATTTTAGATACTCGGTAGAAGATCACTGTCATACATACTTAGCCTTTATTGTACATGAATAATTACAAAATGACGAATTATTATGACACAGCAAAACTTGAAAAAGAATTTTATTAATTTAAAATTATCCATATCCATTCTTAACAAACTTAAATATATCACAAGAAATGATTTAGTAAATGTGAAAAGCCTTAGCTAAAGAATTAAGTAAGGTAATAAGAGCTTACTAATCTCGCAGTAAAGGCGAAGAACTTACTAATTAATAATCAATTTTTTGATACAGAGTTTTAAGATTTAATTGAATTTATTTAATCGACGTGTAATTTAGTCAATGATTTTTATGCAAAATACGAGCCCTGTCTCACTGAAGTTCGCACACCCTATTTCTGTTATTTAAAGAACGCCCCGCATTTTCTTTTTGGATATACGCACGAACTGTTTCTCGTAGTTAGAGTGAAGTACTGTCTTTGCACTTATTCTATGTTAAGTTTCATGAAATTCTATCGAATGGTTTCTTCGCACCGCCCCTTCAACTCTGATCAATCTGCGGGCGCAAAGGGGTAGTAAGAGAGCAGGGCCTATTTTTAACTGAGTTGGGCCCTAGGCTCAGCTTGCAAATTTCGGGCCCCGTATTCGGGTGAAAGCAGTACCAAACAGGTGCAAAGAAAACGAAATAAAATGCAAAATATATATATTTAAAAACAAAACTCAATATATTTTGATTTAAAGCTAAACAACTTCTCAAATTGCCCTGGTGAAGGAACTAAAACCATAACACATTTTAACCCAAGAATTAATTTTTTATTTATTTTATTTTATTCTTTTTATCGGTAACCATAAATATTTTTACTTTTCCCAAAAAATATACGCTTATTATATACTCTCGAGGAAAACAAAATGCACCACTTAAAAACGCACCAAAAATACCACCGTTATAATTCGGCTAATTTTGAACAAAAATGGATGAACTTTTGTGTGCTGAAAAGTTTAAAGTGCCTAGTTTAAGGGCGTGTGAGCGAATGTTACGTTTAAGCCTTTTCGCTCTCCGCGACCCTCCCCCGCCACAGAGAAAAATGCCAAACTTCTACAGCTTGTACGGTGTACCAAAGAAGTCGTGGGCCCAATCAACTGCCAGGGCAATAAAGTTCAGTCCTTTTTCTGTAAATTCCTTAAAACTTCGAGTGCCTACGATAATTTGAAGCAAAGTTATGAATTTTTGAAATCTACCCTGCATTTTGTCGGAAGTTTTCGTCTTCTGCCGGTGACATTACTACCGGTTGAGTTTGAACATTTTTTCCAAACTAAAAAAATTTTGAAAAATGTTTTTAATTAATAAAAACATTTTTTTATTAACGTTAATTTTTTTAACGTGTAACCGTCGACATCAGCATTACCCGATGTACACCACGAGCACGTTGTCGGTCGGATTTTGCACATCGTGTGTGTGTGTGTGTTTTCTCCTCTTTGCTGTCGCACCTCTTGCAACCTCGCTGGCATGTTCAAAACTACGCGAATCTCATTCTGGGGAATGTTGTTCCACTATTGCGTCAGTTCTATTCCCAATTCTCGGAGAATAGTTGGTGGTCTCTGCAGGTTTCGCAGACAACGCCCGATGTCCTACACCTGTTCAATTGGGTTCCTGGCAGTCGATTGGGCCCACAATCTTTTTGGTACACCGTACAAGCTGTTAAAGTTTGACATTGGGGTGACGAGAGGCGAAAGGCTTAAACGTAACATTCGCTCGCACGACCTTAAACTAGACACTACAAACTTTTTAGTACACAGCTTTGGTAGTGTAATGTCTAGAGAGCTTGACTTTCACCCAAGCGGCCCGAGATAGACTCCCGGTGCCGGCAGATCTGGTTAAGGTTTTTTGCAGTTTTCCTTAGCTGCGACACAAATGTGGGATTTGCGCTGTTCCATCTGTAAGTCGGCTGCAGACGCATAATAATAATAATCGCCCCCTACCTCCCGCACAAGCTTATAGCTTCTGGGGCCTGGTTTCCAGGTCATTGGTTGTAGCAATTATTACTATTATTATTATAGTACGCAAAGGTTCATCCATTTTCGTCCAAAATCCGCCAAGTTGAAATTTTGGTATTTTTGGTGCGTTTTCAGGTATACATAAATAGTATCAATTTTTTCCTATCCTTCATTTGAAACGAATACGGTGTCGCAAAAAATAAAGAAACAAATACATAAACGTCAACGAAATCTCAACAAAAGTGTAGTGGAAACACTAAAATGAGATTTTGGGATTTCGGAGACGAAATCCTAGATTTCGTGCCAGTGGAAACGTAGTATTACTAGAATTCTTTTCTGTCACTTGCACTGAGTTGCACGCGTGGTTTTTTGTGCATGTTTATGATTTTATGTTTTCCAATTCGGGCCCCTCTTGCCGTTGGGCCCTAGGCACGCGCCTAGTGCGCCTAATGATAAAATAGGCTCTGAGTAAGAGGGACCCGCCTCAGTAAAATTTTATAAAACGTGACATGAAGTAGGTGCAGAAGCTATACCTTATTCTAACAATAAGGAACAGTCACTTTGAATACAAAAGGAAATTTTGGGAAAAAGATTCTGGAGTGTATTTTGTTTGAAAGTATAAAAGATAAATACACAACGAAATATAACAATAAAACAACATAACTTATAATATAGGAAGTCAGTACTTTACTCTAGCAACAAGAAATAGCTACTTCGAAAAACCAAGACAATTCAGGGTGGAAATTGCTGGGCGCCGTTTAACAGAAATAGAAGTGTGCGAACTTCAATGGGACAGGGCTCGTATGTACCTTCTGGATCCCACTATTCGTGTATTTGACAAATATTCGTCACTTGTGGATATTTGCCAAGAAGTGGAAACGGTGTTATTCGTAGAAATGTTCTAGAAATATTCTGACCACTAGTTCTTTCCCGTTATTCGTGTATTTGACAAAAGTTGTAGCATGAATTATTTTACCAAAAACAAAAATGCTTACGTTATTTACGTTAAGTTATCTATGCCTTGGCTTAGCTTAAATACCTTAAAATGATAACTCTTTCCCTCTTTTGAGCTTACGGCCAATCATACGTGGATTGGAGCATCGTCAAATTCATAAAGCTATGGATATAGGGACACCAGCATAATTGATTTAAATTAATAAAAAAGTAGCGTTAATGCTCCACAATACCCCAGCCAGCACACTGAGGTTATAATGACGTTATTTTTAAGTCATTATTGGTCGACGACGCACTGTGGTTTGTAACTGGCCATAGGCGGAAGAAAAACAATTTTTTCATTGTCGAGTTTTTTGTTCAAAATATGATTTATAACAAGATCGGAATTTATTCTTTAAGGAACAAACTGAAATAAGTTGAAAAATTATTCTTTTTCTATTTTATATGGTCGTAAACATGGTGGATCTCGGAGTTTATTTTACATGCTTGAAACAAAGGTATGTTCTTTGGTTTTTTTCTCTCTATACATTTAATACTTAATGACAAATAGTTTATATAATCTTGTACTTTACGCCCAAATATGTAAAAAACACATTTAAAATTAATTTTGATTTTCTATAAAGCCATAGAAAACCGTTCTAAAGGTATTCTAAAACTTTAAAAATAAATAAATAAAATTATAAAATTAGTATAGTACTTGCTGTAGTACGTGAAGTCAAAAAAAGAAAAACAGTCTTGAAGGGAATTTAATATAGATTATTTTGAGCTATAAGACAGCTGCCGAAAGCTGCGGATTTGCTAGATTTATTTAATAAAATGTCCTACACGCACGCATTGATCAAACCTGTGAGTCGAACACATGTTTTAAGAATTTTATTAAATCTTGATTATTTTAATTACTTTATTTGTTATTCATGTATATTTGTAAAAATGCATTTTCCATACATTTAAATATAATTTAAAAATTAAAAAACTGTCACAAGCAAGCTTTTGTCGCACGAAGACAAAGTTTTTAATTGGCTGAGTGCGATAAAAAGTACTTGTGACACAAGTTCTTTATACTATTTTTTTATTTCGCAATAATTTACTTTAATAACTTCAATTTAATTTAACAAAATGTACAGCTTTATGATTATGTGTCATGTGTCAAAATAATAACCTTCAAGTTTTACCAATCTCAAAATCAAAACATAAAAAATTCTTAAAATAGTATCGAAAAGTTCTGTTCTATTTCTGTTCCGTTCTATTATCGGTTTCGAAAAGAGACCAAAATCAATGTGAAATAGAAAAAAGCATTTAATTTATGATTTGTCAGCCAACTGTCAAAATGGCTTCACACCAGGTTTCGGATCTTGAAATTTTCAGGAAATTTTTAGAAAATTCATCGGAAGTATGGGCCAAAGAACAAGTGATTGTTTATCTTCTGTTGATCTTGTTAAATTTAATTTAACAGATAGAAATTGTGAAGTTTTAAAGAAAACTTTGGAATCTAGATTCTATCAACACTTTTTTTATACAATACAGCAGGGCAGTAATGACAAGATTTCCATGAAGAATTGAAAGCAAGAAATTCAAGACGACACCAAGGCTTATGTAGGACTGCTAGTGGACGTTGTCAATAAATAACATGTAATAGCGAAGATTAGTTGTCATTTAATTCATCCTGCGACTAATCTTTCCGTTTCCAGGTCTTCAGTATCAATTTGTCCTACATTGCAATAAGATGCTGTTTTCCTTTTTTTTAGGAAATTATGAAAATAACAACAAGCTTAAAAGACTGCTTTTTTTCAGATGCTAAATTAATACATCTTGGGTTTTTTTTTATTTCACGCCTACACTACGGGGAACCAACTGTCCCCCATCTAAGATGCAACACGAATACACACATTCATAGTTGAGGTGGCTGGTGGCGGAATTTTCCAATCAGAAAAATCCCGTCGCCCCAAGTGGAATTCGAACCCACGACACTTGGAACACGAGTGATGCACTGACACCACTCGTCCACCGCCGGCCCTTATCTTTGAAATATTTCAAATTTTGAATTTAAAATGGCTAAAGCTAAATTTCTATAATCTAAATCTTAAATCGTTCATTAAATTCTTATGAGTATACTTCTGTCTTTTCATATACCATTTTTTTAACTATCTTCTTCCTTTCTTCTATTTTTTTTATTAAAAAGAACCAAAGCAATAGCTACACAAGCACAATATTTATTGCACAATTTTTTAATAAATTATTGAGTTGTCTGGAGGGTGCATCAATAATATTGCACAATATTATTGGGCAATATTATTGAGCGTCTAGGGGCCGCTTTAGTCCTAGTATAGGACGTTTTAATGACGTCTTATATTGACGTCTTTGGGCTGTGACACAATGATGTCAGTTTTACAACAACTTGACGTTGTTACTGCCGAAAAAACGGCGACATTATGACGTCAGTGTGCTGGCTGGAACGGAGCTCTAGATCTTAAAATGAATCTGCCTCAATTATGTAAGGACCCAATTCTTGTACTCTATTATTACACAAACATAACACATAAAAAGTAAACAAGAAAACACAAATAATACCATTTACTTATTTATTTCATATAAAACAATTATTAGATAGTAAAAAAAAGAACTTGAAGGCCTTCAGTTGTTATTTAAATAATATCTTTACATGGATTATAATAATCTTACAACTAAATTAAAAAATACTTTAAAAATTCATACTATGATCGTTACTAGGTTTGAAGTTAATCAATTTTATTTGAAGAATTAAATTCAGAATCTCATAGAAATTTACTTATTCAAGTATCAAAGCTTTTCTTTAAGTAGCAACTTTAAAATTTCAATGACGTAATTATAACAATCCACTTTTAAATTCTGATAAAATGAACTAATTAACGCTTCCACAAAAAAATTGGATATAGCGAACTCATCTAGTTATTTCTATAAACTTAATTTGGTTTTCAAACTTTACTTCAAATGACTAGTTAAAGATGGTCACCAGGTTACTAAGAACCTTTTGGAAAAGACTTCCAGTCCTCCCGTGTAGGGATTCAAAATACTGCTACTTACAAGACCAATATTTGGGCCTTACATCCAAATGCAGCTTTCGAATTTCCACATCAATACAATTAATAGATCTTCTTTAAAGTTTAACAACAACGAAGGGGAAGCTTGCAGTTTCAACTATGGAGGTCAAACAGCAAACTAGGTTTTAAAATCGGTATCGATTTGAAATCTGTAGATTTTCTAAAACGCCCACTTGATTGCAAGTCTGGATCAATATTCCTATAAATAAAAATTAGTTTTGTAGAAAGAAATTTATTGATTGCATCAATAAAAGAAGGAGAAACTTTAATTAAATAAAAATATGATTCCTTTCGAATTCCGAGGGTTTTTCAAGATGGAGGCAAGCGTGCCTTCACACTGTTCAAAAACAAATGTATAATTTCGTTATTGCATAAATTCCAAATAATAGAGTTGATAGATTCAGAATATCACAAAACCATTATATGCACTAATCAAACTATAATTGGCCCATCAAAAGGGAATTTCCAAAGAAATACAATAAGAATAAATTAAGTTATCACAAAGAAAAGATCGATAATTTTGCAGTCAATAATAGTAAACCTAGATGGGGTTGCAAATAAACATTGAAAGTCGACATATAGTATACAGGGTGTATTCTACAGTATAACCCAATGACATTTTTATCAATACACAAGGTGCTCTTAACATAAAAAAATAGACAGAACAATGGTCTATGACAAAGTTCATCATTCGTGAATATTTGCCAAGTAAACAAGTGAATACTTGTGGAACCGTTTTCACTACTTGTATAGTTGACAAACATTTGTCTACTTGAACATATACATTTTTGAAGAATATTTTGTCAAGTAATAAAAATCTTTGATTTGTGTTATATTTACCGACAACCGGCGGGAAAGGACAAGTGGCGAACATTTACGAGTAACACCGTTCCCACCACTTATATGCATGGCAATGATCCACGAATGACGAATATTTGCCAAATACACGAGTAATGAGGTCTAGGCTTAACACAAACAAAGACTTTTATTATTTGACAAATAGATTCTTTAAAAACGTATATCTTCAAGTACCAATATAATGTTTGCCAAATATAAAAGTCGTGAGAGCGGTTACAAAAGTATTCACTTGTATGCTTGTCGAATTCGAAAATATTGTACACGAGTAGTGGCATCCAGGCTTTATGTACACTGTTCTCTTGCACAAACCTTTTTTTGTGGTTTCTTCAAACACTATAGGGTTATGAAGAAACGAAATATTAGAATTTGAAACTTGTAAGTTGCAGATGAACAACCAAACCAAAATCGACGTCTCGAAGATGCAGAAAAGTTTTCATTAGGTTGATCTACATCTTCGAACTTCCTCGATTTGAGAGACAAACGGCCGGTTGCGTTGGGCGAGATTTCATATGTAGAGTCACTGCATCTAGTTACCTAGGCCAGCTGGTCGACCAGAGTACCGCAAACCGTCGCCATATTGGGGCAAACGAAGCACGAAATTGTTCATTATTTGTTCTGTATTAAATTTCATCGAATCCAGGTTTACTTTAAAAGGTTTTTCTTATTCTGAAAGATTAAACCTCTAATATGTCAAACACCTAAAACGTGGTTTTAATTTGTCCATTATTAAAAATCACCCTTCTCTGCCCCAATATGGCGGCGGTTTGCGTTACTCTGATCGAACAGCTCGGCCTAGGTGACTAGATGCAGTGACTCTATTCATATGCAGAGTCACTCTATATTACTTATAAGAGTTGGGCCAACGCGGGAATTGACGCTGATTGGTTGGATCCATTTGCACTAATGCCAATTTAAAAACACGAAGTTTGACAAAATTAGGTAATAATAGGACAGGTCTTTTCACTTCCTCATAAATTTACGTGGAAGTTACTTGCTATGGTTACAACTGTTTCTACAATTGTATCCATAACAATTAACTGCCAAATAAAGTTACAAGGTGGTGAAAAGATCGCCTTAATTTGACAAATAATATGATGTTTAGTAATAAATCGAAATTTTTTTATGTATTTCTCTTATCTATTTCAAGTTTTTAAGAAATATAAATTCCAATTGAAGGGTTGATGTCAAACACGGTATTTGTCAAAAAACTATAACCCTTAGGAGAACCAAAAACTAATGTAAGGCCAGAATTTTTATTATTTGGAACTATGTGCAGTTTATAAAACATTCTTACACAATCCAAAAATCTGTGGTTTTTGACGAAAATTTGCGAAATAGATTTGTTACTTTTTTATTAAACATAAGATACATTTTAATCAGAATATATCGGTCTGGCAGATTAAAAAAAACTAAAATATATACTTTTTTAAACAAAAGATTCATATCTCTAGCATGAAAGAAAAAATATGTGTAAGCACTGCTGTTGTCGCCCTCGACAATGTCACCTGGGTCTTCATTAGTGTCCAGAATATCATACAAACCACGATGTTCTATATTAGATAATACTTCACAAAGGGCTTGAAGATCTTTTAGTTTTGCATGATTGATCTCGATAGGTACAAGTTGTAATTCACTAGTAATATGGAGTCTTGCTTCTAATTATGCATTGTCTCCACGTTCCAGAATAGCTATCTCTTACTTATTCTATAAATTTATTTAACACAAAAATGTTATTGCCTGAATGTATGCCATACATTTGGGAAAACTTTAATGGAATAGGTAGTCGAGGATTCTTTACAAAAAACTTATCAGTCGACAGTTTGAAGTTAAAAATATCTTTCTTAGTCGCCCCATTTGATAAAATATGCAAAATATGTTACTGAGTAATAACTCTGAAATAAAACGATTTAATAACGCAAAATATTTTCACTGCTTTTCAAGTTATTTTATTACGGAAATAATTCAAATGGAAATTGACTTACTAGAGCACAAGAGACATTAACAGTTTTTTTTTGTAGCTGAGAGTAGTTTCTTCTTTTCTCAATTTTGCAAATAAAATATGAATATTTATTACTCTATTTAGGAATTTTATTATATTAATCAATTCAAATAAGCTATGGTAAATTATAATGAAGTAAATGTCAGATTATGAAACATTTGACATTTGCCAGGCAAACATAACCAATAATTTTTGCAATGTATATTTTTGGATCCAAAATGGCGGATTGACATTCGCGTTGGCTCAACTCTTATAAGTAATATAGAGTGACTCTATTCATATGGTGGTGCCGGTGCCATCTGTCGAGTTCTGTAGTAATTATTCCAATAAATAAAAGTTTAATAAATTTAAAATTTACAATTATTCCATTTTCATAAATTGTTGTAGATATACATTTCAATTCTATTGTCCTAACCCTATCCAGTTTGTTAGGAAAAACCTGTTTTTAAGGCTTCAGTTTCTTAATATTTTTTTGTATTCTTACTAGTGCTTTGGTAAGCTACGAAAATGCATATTATTATGTGTCTTATGGGGATTTTTCACCAAATTAATGTATTAAAAACATGAAATCAATTTGTTTTCCCTGACATTCAGAACGAAATTATACAGCTATTTCCAAACCACTATTTACCTACGAAAAACTATTTAATTATTATAGAAACAAGATGTAATGTAAATCCAATGATTGAAATAATTCCCAATTACAGTATTCGTAGAAAATAATAGTTGTATTTTCTGTGTGCCTTCAGACATGCTAACGAGATAAACATTTATTAATCTCCATACCTTTTTGTTTTGGTGCTTTACGCAATTACTGGATTTTTATTCATATAAGTAACGTGGGCTTATGTCCTATGATTAATAAGTAAATCAAAATCCTACCCGCTACAAATAATGCAGCTGAAAGCAATAAATGAGTTTTTGTGATAAGTATATCAGGGCGTAAGCATTTCCTCTCTTATTTCAGACAAAAAAGTTGAACTTTTCCTCCCAAAAGTAGAAAGTAATTTTTTGTCTTATCACCCATAATAACACGTCTTAGTACTATTAAGCATTATTAATTCTTTAGAGTCTTACAATGGAAAAATAAAACTTTTATGTAGGTATGTTAACTAGGCCAGCCTCGGTGGATTGATGGTTTGCATGTTTGCTTCATAATCCAAGGGTCGTAGGTTCGATCCCCGGGCGAGCTGGTAATTTTTCATAGCCGAGAAAAATTAAAAAACATGCCTTCTTCTCGGATAGGAAGTAAAACTGTAGGTCCCGTGTCAATGCGATGTTTGGCTAATGTTTGGTTAAAAATTCCTACTGGGAGTAGAATTTCCCCAGATTCGGCTAAATTTTAGTAGGGTCGGCCAAATGATCATATCAATCGGTGTCATGAGGTACGAAGGATGCTCCGCCATCCTGATTCCTCGCCCAAAAATAAATAAATAATATGTTAACTAGCAGTTGACAAATGATGCAATTCAGATGAAAGCAATCTGTGGAAGAAATGTTCTTTTGTTCTTGTGACAGGTGTCTGATTAGGAGTATTCATTATTATCAATGTACGACGAGTTGGAAACTGACCAAGCAAAGGTCAGAATTGCACACAAGTGAAAGGTTTTTGATGTTTAGCGTGATTGTAATTCTGAAAAATTAATACATTTGCAGTTCTTGTTTAAGGACGAAAGGATTGCTTCTACTAACTGCAATAAAAGTGAATCTTGCCGAGCATAAAATGCTGTGCGTGTAAACACACTTCAACATTAATCAAAGGGAAAATATCAACATATTTATTTACACTAAACAAATTTTTAAATCATTTATCGCATTTAGCGTGTCTTTCTATCTCTATAACAAACCACAAAACTCATATCATCTTCCTCTTCATCTTATATTTACAGTGTTTGTTTTTTTAGCAACCAGTTCCTAATAATCCATGGAGAGGAATTTTAGATGCAACAAAATCACACAGCGTATGTCCACAAATCAGTATTTATCTACCAGGATTTCCTATCATAGGAGATGAAGACTGTTTATATCTTAATATTTATACACCACAGGTTAGTTGTTAATATTTACAAATACCTATGTTTTTAAAATTATGCTGAATTATCTTTTTTAGATGTCTAACTGCCAAACAGAACGTTTCCCAGTCATGTTTTACGTCCATGGTGGATCATTTGTTATGGGAAGCGCTAAACCAGAATGGTTAGGACCTGAGATACTCTTAGAAAAAGATATTGTATTAGTAACAACCAATTACAGATTGGGAGCATTGGGATTCTTAAGCACAGTTGATGATATAATACCAGGAAATAATGGATTAAAAGATCAGAATTTAGCTTTGAAATGGGTTAGAGATAACATAGCCAACTTTGGAGGTGATCCCAATAAGATTACAATATTTGGTAATTCTGCAGGAGGTGCTGGTGCACATTTCCACATGTTCTCCCCTCGTTCCAAAGGTAATACTGTTTTTATACTTTTGGTTTAATGATTCATCCCTTTATTTTTTTTAAGACTTGATTAGAGGTGCAATAATTCAAAGTGGCAGTGCCGCTTCCACTTATGCAGTAGGTTCTGACACTCAAGCCTTATCAAATACTAAGAAATTAGGCAAATATTTAAGCTGTTCAACTTCATCAACTTATGAGTTGATTGAATGTTTAAGACGAGTTGATGTAAAAGAAATAATAGCAAAAGAAGCTAAATTCTCAGTAAGTATCTATAAGCAACATCTACCTATATTACATTGCTATTAAGGACGTAGATATAATTTACAATAATGTATAATTTTAAGAGTTGGGAGAATGAAACAACTATACCATTTAGACCAGTAGTAGAACATGAAAGCAATGATGCGTTCTTAGTCGAACATCCATTGGTAACATTGCAGTCGAAAAGAGTTGCAGATATACCCATGCTTATTGGTGTGGTAGCACAGGAAGCTGCTTATAAATCGGCAGGTTACTAAAGAAATACAGGATAAACACATATAATAAATAATTTACACTTTTCTATTTCAGATCTCAATAATAAACCTCATCTGTTAAAGATATTAGACAAATACTTCAATTTGATAGTTCCACCAAGCTTTGGTATAAACAGGGATAGAGAAAGTGCTAGTAAATCTATAAGAAAATTTTACTTTGGTGATAAAAGGTTAGATAATAGCACAATATCAGGAGTAACCAATGTAAGTCTAGACAGCATACCTTTATTGAGTAACTTTATAACTTACAAATCATGATGTGGTTTTCTAGTTGTACTCCGACGGATGGTGGTTATTAAATCATGACACTACTATAAGATTACATAGCCAATACTCACTTCAGCCTATCTATCAATATTTATTTGATTACCGTGGTTCTACTAGCTACAGTACATTATTTGGAGGTGGAGATCAAGATTATGGTAATTACCGATAAGCTACACATAACTATATTCTTAACTATATAATCAAATATTTTAGGAGTTAGTCACACTGATGAATTACTGTATCTGTTTACACTTGGAATGACTTTTCCTAATTACAAACCTACTGAGTCTGATTTTAAAATGAGTGAGGTTCTTACTACATTATGGACAAATTTTGCAAAAACTGGGTAGGCATTACTTTTCAGAATCCATATATACAGGGTGGTCCAGACCACCCGTACACCCCTTTTAAAATGAGGGGGATTAAAAATTTTTAACAAGACGATGGGTGATCTTACTAATGTCGATCTGCTCTATCGAATGACGCTAAAAAGAAACCCCCTGACCCCCCTTGTATGGGATAAGGGGGGCAACTTTAAAAATTCAAATGGGAATCCCTAAATTTTATTGCATATCTAGATTCTACTCATCAAAATATGAATAATTTATTTGGAACATTTTTTTATTTTGTGGTGGCGCTGTAATCGCAAAAACCGATTCTTTGCCTTTTCCGCAGTCTCTGGCATATTTACAGGTGCAGTTTTTCATATTTTTTGTATATACTAAATAGTGATGAAAAAGCTTTGCTAATGTGTACTTTCATGAGAAAGAATTTTACGTTACGATGAAAAACGGAAATTCTCTCCCTAAGGTGTTTTCGACAGATTTTTTTTCTAAAATTTTTAGATCGTCTTTTAATCTTAACGTCTACTTATTGAGATATTGCTTAATCTATTTAATCTTTATCTGAATATTTATTTTAAGCATATGTAATTAATAGAAATGATCGATAAAACATTCTGAATTGTAATCTTCTCTGCATATGGCAAAATAATATTTAAATCGTACTAATGTAATATTTAATTTTAACAGAAAATACCTAACTTGCTACAATTCTTTACTTCACAATTCTATTTAAATAGTATGTAGTTGTTGAAAATCAACTGTTCAAATAAATAATTTTTATTTTACAATTTAAAATTTTATTCGTTTAAATTATTCTTACTTTATAGCCTCAGTGGAAAGATATCCATATTTCATCATTCATTGCTATACGCTAAATGAAAGATAACCACCGAAATTTAATAGTGAATTACAAAGTGAAATTCTCGTCGAGAGATTTTTGTAATGCTTGACATGTTTTGAAGTAAAACCACCTTCCCCAGTAGAATCTTGGAAAATGTTGTTAGAATGCAACACAAATTCTAACAACATTTATAGGCCAGTAAAATTAGACCCGATATGGACCGTTGATGGAAATAAATGTTGGAAAGCGGGAGATAGTTTCGATCGCTTCGTTTGACGTCAAATATAAGTATCCTAGGTTTGCACGGCCCCTTGACGAGCTTACCTGAGGGCAGCAAAAGAACCACGAAATCTTTGGCCCTTTTTTAGTTTTCCGCTTATAACTCCAAAGCGGTGCTTTCCAACGAAAACTTCACTATTACAAGAATTAAAGAGCATTAAATTCTGCGTCGGATAAGTATGCAACACTTAAAATTCGGTTCAGTGCTATGGTCGAAATCGACAGTCGAGAAACGACAACTTTACAAATTTTCGATTTTTCGTCAGACCGGACGCTCAGAGGCTTTCCGTATAAAAAGACCCGTTGGACTCATTCTGATTGTTAATATAAGTCGAGAAATATCTAAGCTTTGATATTACAGAGGTTGCCGGATTAAATTAACGGCCATTTTTTGTCATCCCCCATCTAGCTATTGGGATCAATCCATATGAAGTACTGCGGTACTGGTCGTTCGATCATTTCGGTCATTCGATCACCCCTAAGTATTGGTAGATCAAAACCACTGTCATTTTATTTTTATTCCATTTGATTGAAATATGGCAGCCACATTTGTTTCGTGGTGGACGACGTTGCTTGCAGTTTTTGATGTAAACGTAAATCTTTATATCTCAAGAACGGTTGATCCTAGAGACCTGCGGTAAAAATGATTCTATTGCTCACATGTCGGACTACATTTTTTAATCTAAACATAATATTGATATGACGTATCATAACGAGAACTTTAAAGCCTATAAATACCAAAATAGTAAAATTTCAGATTTAAAATATTTTATACATAAACTACCTCTAACTGTTTACGTTTAAATAGAAAATCCGTCCTAAGACTTCATTTTTATCTGGATATATGAAATATGTCCACATAAAAGCGAAAATCTTTGTAAAAACTTTAATCTTCGGGATTAAATCACACCCATAAGTAAGCGTCCTACAAAAATTATGTTTAGATTGAGAAAGAATGTAGTGCGACATGTGAGCAATACAATCATTCTTACCGCAGGTCTCTAGGATCAACCGTTCTTGAGATATCAAGATTTACGTTTACATCAAAAAACTGCAAGAAACGTCGTGCATCACGAAACAAATATGGCTGCCATATTTCAATCAAATGGAATAAAAATAAAATGATAGTGGTTTTGATCTACCAATAGTTAGGGGTAATAACACACAAAAAATTATCTTTTTTCGAAATGATCGAGCGACCAGTACTGCACTACTTCATATGGATTGATCCTAATTGCTATGATGGTGGATGACAAAAAAATGGCCCTTAATTTAATCCAGCAACGTCTATAATATCAAAGTTTAGATATTTCTCGACTTATATTAACAATCAGAATCAGTCCAAAGGATTTTTTTATACGGAAAGCCTCTGGGCGTCCGATCTGACGAAAAATCAAAAATTTGTGATATTGTCGTTTCTCGACCGTCGATTTCGCCCATACCACTGGACCAAATTTAAAGTGTTGGATACTCATCCGACGCAGAATTTAATGGTCTTTAATTCGTGAAATGGTAAAGTTTTCGTTGGCAAGCACCGCTTTGAAGTTATAAGCGAAAAACTAAAAACGGTCCTAAGATTTCGTGGTTCTTTTGATGCCCTCAGGTAGGCTCGAGTCGAAGGACCGTGCAAACCTAGGATAGTTATATTTGACGTCAAACGAAGCGATCGAAACGATCTCCCGCTTTCCAACATTTATTTCCACCAACGGTTTCTATTTTACTGGCATATTAAGGCAAAAAATATTGTTATCACGTACAACGTTAGAAAAAAAATTCCGTTTGTCGAAAACACCTTAGGTAGAGAATCTACGTTTTTGATTGTAACGTAAAACTTTTTCTCATAAAAGTACACATTAGCAAAGTTTTTTCATCACTATTTAGTAAAAAATATGAAAAACTGTTATTTGCACCTGTAAATATATCAGAGACGACGGAAAATGCAAAAAATCGGTTTTTGCGATTACAGCGCCCCTGTTGCCAAGATAAAGAAATGTTTGAAATAAATTATTCGTATTTTGATGAGTAGAATCTAAATATGCAATGAAATCTAGGGATTCCCATTTGAATTTTCAAAGTTGTCTCCTTTACCCCATACAAGGGGGAATCACGGGGGTTCAATTCTGGGGTCATTCGAAAGAGCACATCGACATTAGTAAAATCACCCATCGTCTTGTTAAAAACTTTTAATCCCCCGCATTTTAAAAGGGGTGTACGGGGGGTCTGGACCACCTTATATAATCATAATCCTAACTGCATTTATTTTATTTATATTTAGTACTCCCAATCCTCATCCAGTACAAAGTTCTTTTGTGACAGCTTGGAATCCTATAGAAAGTGATGACTTGGAATACTATCACATTAAAAATTTTACGTATATGAAAATGGAAGATCATTTATATTCAGAGAGAATAAACTTTTGGAGAAGTTTACCCGTTGGAAAAATAGAAGATGTAGAAGTAAAGATAGCATAATGGAGAATTATTTTTAGTTCTAAAACAATATTTAGCAAAATATTTTTTATTTTGTATTTAAAATAAAGAAATATATATTTTAACAAATGTTATTTTTTAAGTATTTTGTTATGTAGGTTATTTACCGTAACCTTCAGATGCTTTTGATCACTAGGTGAATAAAGATCGATCGTCCTACACGATCACGATTGCTACACGTTTGTTGTCTGTGTTTATTGTTAATTATTTATATGTATTAATATTTGATTATAAGATAATTGTATTAATTATTTGTCCTTTAATAATTTTTTTAATTAATTTTTAAAGTACCTATTAATAATTAAGTAAATATTTCAGTATTGTAAATACGTTTTTGTTAAATAAACTAATTTGAGCTAATATTTGCATATTATCTAAAAATTGTAAATCATTTAGTTCACTTACAACAAGCATGAACCCTACATCTGCCTTTGAAGATCTAAAAGTGTTAATTCTTATAGTTTTTTAAAGCTTCCCGAATTTGTTTATCAAAACGCACAATCTCATCGATCTTATAGATATATAATAGAGCGAAAAATAAGTTGATTCCTTATAAACGACACAAATCATTAATTTTGAAAAACATTACAACATGGAATGTCAGAGCTGTTTAGTTGCTGCATATTGCCCTTACAAATATTTTCAAATACTAAATTATAAAAGATTTTTAACAAATACTTGTGAAGAATTTATTTTATTTTTATTGAAAAGAGATAAGTCGGTATTAAGCATTCAAAATAATACTCGTATATTAACACGCCGCAGCGCGTTCGGGCGTCGAGCAATTAAACAGCGTCTGGTTTTTTTAATGTTATTATGTCCATCAAAATTAATGAATTGTGGTTATTAGGAAGGCATAAACCTGATTTTTTGCTATATTGGAATTTCTACACCATACTGTTGCTGAGATATGTATTCGTTTGTATTAGCTAAAAAAGCCACTTTTAGTCGGTATATCTAAAAAATTGATGAATTGGACAGTTTGGTAAATGAATTTGCATTCAGCATCAAAAAACTATTGTAATCCATACTTAGATCTTCAAGGACAGATGTACGATGAATTATTTGCTATTAATTGCAAAACGAAAAAAACAGATATGCCATTGGCATGACCGATGGCAAACCTGGCTGGAAACCAGGCCCCAGAAGCTATAACCTTGCGCGGGAGGGAGGGGGCGATTATTATTATTACGTAGACTCAACGTGCGGCTGCAGCCAACTTATAGATGGAACAGCGCAAATTCGACATTTGTGTTACAGCTAAGGAAAGCTGCAGAAAACTTTAACCAGATCTGCCGGTAACAGGAGTCGAACCTGGTCCGCTTGGGTGAAATACATCCTTTTTTGATCATTATTGTACATCACTTCGACATGTAAAAAGAATGCAACATAGACGGACATTTCATCTGTATTACATTACATAAAAATTACATCATTTTTACGTACCGTTTTTTTCTTGAAATTCTGGGGATGTAATTTCAGGCACGCGAATATTACGTAATTTTCATGTAATATCGCTACTTGGGTAAAATACCATTGGGCATTACAATGAAATACAAGATATTGTCTACTGGACATTTATTAACATATAGGCATAATATATACAAATATTATTTCTTACTATATTATTAAATTTGCCACTTAGATATGTCGTTTATTCGCAATAACTTTTCCAATTTCTGCAGTTTGTTTTTCCTGGATAGCGTGCAAGCGAGCTGTAGGCCCAGTAGGAAAAAGAAGTTCAAATTAAATAAGTGGTTATGCAGTGGTATTGACCACTGATGATCACTTTACTTTTTTGGAAAACTGACAACCTTTGCTGTTGGTCACATAAGCAAATTTTTACACTGCAGTCTTGATAACATATTGCTTAAATATTATGTAAAGTACATATATTAAGGTCTGATTAGCTGAATCGTGATTAAATTTGAAATCCAGAAATTCCATTGGCTGCGATTTAAGAGACCTGAAATTTTATCCAATTATATTTCTGGATTTCATATTTAATCATGATTAAGTTAATTAGAACTTAATCAAGCTTTGTGAAACCGGACATTAATAAATTTTCTTTTTTTTCTCCGCTTGCCCCACCTCCCTGATCTGAACTCCCCTGGGCTACAGTCCAGTTAGTCGAAATTTTAGCCAGCCTAGTTACAAGTAAGATAATGCAACTGATATTAATTTATGGAAAAAATACGTAGTTCAGATGTATCAGAGCATAATATTAAAATCTCAAATTTTTTGAAGGTAGCTTTTTTTGAGATAGAAGAGATCAAAATTGATTTTTTTCAAAAATAAACGGCCATATATCTTTCTTTAGGTACATGCTACAAAGATAATTGAGGTGTCAATTTACAGAAAAAAATATCTTTCAGGCAAATCAAACTGCATTAATTTAAAAATGGGTGACTTTGACCGGCACCGCCTGCCTGTTGAGATGGAATAGGTCAATATAGACCAGTGATTCCCAAACTGGGGGGCGTGAAGTAACGTTAAGGGGGGCGTGAGAGCACACAGAAAAGAAATCTTATTTCTAAATAAAAATTCAATTTCAATTCAAGAAAAATGTAGATACATTATATAAATTTGAAAAAGTTATTCCTTGATTACAAATAATAGAACAGCATTCAAAATTTGAATAATCCGAACTTTAGAATTAATTGTTTTTATTCATCTAATTTTGTTTACAGTAACGAATGCAATGGCTATTCAGATGTGTAATTTGATACAAAACTACCGTTGTAGATAAGATAAATAAGATTTTATTTCATTTATGTTTACGTTATATTTATGTCTAACAAATTCTTATTATAAAAAGTCACGTATTTTTTAAAAGTGGTTACATTGCAACTATATAATTCATATTAGTTACAAAGGTTTAAGTTAAAAAAAAACTGACACTTCTTTTACGAATTACGACTTTATATGTCTCCGGCATACTGCATATAAAAAGATTTTGTGCTAAATTTAAAAATTGTTAAATGTAAAAAGACCGCATTGTAACTTTAAATATTAAACATTTCCAGATTTGTTACAAAATCTGAAGGATCATTATAACAAAGTTAAAAAAACGTTAAAACCTGCTAAATATCTGGAGATGGAAGAAAAGTTGTTTGCATGGTTTTAAATATGTCACCAATATCCTCCGAAATGACAAAGCATCTATCCAGCAGTGTGCGGTGCATACGAACGGTCTGGTACGTTTCGCCGCCTCCGATTCGCCACCGACGTTTTGCCGCGAGGCCGGTTTGCCGCCGTCCGGTTAACCGACAGACCAGTTCGACGCAGGGCCGATTTGCCGCCCGCCGTTTCGCCGCCCATATCTCAAATTATACATTTAGTTTGTATTTCAATAATCGACTGTTAGTTGAAATATAAACCTAATTATAAATGTATGCGAGCTAAACACCTCGAGCGGAGCGCCCACGATTGCAGGCACAGTATCAAATCCACTGCCACATGTGTGCATAGCAAGCAGCTGCAGTACTCAGAACTCTATAAGGAAGTCACGTAGGCACACGGCCACAGCAGCTGCAGTACTCAGAACTCTATAAGGAAGTCATGTAGGCACACGGCCACGTGCGGACAACTGAAGGATTTCACGCCCACAGAAGGAGTATATAAAGACCAGCACTTTATGGGACAGTTCAGTCTGAGTTACGACGAAGCTTGAAAGATAGAAACTGTTTACCAGGGTAGATGTTTACCTTCTTTTAAGCCATACTAGCCCAGAAAGCCGTAAAAACTGGTAGCCATGGTTACTGTTTACCTCGGTCTTTCTGAACATCATTATTACCAGTTTTAAGTTGAAATTGTATAATAGTAGGTATTTAAGTGATTATGCAAGTGCATATTGTGTAAATTCACGACGAATAAATATCTTATTGTACTTAACAGTAAACTGTGTTCATTTTGTAACTTGGGCTCCGTCTTTCGCGTTTTTAAAATAAAGTACCATTTTTAAAAACGCCTTTCTTCGTCAAGAAAAGTTAATTAGCATAGACTTGTATACGTATGAAAAACTTTTTTAGTACCTACTAGGTACATAAGATTGTTGCTATTCTCTGCGTGAAATCAAAGATTGAACAAAGTTTTTGAACAAAGAAATCTGAGACAGATATTTCATTTAACAAAAGAAATTATAAAAATTTATTTTTTGCACGTCCTATGTATAAGGCTCTACTTTAGTCCCCCAAAAGTGGGAGTAAAGTAGCACTTTTACTCCCTGAGGGAGTAAAGTGTTTCCATGACAACAACAACAATAAGTAAACAACAAAATAAAGTAATCGCGGTACATGTTAGGATTTGTTATCCTGAAACTATGTGATTTTGGCGTTTGCAGAGTTCAATTGTCAGAATGGCATGTAACGAAATTTTAGGAAAAAATTTTCGAAATTTTAAATTTTTGCGATTAAGTCCTTTAAGACGTGCAAAAAATATCGTATATACCACTGGGCTAAAGTGCTTTTTAATCCCTCATTTGTTTATTTTCCTCGCTAACGCTCGGGAAATAAACTCACATTCGGGATTAAAAAATGCACTTTAGTCCCTGCCCTAGTAGCACACATATATTATATAAATATGAATTTTCAAATATTTAAAATATATCTTTTTCAACATCCGCCTAAATATTTAGCTAATATATTATTTAAAATATTTCTTCAATATTATTTTGATAATATTTATTTAACATTCTAGTTAGGATATCTTATGAATGTTATATCCCCAATAGCACAGATATATTATATATTCATTTTCAAATATTTAAAACATATCTTTTTCAACATCCACCTAAATATTTAGCTAATATATTATTTAAAATATTTCTTCAATATTATTATTTTAATAATATTTATTTAACATTCTATAGTATGAGTAAAAAGTAACTCCATCAAAGGTGCCTTTAGGATTTTGAAGCCATGTGTATTATAACACTAGAAAATTATACAAAATAATCACAGTCCTTTGACAGTGACAGTTGTTATTAATTTGATATAATTTTCTGGTGTTATAATACACATGAGTTCAAAATACCAAAGGCACCTTTGATGAAGTTATTTTTTGTTCATACTATAGTTAGGATATCTTATGAATGTTATATTTCTGATTCATATAATATTCCTAGAATATTATTAGAATGTTTTTAAGAATATTTTTGTACCGCAAATTATGCTTTATAGCAACATGAATTTCAATTTTCTTTTCACCACTCATTTTCTTGTTGATGGTCATTTAAAATTTTCAAATAAAATCCTATACATGTTGTTCTACTAAAAAGAGAATTTTGCTCTCTTTATGAAACCATATTCTCTAACAAGTGTAACATAAGAAAATTCTTTCTTGTTTTGACAGTTCTTTTGAGGTTATCAATGAATTTTTAATTCTTATTAACAGTATCCACCCTAATATAAAATTTACACTAGAAACAGAACAAAACAGGGCTATAAACTTTCTAGACTTAAATATCAAGATTAACGCAGACAATCTATTCGAATTTTCCATATACAGAAAACCAACACAAACAGACATAACAATACCAAATGAATCTTGTCGCTAGTAATATCCCGAGTGCATGTCAAATTGTCGATAATTTAATTTAATAATTTAATTAAGAGACAATTTGACATGCACGAGAGGACATTTTGGCAGACTATTTCCCGAGAAAAATTTTAATGGTACAAAGAAACTTACTTCTGTGTTAAAAAAAGGTTTTTTCTTTGAATTATTGCACCGTCGGTGACGATCATGTTGGTCTTGAATTGGTATCTACGGTTACTTATTGACAACAATTTTGTTCGTGAAAAAATAATTTCAAAACATTCAAAATGAGTTTACGTTTTGGGCAGAATTCCACGCAATAGATGCCGCAGTGGATAAACTAACTCCACTGAATACGAAAAAGTCAAGAGATTCTGCGTGTAGACAGTTTCAACAATTTTGCGATGAGAGAAAATACACATTGACGAAGGAAACTTCTGGCTCACAGCTGGCCGTAATTCTAAAATATTTTGCTTTCAACATGAGACGTAGTGATGGTGAAGAATATAAAGAAAGTGTTGTAAAAACACTGTGGAATACAATAGCGAAAATTTTGCAACAAAGATATTATGAAGAGTTTAACATTATTTTCGATCCTTTTAAGGATGTAACGTTCGAATGTGCCAGAACAGCCAGAGATGCAAAAAGAAAACAGTTGCAAAAGTGTCCTGAAAAAAGAAAAATAAGTGCATCTAGCTTATCACAACAAGAAATTGATAAAATGTGTGCTATTTGGGACGAGTCGACTCCGGACGGACTTCAACGCAAGTTCTTTCATATTGCTTCATTTGAACTGGCGTGGACAGGAGGAGAGGCATGTAATTGTCTTTTAAGTTACTTTGAAGAAGAATTTGACAAATACGGCAATCCAACAGGACGTATAGCTTATAATCCTATTTTCTAAGACAGCGCAAGGAGGAAGTCACCGGTTGACAGAAAAAAGATGGTTAGTCCAAAACACCACCGAGCCTGATAAATGCCCAATAAGGTATTTAATATAAAGCATGACATCAAAAAATCTATCATTATAATTTTGCAGGCTTTTCAAAATGTTGAAAGAAAAAAGAGAAAAACATATTACGGTAGATCGTCTTTTCTTAACTGTAAACTCATCATGGATGAAAGGAACATCAAAAGGTTTTTTTAAAAATTGTCCAGTAGGAAGAAATGAAATTTCAAAGTGGACAAGAGAGGCAGCAGAAGCTATAGGAATTGACACAAAAAGAATAAAAGTGACAAATCACTCGAACCGTGCTGCGGCAGTTACTCAGCTTGCTAAGGTTGGGGTTTCAGAAAATCAAATTATGAAGGTTACTGGACACTCAAATCAGGCGTCGATATAGAGTTACCTCCAAGTAAATAGTGAACACCACGAAACAATTGTACAAAAAATGCGAAATGATAGTAGAGAAGTAACAATAAGAAGTGGTGAAAGCAGCATAGAAACCCCATCATCAGCCCCCCGTAAAGTTGTATATTCCAATTGCATTTTCAATAATTGTTCTTTTTCTTAAAATATAAAACTAAAATCAAATGATGTTTTAATTAAGACTAGACGAAAATTTGCACTAGTGCAAATTATCGATAATTTGCACTAGTGCAGTATTATCGCTGAAATTTGATCGTTGCTAGGTTAACGTAAAATATTACAGCTTTTTGGTTGGCTTAAATTTTTCGAGGGAAATAGTCACCATAATACACATAAAATAGCAGCCTACAGATCATTAGTACACAGAGCTTTAACTATTCCACTAACAAAATCAGATTTTAGCAAAGAGATATCAACCATTAAACAACTAGCACATGCAAATAATTACAATCCGAACATGATTGACACTTTAATTAAACAAAAAGATTATAGGTTAGCTATCAAAAGAATATATCCCATTGACAATAAAACAGAAGACACAAATTACATATCTATACCATATTTTGGCAAAATATCAGAAAAAATTGCACATATACTAAGAAAAACCAACAATTATAAAATAACATTTAAAACCAACACTAACACTTTTTCATTTTTATTTAATGCTAAAGACAGAACACATGATATCATGAAATCGGGCATTTACCGTTTAAATTGTTCTTTTTGTAGTTCGGTATATATTGGACAAACACTTCGAAATTTTGACATAAGATATAAAGAACACGTACGTCATTACAAAAATAAACATCCTGAAAAATCGAATTACGCCAAACACCTTTTAGAACAAAATCACACAATGACTCCTCAAAATAATATTAAATTCCTACATTTTTGTAATAACAAACGCAAATTAGACATTTTAGAAGCCTTTGAGATATACAAACACAAACTCAGGGTACCTTTAATGAATGAACAACTTGAGCTCAGTAATTCTCCGTTACTGGAAGTATTAGATATTTAATTCTGATTATTATTATTATTTTATCTAGTTACCTATTTTTGTATCTACCTTAGCGACGTGTTTGTTTATAATTATATTACCTTTGATAATGACAGCATAGCTGTCGAAACAATATTGTCAGGTTGTATTTTAATAAAACTGTGAAACTTTTTATAATCTTTATTTATTTCATGATTATGGAGTTCCACAAAGTAAGGCTGGAAACAATAAACAAGATTCTCGAAGTATGTCTTAACCAATTCTTAATAGCTGCTATGATGACGTGCTCGGTTGTTTAGTATTTGGGCTTAGGGTTGCTGCTTCTGTAATATTTAATAACATAATAATAATCGTATCGGTAAAAACAATGAAGGTTTAACATACTTTTGATAGTCAGATACTATTAAGGAGGAAAACATTTTCTTTCTCTCTCATTTTTCTTTTCTTCTCTTCATTTTTCTTCTCTTTTCTTTTTCATATAAGGAGGCAACAGAATCTGTGAAGTTTCTTTAAAATATTTTTTACAATAGTATTACTATCATGACTTCCAATTTGGGCAAGGAATGGTAACTGAAAATAAGAAGATTTGTTATAAGGAAAGCTAGATGTGCATTCAAGTACCTACCATCTTATTCTGTTCATCCTTTGTACTTGGGCGTCTTTCCCATTTACCAGTGTCTTCTTCGCTCTTCATGGGTAGTTTTCCTTCAAAATCTTCGTGGAAATTCTGATCATCATCAGAAATTATCTGTGGTCGGCTTTGCTCCTTCGATATTTGCAAAAATCAACTTCAGCTGATGAAGCCACTTACGGTTTTTCTTTTGAACTCTAGAAAATAAATTGACATCTCAGTTACTGTGAAATTTAAAACCTATGTGTTTTATTACTGTTTTAGACATATAATAAATTAATGTAATTTATTTGATGTTCAAAAAATTATTGTTTTTGAGTAATACGACACATACGTTTTAAATTTCACAACTGAGATGTCGAGGGTTTATAATCACCCGTTAGAAAAAGTATAAATTTATTAAACATACGTGATTAATCATCATACCTTTTTTGTCAAAGTTGCAGCAATCTGTAGCTGGTTGAATAACCATGTTATTTGTAATATTATCACCATTTGATGATGAGCAGCTTTTCAGTGGATATGCAGGCTCTCTTTTATTCGTAGGAGTAGAATAGTCACTTCTTAGGTAAATACTTTATGGTTTAATATCAATACATACCTACATAAAACAGTTAAATCCGAAAAAAACACAAAACTGATGACAAAACCATACAAATTCACAATGGCGTCGCGTCGTTGCATCGTCTTTCTGCCTGCCTTCTACGAACATACGCGACGATACACGATCGCGCACGATCATAAGCAAGATTTACAATTCATCAATGTTTACCAATAGATATCTATTGTAGTACATAATAAAAAGATTTGTTTAATATACGTTTCAAAATATTAAAAATTACACACAAATAACATATTTATTTAATATGTATATCAATATATTTCTAAATATTTCATTTTCAATATTTTATAAATACTTTCCTAATCTTTTAAATATTTAAAACACATATAATATTATCTTTATATTTTTTAAATATTAAAGAAATATGGTGTGCTACTGGGTTGGGTATATAATATACTATTATGCACAGATGCATTATAATTAGACTATTATTGCAAGACTCATCTAAACATAAAAGTCTTTTTATGGCCCTAAGGGTCTCTTTATGGTCAGGCGGGCAATCACGAAACGTCAATTAAATGTCAGAAGGTTTTTTGTAGAACTTGATTGGTTCTTAATATAATTTGTAAACTTATCACCAATGAAAATAAACTGAAATTAAATATTTTGGTATAGGAACTATAGTAACGAACTTCGTATAATCACATAAGTATACGCACAGCTGCTTGATGTACCTACGTACTCATTTAATTATATTTTTACACAATAATAGATTTAACATTAAACTTAATCTGTGCATAAAATAGTGTATGTATAGCGGGCATAACTTGCTTTTAGGGCCCTACAGCCTTTTCCTAGCCTTCGGCTGACGCCTCGGGCTAGAAATAACGCTTCTGGCCATAAAAGCTTCATTATGCCCTTAATACATAAATAACTATTTTGCATATAGATTATGAAAGTTGACTTTTTTAACGAAAATCGTAATGAAAGTAGCACTTTTTTAATTATGTTTGTAAAAAAAACAAACTTCAATCTCCTCGGAGATTATTGTCAAAGAATACTATGTTTTTCTGATTTTATTATTTTTTCTGATTTTATGTTTATTTTAAGTTCTAATACCTTTCATACTTTCATCAAATCACGAGACAGTAACATGTGTAAAATTTGAAAATAGAAATAGTATATTACATTACTAGTGTGGAAAGTGAAACTTTTCGCACGCACGAGTGTGAATTGACGCACGAGGTGTAAGCCGAGTGCGGAAATCACACGAGTGCAGAAAAGTCACTTTTCAACGTGTAATGTACAATATTTTTCCTACAACCCCTTCAAATTTCAAATGTTTAAAAAATGTAGATTTTTAAAATTTTCAAGAATATAATTTTTGAAGATTTTAAAGAAAAATTTTTATGGTTAGGTTTAACAAAAAAAATCACACTTAAAGCTAATTTTCTTAAGCCATTTATTTTTAGGATATAAAGTTTAATTTTTTAAACAACTTAGTTTTACAATATGAATAATTATAACGAGATTTCTATCAAAACATTTCCAGAAAAATAAAATTAAGTTATCTTGATAACTTAATTTTATTTTTCTGGAGCTGAATAAAGGTAAATGTAAAAGTATTGTTATAACAATTGTTAAAGTGAATGGGTGTTTGTTAACATTTTATTTAATAGATTCTTTTACTAAATATAAATCTCAATTTTAAAAAATCATATTTTCATAACATTTAAACATAGTATAAAATTAAACCTTGGGTTTAGCAGCAAAGTTAATTAAATGAATTACTATTACAATTTATAACATAATTTGAGAGGCACATAATTTATTTTTTCTTTATATTTAATAATATCTTCATAATTAACAAATATAACTTCAACTATTTTAATAACATAATGCCATGTGTGAAAGAGGTTGCCTAACTAAATTATTACTGTTATTTTCTCCCATTTGGCATCGCTGATTTTAATCTTGGCAAACTTGCTTCAATAATTTTCGTGTATTATAGTGAGGTTATGTTAGGTGTAATCTATTAGATATTTCTTTTTGATAGCTAAATTAACTAATTAAACAATAATTAAAGTTATATTTATAAGAAAAGAATAGATACATAATGGTTAAAATGCTTCTCAAAATTGGATTAAACATTAATGTCATCATTTTAATGTAAACAAAATTCATGGATTTCTAGGTATTGCTTAGCGTGACGTATTTTCATAACACACACGTGTGTTAGGTTCCTAACATACGCGTGTTATATGACTCACTTTCTTAATGTCGGTAGCGTTTGCTATTGTTCACTTTCGTATGGGGTCGTAGGAAAAAATATTTTTAAATACATTTGTTTACTATTTACAATTTTTAGTGTCTTATTACACGTTCTATGCAATTATACATGTTTCAATGAAAGCATGGTTCTGTGTTACAAGAATTTTTTATACTCAGGTAACATACACCTGCTCATTTAGTTTACTAATGGTATAGGTGGTATATAAATTATAAAATTGTAAAGTAGTATACTATAAACATTGCAATAATCTAAATCCAAAACAATTAAAGTGGTGAATAGGCTGGCGGCGAACTGGCTTGGCAGCGAACCGGATTGAGGCGAACCGACATCGCGGCAAATCGGCGAACTGTCCTATCCCGGCATACGAAACAGTGGAAGCAGTCGCGATAAGACGTATATGCTATCACGCTCTTACACATAGCGTACTGATAACACATACGTCGTATCGCGACTGGTTCCACTGTTTCGTATACTCTGCACGCTGCTGACTTTATAAAAGATGTTTTCAAAACGATGACGTCAGGGCAAGTAAAGATTGGATACTTAATTTTAAAAAGACACAATTTGCGTGTGTTAAAAATCGCGGTGTTAAAAAACAACATAATAATGCGGAATATTATTTTTTGTGTTTTTAAAGCAGTCTTTGCGTAAATACTTTTGAGTTTTATTTATTTTTAAATAAATGTTTTTGCAGAATGTTTTAATTGCATTTATGTACAAATAAAACATTGTAACTCTGCAGACGCAGTAACCCGGAAACCGCGATGAGTCGGATTGCCCGTTTTAATTAGTCCGAATTATAGAGTCTTTACTGTACTTTATCTGATATTTCATTGGTGTAACTTTGATTGCTAAAATTTTCTCATAAAGCAAAACACAGTACAATGATGCATTTTATAGATAATCTATCAATTATTATAATAAAACCAAATATATAAAGAAATCATAACTTTACTATCCTTAGAATTATACACTACATAAAATCTTAAAAAGCTACTTATAAATTAAATACAATCAACAAGTGTTAATTAATTATAAAACGGATTATACGTAATCCAATGAGCACGATTTTGTTGTTGTTCTGACTGATGGCTTGTAAATAATGATTTATAAACATCAGATGCTTGTGGATCTTTAGCAACACTGTAGTCTTTCTTAACCTTCTTAACTTTTTCCTTTAGAGTATCTATTGCACCAGCACGTTTCACACCAATATCGCCCCCATTAGTAAGAGCACCATTCACAGCCTTTGATGTAGATATGTTGGATGTACATGGTTTTGAATCGGTGTTATTTTTTGAATCGGTGTTATTGCTTGTACTTATAGTAGGTGTTTCTATTTCTGCTTTGATTTTCTTAACTTTTGGCTTTTTATTTTTCTCTTGTCTGTTTAGCATTTTCGTTTTCATTAATACAAGATCCTCTTCATTAGCATTAATAACTACTACATCTTCATCTTGATAAGATCCTTGACATTTGTGACAAATCTTCGTACTGATTTCTTTAAGTGCACGTTCAGAAAATACACATCCACATGACCACAAACCAACAAAACGATGCTTTCCAGTCATTTCTAAACCAGTTATGGGGCAAATATAAGGAGCAGCTCTTGCATCTAACCCACCTTCTTTCTTCTCATCATCAGGTTTATATTCTGGATTTGGTGTTAAAATGAGATTCTTGACATCTTTTAAACTCTTAACATGACGTACACTCTCTGGTAATGTTTGACGATTCAGAAGACCTTCAATTAAAGCCATCTTATTATAAAGATGGCCAAGACCACACATAACAATTGGATGTTGGAGTATCTGTTGGGATAAATGACAATAACGCCACTGGAATGCTAATTCGGAATCTTTATCTTTAGCTTCTGTTTTCTTCTTAGTTTTTACCAGTTCATCACGACGAGGTATAGTGCCACCATCACAACCCATTATTATTTATGTGGTTTCTTTGTAATGTTTAAATTTCCTTTTATAGTTACAATTCTTAAAATAATCTATTTTAGTTGACTGCAATAATTAAAACCATGATTACAACACAAGGTACTACTATTTTAACAGATGTGATAAATATTTTGACAGGAAAAGCAGCTAATGACAGCTTCAATGACGTACAAACAGAATTACCAACCTTGAAAAGAATAATAACGCTACAGTAACCATTAATAAAAGTTTAAAATATTATAAAAAGATATTTTATTAAAAATTCGGCATTGGAATTTCTGATTTTTAATTATTACAATTAAACTTAATAAGACACAAATTAGTACTAGGTTTAAAAATATAATTTACAAAAATCAAGAAATAGTTCGAATGATCAACACCAATAGCGGTAGAGAAATTGTACTTTCTTGTATCTAACCTCACTACAATTTAAAAATACCAAAAATTTAAACGGTAAACAAGAACTGTAAACCTGATTTCGAAATTTATGACAAAGCAAATCGTTCTCAAAAGCAGCTTTTATACAAATTTCGTCTACTCAAGAATCAGAATTAAGGAAAACGATTAAACTGCTTTGAAAGATAACATTGTATAATTAATTTGATTGTGCAAGTCGACAATGTATGATTTGGTTGTTGATCCACAAATAAGAGGATGGGTATTTTTGCCAATAGTTGTAATAACATTTCTAGTTGGTATACTACGCCATTATATATTAATCATATTTACAACCCAAA
The DNA here is from genome assembly GCA_929113105.1 of Agrypnus murinus. NCBI lineage: Eukaryota > Metazoa > Arthropoda > Insecta > Coleoptera > Elateridae > Agrypnus > Agrypnus murinus. The sequence goes on from OV816025.1 coordinate 63,581,454, forward strand.
AAAGGATTGACCCACAACAACTACAAGACAGTCAACTAATTATTCGTTCAACAGTACTTCGTGAAAATTCTGGCTGGATACCTCGGTCATCATTTTTGGTTCGCAGGCACTTCTTTAATAATGAAGATAATGGCTATTTAACTCAGAAACGACCACCTGTAACGCAAAATGTGATGACTGATCCATCTATGATGACTGACATGCTTAAAGGAAATCTTACTAATGTCTTGCCGATGATTATAATTGGTGGATGGATAAATTGGATGTTTTCCGGTTTTATTGCAACTAAAGTGCCTTTTCCTTTGACATTACGGTTCAAACCTATGTTACAAAGAGGTATTGAATTGATGCATTTAGATGCATCATGGGTTTCATCAGCATCATGGTATTTTTTAAATGTATTTGGTTTGAGAAGTATCTATACGCTGGTCTTGGGTGAAAATAATGCAGCTGATCAAACGCAACAGATGCAAGATCAAATGTCAGGTGCTGCAATGGCAATGCCACCAGATCCAAAGCTTGCATTTAAAACGGAATGGGAAGCATTAGAGATTATAGAACATCAGTGGTATTTGACAGACTTAGAATGTTATATTATTGATATAGTTTTCTAATGTAGGTACATATATTAGTTTCAAAACTCAAAGCAATCAAATAAAGAATCTAATATAATTACGTTCAGTTACGGAAGAAAAGGATTAGATTTTAATAAGTAGATTAATAACTGTTGCAATTAGTAAACTGTATTTTTTTTTTATTGTTGCGTTCAGGCAGGTGTGTTATCATTTGATAACCATGCACTCACTTATTTGTGTAATACAGGACTTCTTGTCATTGGCTGTTTCTGGACCGTTATTCTAATAAATTTATATTTTGAATATAGTTTTTGCTGTGGACTTTCTTTTCATAAAGGATAGTTTGTGCAAATGACACAAATTTCAGGGCGTTATACCAAGTTTCGTAATCCAAAAAGCCCACAGCTCACCAAGGTTAGATCTGCCATTTCAATGACGTCCCTCATAAGAATCTAATGACATCTTGACATGCGTTATCTAGTGACAGACCTAGGATTACTATTACTACCCTGCAAAAAGTTAACCTGTTATGGTTAGCAGTTGACCTATGGTTTAATGGTGACCTGAAATTCATATCATTTATGCACATATCTGTCCTTTCTGTTATTTCAACAATTCAAGCCCTTTAAACAAATAAAGCATGCCACTTTACAACATACTGCCACATTCATAAAGAAAAAAAGCGGTATGTATAAACCAAAATACTACCTGTGTATAAAGAAAGCTCATTCAATGAAAATTTGACAGTTAAATAAATGTCAACTTTGACAGATATGTTACTTTTATTTTTATAATCCCTGTCAAAGTCTTACCATATTTTTATTTTTTTGGGGGGGAGAAATCGGGGTGGCGGAGGATCTGTCGTATCTTTGGCATCAATTGCTATGATCATTTGGGCAACCGTTAGAATTTAGCTGAATCTGGGAAATTTCCAACCCCACTAGGGATTTTAGTTTTACTTCCTATCCGAGAAGAAGGCATGTTTTAATTTTTCTCCGCTATGAAAAATTACCAACTTGGAGATCGACCCTTGGATTATGAAGCAAACATACAAACCACTAACCTAGAGTTCCTAAATAAAAACTTCAACTGTGTTATTTTGGAGTTGGGACACATTTGTCAAAATCTATCTCTTTCTAGGCCAAAACTATAAGCTGTCTGAAACAGAGATACTTTTTTTCTCTCTTTTTTAGTGACAACATTCAGCAGCTGTCAGGTATAAATTTTAGGTTATGCTGTCATGTTTATTTTTATGCATGTAAAACTTTTTAATGTGCACATTATCATTTATTTATTGTTTGTAGAGAATTTTTAAAACATCAATTATATACATCAATTTTACGACAGTCTTTAATAAAGTATTAATTGTACCAAATTTCAGATCTATATAAATGTCATACTGACAGTTCAATTTATTAAACCAATTTTCATGATTGCTAACCTTCTGATAAATATCTTCAAAATATGAAATGTCACTAGGAAAATTTGACAAGCGTGACTTAACTCTAAATAACACACAGCTCAGTTCATATTTAGGAACCCTACACTAACCCACTGAAGCTGGCCTGGCTTTCTACTATATTGATGGTCATCAATAGGTATGAAAATATTGAAATTCTCATTGACTGGACATGTTTATTAAAATGTGTAGGTTCTGTACCTGTACTTTCTTTAATGTTCCATCTGTTTTCACAATCACAAGTGAACCACCAACAATGAATCGCTAAAGAAAAAGTTATTCACTTATTACACTGACTAGTAGTTTTTTAAAATATCATATAGGATTAGGTGAAAATAGCAAACCTACACTTCTTAACGAATAAGTAGTAACTAATTGAAAGATGGAAAAACTGTGAAATTTTAAAACACGTAGAGTATGTTTGGTTGCATAGTGAAAGCAAGCTAGATAATAACTTCGGCACAGAAGTAGAAACAAAGAGAAGACACTTTATTTCAAAGCTGAAATATTGTCTACCTATTAACGAGTAATTAATATAATAATGTACGTTATGCTGTTGTGTAATTAACTGCCATAATAACAAGTTCAATGAATCTTTTGTGACTAGGGTTTTTGCTTTGAAACAACAGGTCACTGCGGTTCCAGAAATTCTGGGCCTACAACAACAGTCTGTGAGCGCATCTCAATCTGTATACTTTCCTGAAATGACTATTTCTGAACTTGAGGAGATCATTAGCCATATGGATACCAAAAAATCCCCTGGTATCGATAAAATTCGAATTAAAGATATCAAAATTAATTTTCGAAGAATTGGTAGTATTATCTTAACACTTCTGAATCTAATACTCTCGACAGGTATAATTCCAAAAGCTTTAAAAACTGCACTAGTAATACCGTTATATAAAAGTGGGAAAGTCAAAGAATTTAATAATTACAGGCCTATTTCGATTCTTTGTACATTCGATAAAATCATTGAGAGATACATTCATACTAAACTTACAAACTACCTTAATACGTTTAATTTATTGTCAAAAAATCAATACAGTTTTCAAAAATATAAAAGTACAACTCTTTTAAATAAATTTTGTGATAAAATAAATAATGCTTTGGACAATGAAAAAGTAGTCGCGGCTGTTTTTCTTGATTTTCGATACGCTTGAGCATAGTATCTTGTTAGAAAAAGTAAAAAATTTGGTATCAGAGGAGGTCTCCTAAAATGGTTTGGTGATTTTCTCAGGGAAAGAAAACAAACTGTTAAACTTGGAAATAATTTGAGTGAACCTATGAATATTATTTATGGCGTTCCTCAAGGATCAATTCTGGGCTCATTGCTATTTAATATTTATATAAATGATATTAATAATATAACTCTCAATAATAATTCCTTTATATTTCAATATGCAGATGATACAGCTATTATTAATATCAATGAAAACGCCGATGTTGCTGTCAATGATTTGCAAACAGATATCAATAAACTTTGTACGTGGTTTCACAATAATGCAATTTTCCTAAATGCAAAGAAAACTGAATTTACTATATTTAAAAGTTCTATGAAACACATTAATTACCCGATATATCAAATTTTTATTCATGACAGTAGTTGTTTATATAGAAACCATATCAGTTGTTCATGTAAACACATACACGACGTTTGTAAAGTCAAGCATTTGGGCTTAGTTTTAGATTCAAATATGAAATGGAAATCGTATATTGAGGACGTTACAAAATGACTGCGAGTTGTGTCGGTAAAGCTCTATCACCTTAGATTTATGCTCCCAGTGTATATAAAAAAAAGAATTTATCAGTCTCTTGCTGAAAGTGTTATAAGGTATGCAATAACATGTTATGGATTCACATTCAACTACCACTTTGATAGTTTATTGAGGGTCCAAAATAACATTTTGAAGTCTATCGTAATTGATGTTAAAAATCCTGAATCATTTAATCTAATTATGAATAACTGCTATAGAACAGTAGATGTACTACCATTCTTTAAACTTAGAAACTCAATAGTTATTCTACAATTTTATTTTGATAGAAATTATTTAATTCATTTTCAACTTGGTTATCATAACAGACCTCAAACAAGATTGTATTTAACTCCTCGTATAAAGAATCATTACGGTATGGCTCAGTCTAGTTATTACATCCCCAACGTCTTAAATAAATTTCCGTTTAAAGAACTTACTTCGGTTTCTGAAATTAAAAGTTGGAATCCAACTACATAACGTGTGTTCTAGACTATGTTTATATAGTATTATATTGTGAGTGGGCTGCATAGAGGTGGATGGGTTTGGACTGGGATCTTAGTTCCTAGACGGCTTTGATTACCTTTTGATCGCTACCGGGAACTGATCCTTGTTAATTTTAATTCACTTGTATGCGATCTACCACATGTTAAATGTTCTCCTAGCTTTCCGTTAAAAATTAGTTATAAATCAAACTTTTCCACAAATAAGTCTTCGTAGGATGGTCGTATGGAGGTAAGAGAAAGGCTCGAGCAACTGGTCAGTGCTAGTCTCTGAAGAGTTGCTCGGAGGGGAGATGGGCGGCCTTAAAAAAAATAAATAAGTGGTGTAAAATATTTGTGTTACTATGAATTAAAAATTCAACTTATTTGGCAACATTGAAAGTTACCAGATTTGACATTCCGTTTTGCAATAAATCTTAGGTTAATAATATTCATGTACAAAAATAGTATTTAACATTAATTTGATAATTGGCAATTACGTTCAGTAAAAACTACCAGAATAATATAATAGAGGCTTAAGAAATTGTAATCTTTAAACAACGTTTTATGATATTGATGTAACAAGATCCATGTAGTAGTTTTTTTCTTTATTAAAGTTTGTGTCAAATTTGCTCCACGATGTCGCTACTATTTGAAATAGAGGGGCTATACTTATTGGTTTTTATCAGTGCCATCTAACGGTGAGTAGTTCGTCAATGTTGCCTTTTCTCACGGCCTCCTCGATTTGTGAAAGGCAAAAGTCTTAAACGGTCGTTTGCGTTTGTAGTTCCAGGCATTATTTCTGTTTTGAAGGGGGCGCCACAATACAGAACATCCGGGTTGCGTATTATCAAACTTTCTTTGGAAATATTACATTACTACTCGGTTGCAAATTCTCAAAATTGTTAATAAAAGATAACTTCTATTAAAATTCACACTTGTATATTGTAATAAATTAATATTAATACTCCAGTAAAATAAGGATTTAACCTCGGAATGAAAGAAAGCTGAATTTTTGCATGAACCTTTGTTTTGACGTTCTGAAGACTGGCTGAAAAGTCTATAATTCCGTGTCCGCGTCACAAGATATTAAAGGTCTAAGGTCACGAAAATCGGTTTTTTCGCAATTATTAGTTTTCTATGCGTCATATGTCATTTAAGGTTATTACAAAACCTGTAGACCATAAAATTATCTACAACTTTTATTTTATGCATTTTCTCGTATGATCAGCCGTTTTCGAGATATGCGCGGACGGTGGAACGCGCGCATGTAAACAAATAAAATGGCACAATATTGAAATTATTTTTTTTATTCGATGTTGACAGTTTTTAATTAATAAGAATACAATAAAAATAAGAATTACATGCGCGCGTGCCACCGTCCGCGCATATCTCGAAAACGGCTGATCATGCGACAAAATGCATAAAATAAAAGTTGTAGATAATTTTATGGTCTATAGGTTTTGTAATAACCTTAAATGACATATGACGCATAGAAAACAAGATAATTGCGAAAAACCGATTTTCGTGACCTTTGACCTTTAATATCTTGTGACGCGGACACGGGATTATAGGAGACTTTTCAGCCAGTCTTCAGAACGTCAAAACAAAGGCTCATGCAAAAATCCAGTTTTCTTAACTTTCATTCTGAGGTTTACCCCTTATTCCACCTTATTTGACTGTACTACAGTGGCGTGCGGTCCATGGAAGCAATGCTTCCCTTGAGAATTTATTAAAAATAAAAACCAATGCTAACAAAAATATTTTTATAAAATTATGGTTATCGTTTAATTAAATTTGTAGTATTTAATCAACTTAACGCTCAAAATCAATTCCGTACAGCAAAAAGTATAATTATTTAGAGTACTATTTTAAATTAGGCTCATTAAACTTGCACGGAAAGGTAATACCGATTCAAATGTGTTACATACACTGCATATAAGCACTGATATCGTTGCTTATAACTGCTCTTCTCCTAGTCTTGGCGTGGATCAGCGGTCGTGGTGATACAAACGATGCTGTTAGCATTGTTTGGCCGTTATTTTTAGTGTGCTTCATGCCCAAACGTTTAATTATTATAATTTGGTTATTTGTTCGATTTAGTGTTTGTTAAATTTAATGTTGCTTAAGTAATATAAATCTGCGAATGAGATTTTTTTTTAAAGATAAATAATTCTATTTAGTTTGCTATGTATGCAAATTTAAAATTGCATTATCGTCACGACTGCAAATTCAGCTGCTTCGGTGGAAGGTTCGAGTACTTCCGATACATCCGAATCGGAACGATTTTTTTGTTCAGTTGTAAATTATTAATGAAGAATTTCCTGCATACAGTTTTGGAGAGAAATTACAAATTATGAAGAAAAGCAGATCAAAACCAGAACTTTCAAATTTAACAACAAAGATTAAAACCTGCATCGGTATTTTGCTAAGAAAGACCGGAAAATCGAATTGCAGTATAAATACATAGTGGTAGTTTTTTTTAAATAAAGAATAATAGTCAACAAATTCCATAAGTATAAAATGTAAAAGTTCTTCTTTGAAAAACTTTTAAGCTTAATAATTATAACACTGTTTTTTTATTGTACCTAGCAGGGGCGGATCCAGAAAATTATTTTGAGGAGGAAATTTTTGGAAAAATAATTGTTTTAATAAATAATAATTAAACAAACATTATTTGTTTCTATTCTATGTATACTTATTTCTAAATTTGGGGGAGCACCCCCCCCGTTAATCCGCGCCAGTACCTAGGTACCTATATTAAAATTAAAATCGTGGTTGCTTCCCTAGCCTAAATTCTCACCGCACGCTACTGCTGTACTATAATGTTGAAATTGATTATAATAATAATAATAATAACTTTATTTCCAATAATATAAATTAAAAATTAAAACAAGAATATTACAGCTTAATAATTGGAAACCATAGGGATTAGGTTCATCAGCAACTAAAAAGCTGGCGATGATCTACCACCTAACCCTTAAATAAAATTATTAATGTGAAAAAAGTGCCTATATCTAAAAACGAGAAAAAAAACTATTAAGTGCTACATTTTGTGATATGAACAATAATATTTATAATTTAATAATATAATATAATATAATTTTAATATAATATATTTTATTTATAATATAATATATTTATAAAAATAAAAAATCGTAAAGAAAATTCAACAAAAGAAACAAACAAAGCCTTCTGTAGAATCTGATGAAGTAAACCAACAATTCAGTAATATTTTAATCGTGAGTAATATTATGTTTAAATCCTTCTTATTTATTAATTTATTATGGTTATAAATAAATTGACCAATAATGCAAATGAATAAATGCAACGAAACCGGTTGGTTCATCAAATAATATAGTTATTTGTTTTATTAGTACAAAAGATGCAATTTTTTGGGACGAATAAGAAAGCTGCTGGACGACGCGTTAGCGGAGTCTGGCAGCCTTATGAGTCCCAAAAACGCATTTTTTGTACGAATTAAACATACTATTTTTTTCCAACTGCTTATTTTTAACTAGCAAAATCTGTGAGACGATTGTTTAGAATAAACAACATGACGTTAAACTACTTTTTATTTACTGCAATTCTAATGTGTAAAAAGTGGCAATTTGAATATTAAGAATTAATATCATATTAAGAAAACTCACAAATGTATAATCTCACTCCCATTTCGTCGAGAATTCGAAGAAATTCCGACAGGCATTGTCTAAGATATATGTGTTTACCGTTAAATAATTAGATGTTAGAATTGGTTTTTGTTTTTGTGACGTCGTTCTAACATTCCGAACAGCAACTAAAATTTTAACAGAAACGTCGAATTTGGTTTTGTTTTTTTATGTCTTTAATTAATTTAATATTGTCATAGAAATGATAAATGATTATTATTTAAATAAAAATTTCTACTTATTACTTCCCATTATTGATATAAAAGAAAATCTTATAGAGCACCGCGGAAAATAGTTCATACCACGATACACCCACAACGGTATGACAACGCGCAGCTCGATAGTCTATCCTTCTCTGGTTTGTGACGTCAGTGCGAAGCAAACCAGGCTTGTTTCGCATTACGTTCTTATGTATAATGATGTTTTTATCATTTATAATGACAATGGTTAGTAAAGTACGTCGTTCTAATATTAGCCACTTAATATTAAAGGCATAATTAATAAATTATAGTATGAGGGAATGTTATTATTTATAATTATGCCCGTGGTGCATATAACGATTTATTTTATTTTGATTTAGAAATATTCCAAATTTTAACAATTTAATTAATAATCATGTACCGCCGATATGGATTGTTATGCTTTCTATAAAATATATATAATAGTAAAATTTGTTAGGGAGGTACTTAGAAAAATAATATATAGGTAGATACTAAATAATCGAAAGTTACCATATCACTAAATTTAAAATTGTTTATTTTTATTAATTACAAAGCCAATGTTACTTAATGAGAAATTAAAACCTGTAGGCAACATTCAAATGTATCAGTGATAAAAATTTGATTAATAATTGAAGTATCCTCTCCGCCATGTTATTTTATAATTTTTCTAAAAATTCTTACCATTTTTTAGATTTATTTTATCATTTCTTCGACAAACAATTTCCCAACGCTTTGAAAGTTCTTCGTTCTTTGGGAATCGAAAGTATTTTATACCAGTTCCTTTTGTATTCCTGTTATAATTGCAACAGTCAGTAACAGCACAACCAGGCATACTGTTCGATATATACCTGTGTAAGAATTTCACCTTGTTATCTTCGATATTTCACAAGTTTACACTCACCAAAACAAAAGGAATTTCAAAATTAATTATTTAAAGTCGCTTTTCCTAACATACACCCACCGTACTGTGTAGCTGGAAGAGATCAAATGGGAGGAAAGTTAGAGTCCTTGGAAAGTTGCTTCGCAGCGACGTCACATGCGCGCGGAGAACGAGTTTTGGTCGTGAAGCTGGCATACCGTTGTGGGTGTATCGTGGTTCATACATAACCTCAGACTACTTTTTGTATTGTATAAAAAGTGATTACTTTTTGTACAATTGCTATGGTAACGAGTAACAATTCCTAAATGGTTTACTTTTTATACAAAATAATTTGATGTTATAGTGTCATATTCGTGCGGTTGGAGAAAATAGTTATTTACATTAAGGTGCGTACAGACCGCTGCGCGAAGCCGCGCCAAACGTTCGCAAATGTTTTCGAGCAACGTGCGCTAAAGACGTCCACACTGCTGCAACCGATACAAATTTGTTCGTGTTTGTAAAGGTTCCAGTTTTGTTTTTAAAGCAACTTGCTATTACTTATATTGCATTCTAATTATTATTACCAATCTATCATGAACGAGGAAGACCTAAAAGACGTTTCACTCATGCATTGCTATTATTGATAATAAATTAATAATGCAAATATCTAAATAGTTCTCCCGAGACAAGCGTAATAAAGAAATAGTTAATAATAATAAAACAGAAACGTACCACATCTACCAACAAAACACGTCCTAACTAGATTTGTTGCGGCAACAAATTTCTTTTGATGTACCGACAGTAAGTGGAACCTGTTTGCATGAGCGCGAAGTAGCACGTTTGTGCGCGGTTTGCCGTCCTAACTGACTATATCTGCAACGTTCGCAAATGTCTGTACGCACCTTTACAAGCTGCGAAAGTTTACTTTTAGTTGCAAGGTGTTTTTGATTGGCCGAGGCGAAGCGTAAGCGTAGCCAAGGTTAGTTAAAAATACCGAGCACCTGAAAGGGCTTTCGCTGCGTGTAATGTATTAAACTTTTCATTCTCTCCTTGTAATTTATTAACCACCGTAAATAAATAAATAAAATGATGATTCAGTGATTATAATAAAATAACGTTTGTATACAGGGTGATTCAGAAATAACTGATATCCTTTAAATGGTAGGTAGAGGGGAGGTAGTAGAGCTAATTTACCTTAACAAATATAGGTCAAAAATGAAGTTTTCTAGAAAAAATTATTTTAAGGTTTTATTGAATTTTGTATCCGGTCCTGACCTTGGATCCTTTTGTATCAAGGTAAATTAGCTCTACTGCTTCTCCTCTACCTCCTATTTAAAGGAATACCTTTATTTCTAAATCACCCTGTATAGAATTAATGAAGGATACTGAAGGATACAAATTCATGAATTTTGGATCCGGCTTTGACCTTGGATCTTTTCGGATCCAAAATTCATTAAACTTTAAAATTCAGTTTCTGGAAAACTATTTGTTTTTGACCTATACTTGTCAAGGTAAATTAGCTCTACTGTCTCCCTTCTACCTACCATTTAAAGGATATCAGTTATTTTGAATCACCCTGTATACAACAGAGTATTGTTATCAAGGTAATGTTGACAACAGCCACCTTATAATATTATATTTAAAAAAATTAACAGTTTTACTTTGTTTTCATACCTAGCAACCACCTCGCATGTTTTAATTTCGCTTTCGGTTGCCTTATCAAGAGAGAAAGTTACACTTTCGTAAAGCGGAGAATGAAATAGTTATTTATGGTACAAGTGAGTTAAGTAAGATATTATCCACGAACGAAAAATTTACCCTCGAGGGCCGGTAGGCCCGAGTGGGTTAATTTTTCTGAGTGAATAATACCCTTAACTCACGTGTGTCATACAAAATTTTATCCCACACCTCTTTATTTAAGTTTAAATATCGAATTTGCAATTTAATGTTAGTCTGTAGTTTTTGACAGTAATAAATTTAATACTCTAGCGCGATGACTGGCTTTAATAATATTATACAATGTAAGCTGGTGATTGGTTGCTACCTATAATAGCAGCCAATCACCATTCAATGCAAGTACAACAATGTTTTTCTACCCACAAGTGAGTAAACATCAATTTTAATTGCTTGCAAACATCGAGTTTTAGCCCTCTTTATTTAGAGGTGTTGGATAATAGCTATTTATGTAACAAGTACATAATGTAGGACTTTATAGACAAGCCCAATTTATGGCCGAGCGAGCGAAGCGAGCAAGGCCTATAAAAAGGGCGAGTCTATAAGGTCCGATTATGTAAGAGTTGCATACAAAGCTTTATGTTCGATTCTTAAAATTGGGTAATTATCAAAAGAAAATCAGTTTATAAATTTGACATCTATTTTTGACAGAAGAAAATTTGACATGTAATATACAGTTGCCATACTTTATTTTACTACTATATACTTTATTTTACTACTACCACTTTATTTTACGAGAACGATAATAAGCCAGTCAAAGATTAGAGAGCTGTGAAGCCAGTTTACTACCGCAAAACAATACAATAAACAGTACTTTATAATGCAATCGGACATAAAGTAAATTATTGATGCTGATATTTATTAAAACTAAACAAAAGGCAATTTAGATTGCGCCCCTATATTGTTTAATCACTACAGGACTCGACAGATGGCGCCACAATACGTAACCTGTCAAAAACAGAATTTTCTCTAACGCGACCGGCCGTCTAAGAGACGTTTGTCTCTCAAATCAAAGAGGTCGTGCTTTTTCTAATTCGTGGCGGTACCTACTTTTTTATGTCAAATAGCTTTGGGGGAAGGAGCTAAAGGCCAAATTCGGTTTGAATTGAGGAGAATCTTTAAATTTAGTTTTTTTAAATAAATTAAGCATTTTTGCAAATTTCACTTATCTGGAAATATTTTTCTAAAAGACGAACGAATATAAAAATTTAAAAAAATACGTGCGTCTTCCCCATTGTTTTAATGAGGATTACAACCTTCGAACCACCACGTAGTCGGCGCCTATGGTAATGTAACTTATTTAAGTGGCACCCCCTCTTTTGTAGTACGCCGCTGATCATTGCGTAACTCCGAAATATTTTACCTAAAAATCTAAATAATAGTTCGAATGTATCGATAAGTTGACACGACAACAACATAACCTTTTGCATACGTGTTTTATTCATCCTTTGCCGTATGTGTTTTTACAGCAAAGTTCAAACAAAAATTATATGGCAAAGCAAAAAGGGGTACTTGCGTAGTATTAATATAACTAGGAAGAATACATTATAAGTAAGAAATCTTATTATTGATAAAAGGTTTTGTTTAAAAATTTTGTTTTTAGAGCAATCTAGCAAAGAAATTAAACCAAAAAGAAAACTAAAAGAACAAAGTCAACTACAATGATCAGTTATGAATATGTAAATAAACATTTAATTGATGCTAATCAGTCACATTTACTAAATTTTTGGGATGATCTTACCAACAAACAAAAGAGCAATTTCCTTACGCATTTAAGCTCCATTAATTATGATGAAGTAAATGATCTCTTCAAAAGAGCTGCATTCTCCTTAAAATCTGGAAATGCAAAGAAACTGGATAATCGAATGAAACCAATTCCATCAACAAAGTTTGAATCTGAAGAAAGATCAACCGAGGAACAAGTAGAAAATTATAGACGGATAGGTTTACATGCAATTGCAGATGGACACGTTGGAGTTCTTCTGCTTGCTGGTGGTCAAGGTACACGTTTAGGAATTTCATATCCAAAAGGAATGTACTCAGTTGGACTTTTATCTGGAAAGACTTTGTTTCAGTTACAAGCAGAACGTATAAGAAAGGTTCAAGAACTGGCAAAGGAGCAAACAGGTAAAAATGGTGTTATTACATGGTATATTATGACTAGTGAGTCAACAGAAGATGCAACAAAAGAGTTTTTGGAAAAGAATGACTATTTTGGACTTGATAGTAATAATATAGTTCAATTCGAGCAAGGTTTACTTCCATGTTTCGATATGAATGGTCGAATAATTCTAGACGAGAAGGACCAAATTGCTTTGGCTCCTGATGGTAATGGTGGGGTTTATCGTGCTTTAAAGGAAAAGAGTATTTTGGAAGATATGGAAAAAAGAGGAGTCCGTTATGTACATGTTCATAGTGTTGATAATATTCTTGTTAAAGTAGCAGATCCAGTTTTCGTAGGTTACTGTGTGAAAAAGCAAGCTGATTGTGGTGCGAAAGTTGTGAAGAAGTCAAGTCCTACTGAAGCAGTTGGTGTAGTTTGTCAGGTGGACGATCGCTTTCAAGTTGTTGAATACAGTGAAATCACTGAGAGCACAGCCAAGTTAAGGGATGAGACAGGCAATTTAGTTTTTAATGCAGGAAGTATTTGTAATCATTTCTTTACAACAAATTTTTTAAAAGAGATCACTGAAAAGCACGAAGATAAGTTAGAATTACACGTAGCAAAGAAAAAGATACCATGTGTAAATAAATTTGGAGAAAGAGAGATTCCAACTGAAAATAATGGCATAAAAATTGAAAAATTTATTTTTGATGTTTTCCAGTTTTCTGATAATTTTGTTACATGGGAGGTTCCAAGACACACAGAGTTCAGTGCATTAAAGAATTCTGATGATGTTGGTAGAGACTGTCCATCTTCTGCAAAAAAAGACTTGTATCGTTTACATAAGTATTATGTTGAAACTGCTGGAGGTATTGTTAATGGTGATACTGTAGAAATATCTCCATTGCTTTCTTATGCAGGTGAAACTTTACGTGATAAAGTACAAGGAAAAGTATTTGAGGCACCAGTTTTATTGATTCCAGAAAATTGACAATAAGATATTCAATATAATAAGAGACTGTTCATAATATCAACACCCAATTTAATATTAAATTCATTTGTAACTATTGAAATATACATTACCTATTATATTACTTAAGTTGATATAGTTAAGTATTCCTATTAAGTAATGCTGATTATTTATATTGTTTGTTTGCACAGCAGTAAATAACTAAATTTTAGTAACTGTTTTGTTGTTGCAATGCATTCTTTATGCAACACAATAAGATTACTTGTTTTCATTAAAGTACTTGTATCTAATTAATACGAGGTGTGACAATTTAATTCCCGGCATGCACTTGTAACAAACATGTTTAAGTGGCTATTATCACCTTCAAACTACTTCCCTTGTGCAACTTTACACTGGTTTAGGCAATGCACCCATTTCTGAAAACAGGCCTGGAACTCTTTCCGGAATACTCTTTAGTTCGTTTATCACATATTGTTGGATATCGGCTATGTCATAACATCTTCGTCCTTTTAGCGCAGCCTTTAGGGAACAGCTAAAAATCATAGGGATATAAGTCGGGTAAATGAGCAGGATGATCTAATTGGGTAATCGATATTTTGGCCAGAAATTCTTTTATGAGGAATGAACTATGACTGAGCGTGTTATCGTGATGCATGATCCATTTGTCAGCCCACAATTTAGATCTTTTCCTTCAAACAGAATCTATTGATCGTCTCACATTGAGACTACAGTGTGTGTTCTTATAGACAACGGAGTTGCCAAACATCTTGCAAGCAACTTTTAAAAACACTTTCTAAATATTGTAGTTGCAACTGCCTAGACCTTTATAATCGCTATTGTTCGAGCAAGTTATATTGCAGGTAGTCACTTCTTCTGACAGCGGTAGTAAAACAAAATTTCAAAATTTGCTGCTGTTCATATAGTGTGCATATAAAGTCTGGAACTATCGAAATTAATCTTTTATTAAATATTTTTGAGAAAAGTCCTCGAACACGTCGATTTTTATCTTAAAGGAGACATATTTTAGTGTAATCGTTATTTGTAGATCGTCTTTTGTTTCCGAGTTCTGAAGATAACGAAATTTTTTTTAAATGAAACCCTAACTTTTTATGATGGATTTGGAAAGATAATGTAATGCTACAGCGGTCGTATTCGGTCACTATTTTACATAAAAGTACATATTTTTTACCCTAGTGCATAAAAGTACATATTTTTAGCATTTAGTCACTAAAAGTACGTATTTTGTTAGCAAGTTTTAAATTCCAAAATTTACAACCGCGATTGTAAAACGCAAGCCATTTTGGACGAAATTTATTAAAATAAACGCAAATTGCGCCTTATCGTGCAGGTAATAAGAACCATTATTGTTTAGCGTAGCGCGCTATTAGCAATTTAGAATGTACTATTGGGAAGGGTATATTGCCTGATAAACTTCAACCGTGAATACAAAAATGCATCATCTTCTTAACCACGGGATTTGTCTTCTGCGTCACAAACTCGATTGCTAACCCACTGAGCTACAAAGGCTTTTAAACAGTTCGTAAACATATATGGAATAAAAAAATCGAATTAAAATTGAATGGAACAGTTGTGGACAAAGTATAGTATTCGACTTGCGAGTATTTGCTCAGCCGATTCTAATAAACTTAAACTTCGCCCTAGTGATTAATAGCCATCATTATATGCTTGTTGAATAATATACTATTTTTTTTTATAAACTACATACATATTTGGTACATATTTAAAAAAAAAAGACGCTAAAAAGTACATATTTTAAGAAAATTTAGTCACTATTTACATATTTTTTTCAATTAACTCTGCTACAACCGCTGTGCTAAGATCAAATATGTTAAAAAAGTATGATACTGTATTAAGAAATTTCCGAGATAATTGCTTTTAAAGTTTTAAAACAAAAATTAAAAAACAATCAAGAGTTCCAAGTTTTAATAAAAAAAAGAATTCTTTGAAGAACTGTCATAAGTTTAACGCTAAGTCACTTGTTACATGGATACTTGATTCTTTTATTAAGAAAATTAAACTCTTGATTGTTATTCAATCAAAGTTCAAATCAAGAGTTCAAATTTTTTGATAAAAAATCAAGTAGCCATGTAACAATTGACTTAGCGTTAAATTTATGGCAGTTCTTAAAAGAATTTTTAATTTTTTTTATTAAAACTTGGAACTCTTGATTGTTTTTTACTTTTTGTTTTAAAACTTTAAAAGCAATTATCTCGGAAATTGCTTTCCAAATCCATAATAAAAAATTAGGGTTTTCATTTAAAAATATTTTCGCTATCCGCTAACTCGGAAACAAAAAATGATCTGCAAATAACAATTACACTAAAATATGTCTCATTTAAGATAAAAATCGAAGTGTTCGAGGATTTTCTTTAATAAAAGATTTATTTTGACAGTTTCATACTTTATGAGTTAACGCCAGTACTATTACAAAACTAATAATTTTGAGTATAATTAAAAGTCAAACGTTTTATTTCGAGGTTTTGAATTTTAGGTAAATAAAAAAGTACAACACAAGTTACAGTTATTTGGTTTTTATTAAATAAAGAAACATTAAAACTAATAAATTATTGTATACTATCAAATTGTATACTATCAAACTACACTTTTTTAATTGTACAGTTTTTATATAAATCAGTGATAAATTGAAAACAAACAATATGAGTATAAAAAGTACAACAGCAAAAAATTCAGCATTAGCACAAATCACTCGAAATCACTTTCATCTTCTACGTCACTTCCACTACACTTTCCAAATTTATGAGTATTGGCTCAATATCGTCCATCAATCCATCAATTTGCCACATGTTATCTTCTGTTTTAATTACATGGTTAACATAATTGTTCCATTTTTCCGCTGTCACTTGAACGTACGCTTCACTAATTAAATTTTGAACATCTCCTTCTTTAAATGTGGTATTTTTTTAGCAATATACTGTTTTACATCACCCCAAACCAATTCAACGGCATTTAACTCGCAATGGTACGGAGGTAATCTTAATCTGGAATGCCGTATTCATTTGCACATTCTTCAAGAACGTATTTGTCGTAATTACATTTGAAAGTGTTCACCACGTCCAATAGATCTGCTTTCAAGTAATCATCGTCAAAATATATATCTTTTAGCCAAAGCCATGATCGTATTTCTTCTTTTTTCCAAGACTGATTTGGTATCTTTTCAATTTTTCGGCAATGGTATGGTGCATTATCCATTACTACAATTGATTTTGCAGGTAAATTGGGCAACAAAGAATTTCTAAACCAAGTCTCAAAAGTAGCTCCATCCATTTCATCATGATAATTCACACTGTTCTTCTTTGCTGCCAGCATGAAGTAAATATAAACTATATTGTAATCCTCTTCTCTATATTTTTTAATTTGTCTTAAATAACGATGACGCCATGCAATTGTCTCTTCTCTTTCAATTAAATAAGATTGTCGTCCTCTCTTAACATACTGGAAATTCATATCACATAATAATCTATTCAACGTACTTCTACTAAAGTTGGGCAAGTTTTCATCGTCATTTACAGCTGCTACAATATTGTTCATCGTTGGTGGTATATTTTGTGAAAAAAACTCATGCACCTTTCTTCTAATTTCACTCCTAATTCCATCACAGTAGGTTATAATGCACGATTTTGAAGTATTTTTATTCTTCGCTCTTTTTCTTGGAGATTTTATTCCATCAGGTGAAATATTTTCTTGACGTACTGAGAACAAAGTTTTTTCGCTAATACCTGTTTCTTTAGAAACTTGTCGAATAATTACTGATAATGACTGCCGGGTCTCAGTAAGACGATATTTTATCAAATTTGACAAAATCTGTTTTTCACCTACCTTTAGTACACAACCCATTCTGTTTTTCACAATATCCGCCATACTTATGTATAATGTACTATGTGCGTTATGTAATACTGCAATATGAATAGTTACAACAAACAACACGACAATGTTAACAATAATTACAAACGATAAAACCCAAGCAACTAAGCAAAGATCTATAGACGCACAAGCTATCAAAATTTGAAACCAAATAATTATTTCTGTATTAAGAAATTTGCTTATATGCGTTCGGTGACAAATAATAGTGCCGACTAAAAATATTATACTATAATTAAGTACAAACTGTATTATGTAGTTCCGCGAAGTAAAAGTAGAAAAAACCAGAAGGGTTTATTGTTTACTAAAATCCTTTGCATTTGCTGCTAATCCTAAATTTCCATTTTTGCAAGTTTCTTTTGAAACAAGTTGAACAAATGAATGATTTTATCATGATGAAATCATTTTACTGTTAAAATTACGTTTGGGAATTCCTGTATTTACCTGTGAATTAAAAGATTAAAAAGATCATACAGAAGCTAACCAGCCGTTATTTTTATGTTGAAAGAATTTGAAGACGAAAATATTAAACAAAAAAGTATAAGTAATAAAATATCGGATATTTAGATACATGTACGATGTAAAAATTCCAAGTGATGTTTAATAAAATAACAAATACGTACATGTTAATAAGACTTTCTTTTAAATGCTTCTTTTGTATGGTTGCGATTACACTTTTACTGTTTTCAAAGGTTTAGAACTTCTAGAATCTTAATCCACATTTCTATAGATTCATACAGTGAAATATGTGGCAACAACGAAGCACAAACTACCATAAGAAATACTTGGCTATCTTTCCTTCACTGTAGCCCCGACGTGAGATGGAAAATAGTAATCTTACATTTCATAATCTGTCACATCTTACCAAATCTTGCACTCTGTTCACATTTGTGTCCGTTACTTGTGTTGTTGACAACCCATTTCTGAGATCTTTGTTCACAGCTTCTCCCCCATCTTTGAATCTTTTATGCCACTCAAAGACACTCAACTCTTTTAGGGCATCCACACCATAAGCCATTTTTAACAGCCCCAAGATCTCAGTGGCAGTTTTGTCTATTTTCAGACAAAATTTAATGTTAACACGCTTCTCCAAATTTCGATCAGTCATTTTCATGACAAAGTTGACATGCAGACCATTTTTGTTTTCGCAATAGTCAACTAACAAATGGCACCATCGGCTTGAGATTTATGTACGCATTGGTTAAAACATGTCCGAACATATCTACTCTTGCAATTTTTACCAAATTACCCCACGAGCGACACTACGTGGCCATTCCGGGAATTAAATTGTCACACCTCGTATGTGACTTGAAATAAAAGATATAAAATTAAGCTTTAAAAAAAGCTTAAAAGTACTTTGACATTAGAAGTCAGTAACAGAATTAAAAGCAAGACTTGATCATCAATTTTCTTTGTTTTTTATTTTTGATTTCTTCTTTTTCACTCATTCCAAGTATATTTTGCTGCAACATATGTCAATTTCACTCATATGATTTTGATTTAATCGAGGGTGGCCAGTGCATTCGTAAATGCAAGCAATGCAACACATGTCACTATGATGCTCTAATGTCTCTCCACAAGCATGGTAAAGAGACATGCTGGATTGCTTGCGTTCTGGGTTTTCGTATGCATTGGCCGTCACTGGTTTTTATAAATCATGCATGTCAATGTTGGGAAACTCTAATGTAAACAGTAGTATTACAGTAACTCAAATAAACACATATCCTGATTGTAGTTTATTCATTACTTTTGCAAACAAACAATAATTTAAAAAAATAGTATTTTCATAAAAGCATTTAAAAATAATACGATTGTGTTTTATTTGTAAATAAATAGAAATGTTATTTGAAATTTCTTTTTTTTGTAATCTTTGTATTACAACGGAAACATTTCAGAATTTAGAATAGATTAGATTCTTATCACATGGTGCTCTTGTTTAACTCTATTATTGTTGTCTGTCAGTTAAATCTACAACTTAATTATTTATAAAAAAGATGTTTTATGTAAGTTTATTTACAGATAGCTTTAACTAAATTTATACGTACAAAATTCTTTGTGTCGAGAATGTTTACTTAATCGTACTATTATTCTTTTGTGATATTCTTAAAATAAATCTTTATGAAATCTTTTATGTAATTAATATTGTGTTTTAATAACAAAGATAGTATTTCATTGCAGAAAACTTTTTACCTTTTAAGTTCCAAGGAAATCCCAACATTTATTGTCTTAGATTCATGAAGTTCAATAATTGGTCAATCTATATGAAATCACCCAATTCAGAAATAAATTGTTGCTCAACATATTTAGATATTTTTATATTTTTCATAGAATATTCCTAATATACTGACATTTCAAAAATAGTAAAGAAATCTTTTTGCAAGATTTCGTATTCTTCTGACGGCCACTTTTCTTCGGCTCTGCACAGCATTTTTAACCAAAATCGCCATTTCCGAAAAAATCTAATAGCTTCTTTACTAGTAGAGCTATCGTATTTAAATATATACCATTCTTTTCTACATGAATTGCTCTACGTTTCTGATAATTAAAGTTTTAGCTAAGCCTTGTGCATATACTACATGGCCCTTACAAGATGTTTAATGGTTTTGATAAACTTCCTGTTTATCAGCATAATTTTTCTTAAGAATAGTAAGCCTCTGATTTTTTATGCTTATGTGTATCTATTTGAACTATTAATTTACATGGACATAATTTGAAACCTGAGATTCTCGTCCTTTTTTTTTCTATGGGCCTTCAAACATGGCCCAAACCTTACAATTGTCAGTTTTTTAGGCCTGATACCTCAAAAGGGACAGGTCCTAAAATTCTATTTTTGCACAATCATCTAGTCTTGGGGATAAATCTGCAGTAAAAATCTAAACTTGTAGACTGAATAAGTAAGGACTGAACCGAAAAGTTTTGTCGTTCTTTTAAGGGAGTTGTGGTGAGATAGTCTGAGCCAAAAGTTATGTAGCTTTGCTATTTTGACAAATAGAAATAATTACATAGTTTTGCTTCAAATAATGGCTCAGATTTTATTTATATATGTTTTTAATTAGTCGGAGATTAACTATTGACTGTCTAGTCCAAACTTATTAAGAACGTGGAAATATGACGAAAAAAACAATTATACTAACCAGAAATTTCATTCAAGTTTACTTTTTTATTAGTAAAAATAAAATAATATTACTATGTAAACACTAAAAAAAATGAAGAAATCTTTCTAGAATATAAATAAATTATATGCTTCTAGAGTAGTGAAAACGTTGCTTTAAGTTGGCACCAGGATTTCGTTTGTTCTGATGAAAACAGATTAATGCACTAAATTATGTTCACACAAGTTTTGAGGTTATCTTTGCAACATATGTATATAAAACGATGGATGAAACACTATTTATTCAGATTCATTTAAAAAGTAGCAGTAAAAAAATTTCCTAATTATATATCCTTTTATTTAATACAACTGATTTTGTTTTCTAGATAGAAATTACGAGTGGCCAGTGATGCTACATGTAGCTATATAAAGCATTGAAGTTTCCTGCTCATTTGTGGCAATGCAACGTTGTTACTTTGCGAGCTATATCAAGCCTTCAATAGACAAATTTTTCGTATTAATTCTTTTTTGCCAAAAGTATCTTTCTAACAAATTTGAAACTATAATGGCACAATCTTACAACGTTTTTACGTGAAATGTTTTGGTATCAATTTTTTTATCATTCTTTATGAACTTATAATAAATGTATCAACAACTTACCATTTTGCATAAGATCGCCTGTTATTTTCAAATGCAATTTATGCATAAACAAATTTCCTAAACATTAAAGATTTTTCAGAAAATAATTTTGTGTATTAAAATCTATCAACTGCACATTTCTTTTACATTTTCATCACTTTTTTCTACAGCCACAACTTCCTTAAAGTAGAATGGACTATCAGTTGCTAATCAATTATTTTAAATGCTACCTCATTTAGAAGTGATAAAGCTTGCTGTTTAACTTAACATAATAATTTATTGAAATCAATGTTAAGCATAGCCAAAATGGCTGGTTCTCAGTTTGATCTGTACAAAGCCAGTAGTAGTGGGTGCATACTTCAAACCCGGGGCACTCGCAGTGCAACACATGATGATATACTACTTTAATGTGTGTGTACGAGCATGATAGCGATATACCAGTTTGTCGTGTGCCCCGAGTTTGACGTATGCAGTCACCATCGCTGTACAAAGCATGATTAAAAGTGTGCAGAACTTTGAAGATTTGAAAGATACACATCTAAGTGATAATCTAAAAGGGCCTTTCTGTAAAAAGATTGATGTTAGAAATTCTCAGTCAATTGTGGAACGCATTAAACAGAAATAATTTAAAACCTACAAAAAACAAAATTGTCCCAAACGAATTAATGTTCAATTCAACAAAGCAATTTTGCAATCCCAAAGATTGTGTAATGAGGTTCTGAACAACAGCATAATTTGTATTGTTATGGACAATGAAAGCTATGTTAGAATTTTAGTGTGGCAAGTCTGGCAAGCAATTTGTCACTGTGAGGCACCATAACACAGATATTTATACAAATAAATGTTTAACAAAGAGATTACTGCCACTTTTAAAGAAACAACAAGGTTTTACGCTTTTTTGGTTGGACTTAGCAATTGTCCACTATGCAAGACCAACCATAGACCCGAAGTACATCCTAACAAAATAAGATACTGGGTTCTTGTACAGCAGATAGTTCGTAAGAGTAGAGAGTAAAAACTATAAAAGATTTTAGATGTAAGTGGGCCAAGCTACAGTAATAGCGTTAATGAAGGATGTTCTCAGAAAAGTAAAAAATTTTGAAAAGAAGGAAAAAGTTTTTTTTTTGTTTTAACAGGAGTACCATTGTATTACATTTTCAAAAATGTAAGCTAAGTATTTCTTCATTTCTAAGTTTGTAACTTTTTTTAGAAATAAAAACGACAAAGCTTTTCGGTTCAGTCCTTAGTTTCAAATCTGTGCCACCGCAAAATAATTGAAAAATATGAACCTTCTTATTTGCGAACTTTTGCACAAAAGTTGCTTTAAAATTGTCATTGTTATAAATAGATGGAACATGCAAGGTTATGGGCATATACTCACTAAATGCCATGCCAACTTGTTTTTCACGTCCTGATTTTAAACATTGTTGAAATGACATTAAAGAACTTCAAGTGGCCATAGCATGAAAACGACGACCTCGAACTTCGCGCCCATTGAGACTTTTGTTCAGTAGCTCAAAACCTATATCATATTCAATTTTTAGCCAATTTGACCGAGGGACAGAATCCATAAGGTTTGTGCTGTGTCCTTTGATTTATTATGGTTAACATTAATTTAAGAACGAGAAGGAACACACGTACTTATCTACCATCACCTGCATATGTACAGTGGGTTAGGCAACTTTATTTTTAAATATTTAAATTACAGACTACAATTACAATTTGCTTTCAAAACAGCTTCAAAAAAGTTTTTGAATAGTAGCAATCTTAACAGCATTCCACTCTTGATTTAAAATTTTCCATAAACCTTCAACCGCTGATGGGTTTCTCTTAGTCACTTTTTTAAGTATCCGAAGCTATAAACATCAAGTGAGCTGGTATTTGGAGACTTTACTAGTATCTCAAAATTGGGAACAATTGCGATGCCCAATTTAGTTTTCAGTTCTTGATCATGTTATGTAGTTCTTGCTTACAGTTTTGGCATCTCTTCTTCTAAAAAAGGTCTTAAACAAGAGTTCATATAATTTTCTGAGTTAATCTTTACATTTGATGATACTCTAATTAATGGTAAACTCCATGATCTGATGTTGATGATGTTGCACCAGTATAACTATAAATTTATTTCCAAACCTTTCATGTTTTGAACACACATATGATTCAGGCACCTGTTGTTACAGTTGTCAAGATAAAACCATGCTTTTTCCTTGGTAACAACATATTCAGATTTCAAACCTGCTAAATAATTTTCGTACAATTTCCGGCAGTTGGTTTTCCTGTTCTTGATGTGAAGCTCTTTAAGGGCATGCACTCTTCTGTTACAACGAAGAGTTTTTTTGCAAATCTTTGATTATATGGCTAATAGTTCATTGAGATGTATGAAGTTTTTTAGCAAACTCATTTTGGATAGGTAGATTTTCCTTCGATGTTAGAATATTTTCTTATCTGGTTGGGAGTTTGTATTCTACATGTACGAGGACGCGTTTTTATATTCGCAGAATAGGGAGTAAGGAAAGCAGGGTTGGCAAAAAACCGGTTTTTTAAAAAACCAAAAAAACCCGATTTTTTGGTTTAAACCGGTTTTTTGGTTTAAACCACTTATTGAATTTAAATTATTTTTCAGAATTTCTAATTTTTCTAATTTCTTTAATAGTAAAACAACTACTTTTTATTTAGAAATTATAATTTGACATAAAACTGAACGATATAACTGAAAATATAAATATAAAAACATAAAACTGAACTATAAAAAAATATATAAAAAACACAAATATACTGGCTGGTTGACTACATATTTGTCAAATTAGAAAAAGCACGTCAGTCTTTTTTACAAAAGAATTAAGGATTGGCACTGTTATTAAACATTTTAAATAAAAACGCTAGTTTAGAGGCCTTTTCAGTTCCCAGTTTGTTTCTGAGTTTTGAATGTACTAGACCGAAAGAAGAAGAAATTCTTTCGACACTCGCTGATGACGACTGAGCAGTCAGCAGTTGTTCAATAATTGAAAAAACATCAGCAATAACAGCTTCAATCGCCTTTTTTTGGCTTTTCCACCATTCATATGCAGAAACTTGAGTGACCACAGATTCGTTGAAAAATGATTCCACGAATGGAGGAGCTTTTGCTTGAAGCTTAATTATTAAAGGGAGAAGAAAAGTTGATTCATACTTTGAGCTTGCGAAATCCAGTCCCATTTTGTTCTCAGTTTCATCAAGTTGCAAATGGGGATCATTGTTAACAATCTGCTTTGGGTCCAGGATGTATGCAAGAAAATGAGCTTGAGATAAAGCCATGTTATATCTGTTGACAAATTTTTTTCTAAGGTCTTCATTTTGTGTAGCATCCCAAAATTTTTTTTTAGTTTTTTCCAAAGACACACAGCATGGGCAATAGAACATTCATTGCTTTGTATTTCATCAAGTGTTATAGCAATAGGCTTTAAAATGGCAATCATATCTTCTATATTCCGTTTCAACATAACATTGGCAACTTTTCCTTGAACATTACTATCAATTTTACCTCGATTGTCTTCACAGATTTTCAGACGCACAGGCCAGCCTTTGATGTAAGCCTCCAGACAATCCACTAAAGTATTCCAACGAGTTTCAGCTGGCATAATAAGTTTCGGAGCACCTGACTGCTTATAGAGAGCATTTGCAAAGTGGTTGTTACGAAAATATTTGACAACAACAAGAACATGTTCCTGGATGCTAGGAAACTGACAGTCATTAGCAAGAAGATTCAAAATATGTGCTGAACAACCATACGTTATTATATTTAAGTCATCACGATTTTCTAATATCTGTCGCATTTTTGTCACATTATTAGCATTATCAGTCACAACTGAACGTATATAGCACTTGAGTTCTTCTTCGCATTTCTTGATGCTGTTACAAGCTAACGTTGCCAAGTATTCAGATGTGTGTGAATTTCCCGATGTGTCAACGGTATCTACCAAATATGTTTCACCTGTTGCAGTTGTTACAGTAACACACACAATTGGTTCATTGTGAACATTTGACCATCCATCAATCCCTGCACAAACTGTTTTATATTGTAACATATCAGAGCACCTGCGTTTTTCTTCGATGTACACTGTATCCAGTAAAGAACCTCCAATTGCTCTTCTGCTCGGAGGATTATATCTGGGACGTAGTTGTTCCATTAATTTAATAAACTGCGGATGTTCAACACTACGAAATGTTGTATTGGTAGCATAAAAAAATCGAGCTACTTGAAGATCTAATGAATCTATTTGCTGTGATGTAGTTTTCACAACAAATGTATGTAAGGAAGATAAAGCAGTTTTCTTTGCCGTACTTGGAGTGGGTTCTGTTAATTGGCTGGTACTTTTTGATTCACTGCTAAAACCATTGGTTTAAACCTGCCAACCCTGAAGGAAAGAAAATAAAAACAGAGAATTATTTTTCTTTGAGATGAGCGGGCAGAACTTTAAAAATGGTTGTATCTGATACTCGACCATTTCTGCAAGTTGTTTATTTTTCAAACGGGCATCTTCCAATATTAAATTTTCAATTCTTTCTACAAGTTCTGGCGTGGTCACCTCGATGGGACGTCCAGGGCATGGATCGTCTTGCAGTGATTCTCTGCCTTATTTAAACAGGTTATGCCACTTATATATCATGGTTTTTCCAGGACAAGGGTCCTGGTAAACCGCTGACATCTTTTCTATAATGGTTTTCCTTGTTTTGTCAAGAACTTTATAACTGCTTATAACTTTATAACCACTAATTCAATAATAATTCAGTTCGGTATTTATATTAAGACATCAAGGTAGACGTTACGATTGGTTTACCAAGCCCCACACCTTAGCAACCCCCCATTCCGCAAATATAAAAACACCCCCTCATATATGCTTTTTTGGGAATCTTTTCACCATTTAGTAAAGCATGATTTTTTAATATATGTAAAAGATGTTGACATGTGTAATATACTTCCATGATTTTAAAACTTTGTTATAATTTCTTTATGAGAAAAACTTCTTCGGAAAATAATTTTACCAATGTTTCTGCTTCTTAGGAAAACTGTTATAATAATAACTCACTTTAGACACAAAAGATGACGCATTAACAACCTTTCAAGCTGTCAAATTGACATATGAATAAACTTTAGACCTACACATCCTTACTCTATCTTTGCAATACTTCCCTTAACACTACTTCGATCTTAGTAGCCAAAAGACTTAAGAGTGAGACAACACTAAAGAAAAAAAATTAAGTGGATTCGTTTCACTATTTCCAATAAATCTTAATTGTTTAAACATTCTTATGGTATAAACTGGTATCAGATAACTATAATAAATACCCCGCTGTGCCATCATACATTATATTGTTAGGTGACTTCAAAACTCTGAAAATACAACTTTGTGGGAGATTTACACTCCAATTTTAATAATTATTTTCTCTTAAACCCATATTCCTACGGGTTATAGAAAAAGAGCATTACAAAGATTTATTCATAGATACATTACGTAAAAAAAAAAACTTTGTCAACATTTTATTGACTTTCAAGACTTGGAAAAACATTTTTGCCATATACAGTGAAGACTCGCTAATTCGGACTAATTAAAACATGGGCAATCCGAATCATCGCAGTTTCCGGATTACTGCGTCTGCAGAGTTACAATGTTATAATTGTACATAAATGCAATTAAAACATTCTACAAAAACATTTATATAAAAATAAATAAAACTACGAAAATATTTACGCAAAAACTGCTTTATAAACACAAAAAATAATATTCCGCATTATTATGTCGTTAACCAAAAAAGGCGGTGATTTTTGCTTGTTCCGTGTTGTTTGAACTTAATACGTTAGTTATGATTTTTTTTAATCTTCCGGCATCACAACTGTTTCAAATTTTCTCCTGCCCATTGCAAAGCATTATTGAATCATCAAGAATCATTGAACAGCTTTTCTCTCGCGATTTTTAATACACGCAAATTGTGTCTTTTTAAAATAAGGTATCCAATCTTTACTGAGTATGCGAAACAGTGGAACCAGTCGCGATACGACGTATGTGCTATCAGACTCGTACGCTATGTGTACGATGATGCTGGATAGATGCTTTACCTTTTCGGAGGATATCGGTGACATATTTAAAACCATGCAAACAACTTTTCTTCCATCTCCGGTAATTCCACAGGTTTCAACGTTTTTTTTAACTTTGTTATAATGATCCTTCAGATCTTGTAACAAATCTGGAAATGTTTAATATTTGAAGTTACAATGTGGTCTTTTTACATTTAACAATTTTTAAATTTAGCACAAATTTTTTTATATGCAGTATGCCGGAGACACATAAAGTCGCAATTCGTAAAAGAAGTATCAGTTCTTTTTTAACTTAAACCTTTGTAACTAATATGAATTATAAAGTTGCAATGTAACCACGTTTAAAAAATACGTGACTTTTTATAATAAGAATTTGTCAGACATAAATATAACGTAAACATAAATAAAATAAAATCTTATTTATCTTATCTACAAGGGTAGTTTTGTATCAAATTACACATCTGCATACCCATTGCATTCGTTACTGTAAAAAAAACTTTATGAATAAAAACAATTAATTCTAAAGTTTGGATTATCAATACCTTAAATCCGGATTACAATGTAATCAATGTAAATAAATCAGCGGTCGTAGCAGAATTAATTGAAAAAAATATGTAAATAGTGACTAAATCTTCTTAAAATATGTACTTTTTAGCGACTTTTTTTTGAATATGTACCAAATATGTATGTAGTTTTTAAAATAAAAAAGTATATTATTCAACAAGCATATAATAATGGCTATTAATCACTAGGGCGAAGTTTATGAGAAGTTTAAGCTTATTAGAATCGGCCAAGCGAATACTCGCCATTATATGCGAGTCGAATACTATACTTTGTCCACAACTGTTCCATTCAATTTTAATTCAATTTTTTTATTCCATATATGTTTACGAACTGTTTAAAAGCCTATTGGACGATTTCACAAAGCTTGATTAAGTTCTGATTAGCTTAATCGCGATTAAATTTGAAATCCAGAAATTTCATTGGCCGAGATTTAACAGACCTTGAATTTTATCCAATTATATTTCAGGATTTCAAATTTAATCATGATTAAGTTAATTAGAACTTAATCAAGCTTGTGAAACCGGCCATTTGTAGCTCAGTGGGTTAGCAATAGAGTTTGTGACGCAGAAGACGAGTTCAAATCCTGCGGTTACGAAGATAATGCATTTTTGTATTCACGGTTGAAGTTTATCAGGCAATATAATATACCCTGCTCAATAGTACATTCTAAATTGCTAATAGCGCGCTACGCTAAACAATAATGGTTCTTATTACCTGCACGACAAGGCGCAATTTGCATTTATTTTCTTACTAAGTTTAGTCCGAAATGGCTTGCGTTTTACAAACGCGGTTGTAAAATAGTGGAATTTAAAACTTGCTAACAAAATACGTACTTTTGTGACTAAATGCTAAAAATATGCACTAGGGTGAGAAATATGTACTTTTATGTAAAATAGTGACCGAATACGACCGCTGTTAAATTGCTGGTCCGGATTATAGTAGTATTCGGATCAACGAGACTTCACTGTATTTTCATTTTTTACAAAAACTCGTCATTGTATGTCATTTTCTTTGCAGCATGATATTTCTATCAAGACACAAAAATCAATTGTAAAAAAATATTTTTAAAATGGTCATAACCTTAATCTGCTCATCGTTTTATTAACCCCCAGATACATTATCTGGATATGTGATAGATTGTTTTGGTAGAATACACCATTATCATTAAAGCATCTTTGACACATTTTCTACCAGTCATACATATTTTTGTAAATGTGGAATTAGTGACAGGCATTTATATATCAATTATTATCACTTAACCACATTTGCTGTGTAATATTTCTTTTATCAATTCATACCTTTACCTTTGTTATCGTCTTAACACATTTAAGATTTTCTGTATGTATCAATTCCAATTTGCATAACTAAAGTTGCTTGTGCAAAAACTATCACACATCATACCCAAAGAAAACACTTGTTATTTTGCAAATTGTTTTATTAAACAACTTTCAAATAAAAAGTTATTACATTAAAAAGAAAATCCTTAATTTAAATAAAAATTTTTACATTTACTGTTCTTTAACTTCTCTTAACCGTCTGACAGCAGATCGTACTGAAGCAGCTGCAGTAGTGGAATATACCCATGCACCACCAGCAACTACCCTTTTGCAGCGTTTGCATGCCCAGATACCAACGCAACTTCTCTTCATAGCATCCTACGAACAAGAATTACTATTTAATACACTTCAAACATGCCTAATCGTATTAGCACTTACCTTTCCGCAGAAACTGCAGGAATATTTGCTGTGTTGGGTGATTTCCATTTTTTTGACCATTTTACGCAAGGAAGCACCATAACGTGTTCCATATTTACCGGTAATTCCGACCTTCTTGGTACGTTTTGCCTAGAAAAGGTACAGTGTTATAAACATAACCTTAAAAAGTAGTTTATACAATAAATACACCATTTTAGTACATAATTAGAAAAATGGTAAGGGGAACATTTTCTATATTTATTGTACTTAGCATATCGCAAATCATATTTGATTTTACTTGCACGATTATTTAAAAAAAATAAGAAAGATTTTCTTACCATTTTGGTCTGTGGATTTCACGATTAAGTCGAGTAGAAAAAGATTTGTAGATGGCGTGTCCTCTAATACTGTGAGCAGTAGATCTACCAAATGAAATTAAAAGAGCACATTAGTAGTTCAAATGGATTAGAGTCTAAAGCAGTGTTGCCGCTTGTAGCTATTTTCAATCTTTTAAAATCCACATTTTTATTAAGTATATCGGTATTTAAACATCATTGTTATCTAAACAAAGATATGCATAACATTTAGTTTTAAAAAGCTATACTCCTCTAGGTGATATGCTTATTATTGTAGATTTAAAAGCTTATTAGGCAATATTTAAGAAAGTAAAAAGCAACATACAGTATTGGTAAAACCTCGATTTGAGTTTTCATGAGTGAACAAAGAAAAAGTAGCGAATAGCAATACATTTGAGAAAGATATCATTGCATACTTGCCAAGCTTTGCAATATAGTAACTTTTGGTAAGGTTGGTGTTATAAGTAATAATTGAGTAATAAATAATTTTTTAAATATAATTGACGTTTATCATTTTGTTGTCGTACAGCGTCTTCTATATTTATTGGCATGTCCCAATCACCAGGATTTTTCGGGTCGCTGAGTTCAAATTTGATATCAAAATGAGATCTTGGCGGTTGACAGCTGTCAACTTCACTGGAATGGGCCATTGAACTATATATAAATAACTGGAATGGATGCCTTGTGTAAATAGCTGAGATAAATGAAATTTTATGCAACCCGCCACAATGTAGGATCCTCATCCTTTTCTAACTCAATGATTCAAATTAAACATTTGGTCGCACACAAAATAAAACTTAATCTACATTAAAAATCAGCAAAAAGTTTCACCACGTGTCCTTATAATGCAGGTAACATAAGTTAGAAAGAAACGGGAATACTACATTCTTGTCTGTTGCCCCTGACACAACGTTTTCTGATTTAGCGTGCTTGCGCGTCCCTTCCAGTTATTTATATATAGTTTAATGGAATAGGCAGATTCAAGGAAATTCTTTTTGTACCAGGGGGTTTTCGGGTCGCAGAGTTCAAATTTGATGCCTGAACCATGCCTGAATGGAATCTTGACAGTTGATAACTGTCAAAAGTTTTTTTTGGCATCAGATCTGTATTCAGAAACTTCAACAACATAAGTATACAGATTAAAAAATAGGAAGATAAAAAAGTTATACCATAAAGTCTCTAAAAACTCACTAAACCCATGTTAAATCTTATTTAAATTTTAACCTCTCGGTGGCACGGGTTAATATTGACCAAAGGGGCTGAAATTTTGCACAACTCTTTTTTTTTGACATTTTAAAGGGCTCTATAGGAAGCGAACTAAAAAATCTTAGCTTTCACAAAATAACGACCACCCTAATATAGATGTATGTAGCTAAATAACTTAGACATGAATTTGCAATGTAATATAAATAGATTTTTAGTATTCAAAACAATGTACTTTATTCTAGTAAATTACTTTAAATTAAAAATAACCTACAAACCTAAAAACTAATTTAAAAGCATTTTAGTTCGAGCAGAGAAGGGCGTTACTATATTTGTTGTTTCCAGATGTTAATATGCAATCTTAACCTCATAAAATTTAATTTCTTTATGTTATGTTCTTTATGTTGAAATCAATCTTTTATTAATAAATGTTTTTGAAAAAATCCTCCAACACATTTATTTTAAATGAGAAGTATTTTAGCGTAATTGTTATTTGTAGATTGTCTTTTGCTTGAGTTGTGATGCTAGAGATAATTTTTTAAATGGGAACCCTAACTTTTTATGAAGAAAAGTATAATATTGTATTTTGAGATGTTGGAGATAATTCCTTTTAAAGTTTTAAAACAAAAAAATCAAATATCAATCATAAGTTCCAAGTTTTAATAAAGATATCAAGTAGCCATGACAAAATTATGAAAGTTCTTTACAGAGTTTTACTAAGACTTGAAACTCTCGATTGTTATTCGATTTTTGTTTTAAAACTTTAAAAAGCAATTATCTCGAAAATTCCAAAATACAGTATCATACTTTTTTTAGCATATTTGGTCTTAGAATTTCGTGCTCTTTCCAAATTCATTATAAAAGATTAGGGTTTCCAATTTTTGCTATCTTCATAACTTATAACAAAAGACAATCTACAAATAAAAATTAAACTAAAATATGTCTCATTTAAGATAAAAATTGGTGTTCAAGGATTTTCTTCAAAAACATTTGACGAAAGATTTATTTCGATAGTTCCAGACTTTATACTTGCACTGTATAAAAATAATATCCAGTAAACTTTCATAGGTTCCTTATATCTGGTCACATTTTCACGATATACTCAGATATCTTATGTTTGTGAACAGACCTTAATTATGTATAGTAGTATAAAAAATATATTAAACCTTTTTGGAGTTTTTAACTGCATTGTAAATGTAATACAATAGCAATTTACTAATAGAAAATAAATTTACACAGTAATTAAAACATCACTTTTATTGACTACTTAAAATAATCTATATATGATTAAAATACTGTTTATATATATTAATCATCAGGGATAGCTTCTAAACTATTAAGTTTATATGGATTGCCAGTAAGATGAATATCTCTAATATACTGGAAACGGTCCTTTCTATCATAAAGACTTCTACGGTACATATTTCCTAATGCAACTTTATTAATTATATAAGCCGAGAAATGTGGAAGTGACATTGCTACGAGAATAATGCCAGCACTAGGTAATATTTCGAACCACATTGTATATTCTGTATAATTTTCTTCACTTGTTTTTGTAGTACTCGGTAATCTATAAAAAAGATACAAAAAATATGAAGTTTAAACATAATGAAAAATTAAATTTTAAAATCTAAAATTAATGTTAATAAGGTAGTAACAACCGATTTTTAAAATTTAAAAAAATAATAAAATACACATACATGAATTATATAATAAAAAAAAGTTAGGTTATACATAACGTAGTAAAAAATATTACTGAACAGTTTACTTACAAAGGTACGAATAATCTTATTATTATTAATTGTTGTAAGAGTCTTCTTGAAAAGTTAACAGAATTTATTATAGTTTATTATTAAAAATATACTTTGCAGAAAACAAAAATCGCACTGGCCTTGAAGATCTGACAGTTCGTAGAACGACGGGTGCAATGTTGCCATGGTTCTCTTATAAAAGTTCAATCCGAAAACCTGAACGTCAGTACAATAGGGAAGACGCACGTATATTTTTTAATTTTTGTATTCGTTCATTTTGATTAGAAAAATATTTCCAGATAAGCGGAATTTTTAAAAACCCTCAATTTATTTGAAAAAATTAAATTTAAAAATTCTCCTCATTTAAAACCGAATTTGGCCTTGAGCAACTTCCCTCAAAGCTATTTGATGTAAAAAAGTAGGTACCGCTGTGAATGTGAAGAAGCCATATTGACGATCTACTCAACGTTAGATGGCGCTGATGAAAACCAATAAATAGAGTCACTGCATCTAGTTACCTAGGCCAGCTGGTCGACCAGAGTACCGCAAACTGCCGCCATATTAGGGCAAACGAAGCACGAAATTGTTCATTATTTGTTCTGTATTGAATTTAATCAAATCTACGTTTACTTTAAAAGGTTTTTCTTATTCTGAAAGATCAAACTTCTAATATGTCAAACACGCAAAACGTGGTTTTAATTTGCTTATTATTAAAAATCACACTTCTCTGCCCCAAAATGGCGGTAGTTTGCGTTACTCTGATCGACCAGCTGGCCTAGGTGACTAGATGCAGTGACTCTACCAATAAACTGAATTTTGAATTAATATTACCAGAAATATTTAACACCACTTTAATTATGGCAGTTAATTACACAACAGCATAACGTACATTATTATATTAATTACTCGTTAATAAGTAGACGATATTTGAACTTGAAAATAAAAAAATTTTCAAACTGACGGGTAATACAGGACTCTTAACTGTTTGATTAGCACCAACAGTGGGTCGTCTTTGGAACTGTAAGAGGTAACAAAGTTTCATCCATTAGAGGACACCAGTATTGCATTTTAAATTTATTTAAATTTTCAAGGTTTTCAAAAATTAATTACTTAAAATTGGTAATTGTTTAATGCATTTATAACTGATATTCTAACTAATTTAGTAATGACGTTTATGAAAATGCAAGAATCTCCTCAATTGACGACATATGCGTCTTCCCTATTCCCGATTCTGGTATTACTCACGTCCATCAAACAACAAATGAACGCAAACGATCTCATACTCGTTACACATGTAGTTACTAGTCTCTTGACTTGTCAACGTTGATTCGCACTCCTGAAGGGGGGGGTGCAAGCCACTTGGAAATATTAATGAATTGTTTTGTTGGGAGGATAAATTTCGCTAGTCAATTTTTCCTTCAACAACATACATATCATGCCGCTTAGTAGCGCTGGAATAGAAATTCATATGAAAATTACGTGTCACTAATATTACAAAAGGAAAAATGATTAATATAATTAGGACCGGCGAAGGACGAGTGGTGTCAGTGCATCACTCGTGTTCCAAGGGTCAAGGGTTCGAATCTCACTTGGGGCGAGGGGATTTTTCTAATTGGAAAATTCCGCCACCTCAACTATGGGTGTGTGTATTCGTGTTGCATGTTAGATGGGAGACAGATGATCTTAGCTGTTGGTTCCCCCGTAGTGTAGGCGTGAAATAAAAAAAAATTAATATAATTGTCTTATAATATCTTATTTTAACACAGACAACAGACGTGTAACAATACTAATAGTACTTAAATAAATAGAAGTTCTAGTTCCGGATTGTCACTGTCTGAGTTACAGTTAAGCTGATTACCTACACAAAACTCTGAATCAGAGCACTAGAATTTATCATGTTTAAAATTTTTAGTTTTATTTTTCTGAATTCGTCTTGTAATTTTATAAATTAAATCTGTTGTTCAGTTCACATACTCATCAAAAACATGTGAATGTTATGGTAATGAAAATATGAAAATTACGTGTTTTTCACGTATTGAGTTTAACGTGACAAACTTTAATTAATCTTTTGATTTTTATTATATTTCATTAATAATTAAGTATTTATTAAATCAATATTTCAATATTGTAAATACGTTTTTGTTAAATAAGCTAATTTGAGCTAAAGCAGTCATGGACAAAATATTGCATATTTGTCTAGGCGTTTTTTTAATCTTTACTATTTTTAAGGTCTTTTTCTATAACATTCGTGAAGTTTTCTTTTTGTTAAATGTAGAAAATACAGATTCAGTACGTAGGACACTTTTAAATATGACACTTAACAATAAAAACCACAAATGTTATAGAAAAAAATAACAAAAATAAACACCTAAAAATATGCAATAGTTTTGCCCGCGAGCATATATGCACATTATTTAAAAATTCTAAATCATTTAGTTCACTTACAACAAAAATGAACCCTACCTATATTTACATTTGAAGATTTAAATATTGATTTTTATAGTTTTTTCTTGCAACATTTTCTTTTAAAAGAATTTAACTAGCGATGCAGTTCGCTCCATTTCGCATTTTCCACTTTCTGTAAAGTTTGCAATAAAATGCATTTCTTTCATACAAACCAGCCTTTTACTAACATATGATTTAGATAAAAAAACTTCAAGCCCATAGAAGACAATGACATGGGTATAAAATAAATCGAAAATTATTGAACATTTATTGGTTAAAGAAATATAGCTTTGAAAAAAATGTAATTATTGTTAAGGTAAATGTAATGTTATTGTTAATAATTTTTGAAAAACCAAGAATTTTATAAAATTAATTAAGGATCAGGTTACTACCATTAAATGTCATAGGAAGATTCAGATTAACATATAATATTGTACCACTGATAAATACGTGGTGCACTTCACGAATTTTGTCTCTATATACAGTTTTCAGTATTAATTAATAATGTTAAAGCTTTTGTTAATGTATTTTTTAGTTGATAAATTAACAAAATAGTTTTTATTAACAATTTCTTGTCCTCAGTATATATCCAGAAGGTGAAGATCCCAGAAACTGCACTCTGTGGGTTCAAAATGGAAACAAGGCTGTAACAATTGCTGTTGCCGTGAAAATCTTGGAACTATTTGTACAGCAAAAAGGTGTTAATCTTCTAACCCAACAAGCACGAACATTTATTTAATTCTATGCTACTAACAATTCATAACCATTTTATTTTTATTGTTAAAAAAGTGTATGTAGGGATTGGAATGCCAAGAAGAAGAAGAATACTTATATGAACTAGTATGTGCATGTTTGTGTGTTAATTAAGAACAAATAAATTTCAGTAATAAATAATTATTATTACTTATGTTTATATTTCTAGTGTCAATACACAAAAGTAATTGCCATCCTATTCAGTAAGCTTTTGGGAGGGCTAAAGGGAGAGAGTTAAAACTAAATCCAACGCAAAAGAATTCGAGACCATGTCATGCATCACAGGATCAGAGATATCGATTTTCTATACTGTGTGGTTCCATATATTTGTAGCAAATTTCAAAATCAGATATACCAAGGGAACAGCATTTAATCCCAATTTATACATTTTACTTACTTATATTGAACTTACGTATTTTAAATGTAAAGTAAAACTTAACAGGAAAATACATATTTTCAGCTTCAATCCCTAACTAATACGTCTATGGAATATCAAATTCAAAAGCAGTAGGTAATGGGCCACCTTGGGCAGACGTTTTTAAGGGGATGCAGTCGTTGTTAAGTACGGAATCTGCATTACCGACATTCTGTATTACATTTGGTTCGTCACTCGGCTAAATGGCAACGCTATTGCTAGGGGAAAACAGATGGCGCCAGTGCCGTTTTACGTGATTTCTTGTACCGACATTCTGTATTATAGGCATTTGGTTCGTCACATGGCTAAATGGTAGCGTCATTGCTAGGGGAAAACAGATGGCGCCGGTGTCGTTTTACGTGATTCTCGAAGTACGAAATTGCTAGGAAAAAAACAGGAAAATACATATTTTCAGCTTCAATCCCTAACTAATACGTCTATGGAATATCAAATTCAAAAGCAGTAGGTAATGGGCCACCTTGGGCAGACGTTTTTGAGGGGATGCAGACGTTGTTAAGTACGGAATCTGCATTACCGACATTCTGTATTACATTTGGTTCGTCACTCGGCTAAATGGCAACGCTGTTGCTAGGGGAAAACAGATGGCGCCAGTGCAGTTTTACGTGATTTTTTGTACCGACATTCTGTATTATCGGCATTTGGTTCGTCACTCGGCTAAATGACAACGCTGTTGCTAGGGGAAAACAGATGGCGCCAGTGTCGTTTTACGTGATTTTTTGTACCGACATTCTGTATTATAGGCATTTGGTTCGTCACATGGCTAAATGGTAGCGTCATTGCTAGGGGAAAACAGATGGCGCCGGTGTCGTTTTACGTGATTCTCGAAGTACGAAATTGCTAGGAAAAAAACAGAGGGCACTTAATTATTTCCTTCACACCAATTACGGTCGTTCTGCTAGTTGTTAGTAGAGGGCGTCATGAAGAAATCTGTATTACCGATTACGGACGTTCTGCTAATTATTAATATAGAGGGAGCCAAGGTTTATCATTTTATATTAATAAATTTACCGATTTCTTAAAATAATTATAGTCATTAATACTTTAATTACATATAATAATTTAAGATAATTAATTCAGCATTAAAATTTTAAATTCAGCTTTAAACGCAAATCGCCGACCTACGTGATATAAACGAACCGTCAGTTTTCTATCTTTCTCTATCGTTATAAACTGTATATCTTTTAAAAATTTCTAATATTTACATCGAGAGATTGCTTGATCTTATAGTTGATATATTAACTACCTACATATCATTCGCGGTATCGTTTGCATATCCACAATTTAGAAGGAATTTGAATCGGGTCCTATCACTAATATGCATTATCACCAGAAGAAATCTGTATTATCGACGACCTATGTACTACTACTAGACGGAGTCATGAAGAAATCTGTATTACCTGTATGTACTGATGCTATTAGAGGTCGCATTAAAGAATCTCCTCTCTCGACATGAAGAAGTCTGTATTATCGACGACCTAGGTAATGATAATAGAGGACGTCATGAAGAAATCTGTATTATCGACGACAGCTCGATAAAACGTTTAAAATTTTGAATTTGTCATTCTTGAAGTCACCATCATGGGGATTTCCCGCCCTTGAATTTTATATTTCACATCTGACTAACTACGTGATCAAGACCGCTGTATTCTAATGAAACTTTCTACCCAAAGAGATCATGAAATTTAAAGAAACCAACAATCGTCAATGATATCAACGAGTTTTGCAAGCTCGACTAACCAATATATCTATGTCAGTAGCTACCCTTCGTGAAGGGCTTTCGGATCTCCATGTTAAGAAAATTACGTTAATAAATACACAGGCTCTTGAATCACGTTCAGGGATCGGAATGGTTTCTAACACTAATATGTATTATTATCAACGGCTGAATTAACTATTTAAAAAGAGAAAAAAACTAATTCTAATGCAGAAAAATAACTTACCATTTGCGCTTTGTAATACCAGATATCACTTTAAATTAAAACACCTAATCACCTCTCATCAAGAAGGAATATACACTAATCATCTTTTAAATTTAAAAACGAAAACACGACTATACTGTAGAAGGTACCAAAATAAACTGGAGTTAAATTTTACCTTACCCTCGACGACGACGACAAAAAGGGAGACACCCTAAGGCAATATACATTCTTTTAAAAAGGCACGCTTCGACTTCAAAATCACTAGAAATTTGCGGTTTTTTTATACCTGCTTCGAACTCAAAACAGGTAAGTTTGAATGGTTCTTTTTTGTAAAAAAGTTCTCTCCATTTTTCATCATCAATATATAATCTTTCAAACTTCCTTAAAGACAGCTTTTTTGTAGACTTGAAATCGAGATAATTATCAGATTAAAATGCATTACTATACCCCAAAAAGGTCAGGGTTGACTACCTGAGGCACGATAGCAGGTACTAATCCTTGAACATTTTTAAAATCCTTGTACAGTAAAAACAAAAGAGTATGGTTGATGGTTAGGTTTTAACTTATTTCCTTTCCGAATCAAAATACTTCGATTTTCACATAAAATCTTTAGGGCGGTCTGTCACTTTTCTTTTTAATAAACAAAAATTTGTTCCGACACGAAATTGCTTGATAGATGATATCAGAGATTTACGAGAACTGAAGTAACTTTGAACTTAGTATACTATCTCTCTCTCTCTAACACTTATGCTTAAATAATACTATCTTTGTCAGTATCATATTACTCATAAACGTGTAAAGTGGATCTTAGCAGACGTTTAGTATTGTAACAATTTTATGCACCATCACATATAGGTTAGAACAAAAACAGAATTAAAAATAACATCCATTTATTAGAATAAAAATGTAATACATTTAGGGATGCATACGTGATTAGTCATTTAAATTAGATATAAAGGCCTTCTATAGAATCAACTTAATTATTATTTTGTTTGTTAAAATGCGTCCTGTGTAAAGCTTTATAAACCTAATCCATGCGTTCGTTTTTCATCCATGATTGCTAATAACACGTATACAATCAACACCGGCTTAAGTCAACTTGATCAGAATAATAATTTTGATATTAAAAGAAAATTCAACGTGATTTACGATTTACTTCAAATGAAAAAAGCTCACTCCTGTTTATATATATAAGGGATATAATTAAGTTAATTAAAAGAGAACCCTTCTTCTTACAAAATGGCTTACCTGTGTTCTTTTTACCTGCCTGGTATTCTACGATCAGATAACGCTTGAACGCCCGAAATCGGAATAATAAACATGTTTTTATTTTACGCTACTGGCATAACATACCTCCTTCCGTAAGTTACTTGTAAATAATTATTTTTAAAAATTCAATTCAACTTTCCAACACAATGACTCGTGTATATAATTTAAAATTTTAT
Source organism: Agrypnus murinus (assembly GCA_929113105.1). Classification (NCBI taxonomy): domain Eukaryota; kingdom Metazoa; phylum Arthropoda; class Insecta; order Coleoptera; family Elateridae; genus Agrypnus; species Agrypnus murinus. The sequence goes on from OV816025.1 coordinate 63,621,543, forward strand.
CATTACTTTAAAAACGAATGACGTAACAGGTTGAAAATGGTACAGTATAGTTTCAAGTAATTAAAATCGCTATACCCCTTCGACATTTTTCCAAAAAAAAAATTAATGTTAAAGAGGTTATCGAATTTACCCGCTACTTTATCACCTTATCACCGAATAACGTTCAAATACAGAAGCTAATTCGGAATGAATCCCAATAAACATGTACTTTACCTCAGTTTAATCAAGGGATTTCTTCATTTCAAAATCTTTCTTTTGAAATATTTCAAATATATTGGAATGAACTTACAACAAGTATAGATATACATACCATCATTTTTATAATTTCATATACTTGAAAATTGAATATATATATGAAAAGCATTAAATTTATAGTTATAAAGAGAAATTAAACTAGTGATAACTGAATACCTCCCTATTCGTATAATAAATTACGACCCTCACAAAGCAGGTAGTAATAATTATTACGATGAAAGGGAAACTTGTATTTGTTAGTCATCGAAAGTACGGTCTTTTAGCCTTATTCTGATTCTGTTTCATTGATCGGTTGTTCTTTTGAATTGATTAAATGTGGTCCCTAGTTTAATAAATATTTGGACAAAAAATCAGAGTATGGGCGTGATAAAAATAAAACATATAAAGATATTTTACAAACATTTATTTAGTATACACAGCATAATACAAGTATATTGATCATAAGTTGTTTTCTATGACTATTGTAGTTCTACGGATCTCTGAGTCGTCGTTGTATGCCCTCGCAGAAATACTAATACGTATAAAGTCCGTGGAATGACTTGTTGACCCTGTAACCTTTCCTAATTCTTCGTTACTTTCATAGTTGGCACGATAATCATCCGGCTGCGTAGTTGCGGTAATATCTTCTGTCTCAACGACGGCTGTGTTTGCTCCCGTTCCTGTCTTCACAACAGATGCGCTATGGTGTACGTTTTTCACATGCCTTTTTAAGCTATCTGTGCGTGAAAAACATTTGAAGCGGTTAGAACACCGGACTTTGATTGATTCGTGGACGCTTTTAATATGCCTTTTTAAGTGGTCACGACGTGAAAAAGTTTTGAAACAGCTAGAGCATTGGATTCTGTTTATTTCATGGACGGCTCTCTTGTGTATCTTGTAGGCATCAGAGTTTAAAAAGGTTTTGACACAGCTAGAACACTGGAGTCTGTCTGATTCGTGCGTGGTTTTTACGTGTCTCTTGCATGTGAATGGTCTCGCGAAAGACTTGAAGCAAACCGGACACTGTATGTTGCAACCCCTTCGACCAGAGTCATTCTTCTTCTTACATACGTCGTTCACGTGCTGATTCATTTCGAGTAATGAAGGAACAGGTGGGAACAGGAACACTACCCCGCCTATTTATACTGATCGACCTGCGCAATCGGTTGTTCTCGGCTATAATCGTAAGCGCTCGGAGCAATATGGATGCGCGAGAATGAATCGTAGGTTCTATCCTAAGTGTATGTAACCCGGAACCGGTGTCCGTACAATTTAAATTATCAAACTTACCATATAAACATGAATATTTACTACATTTGCTTTTCAAATTATCACTGATTCGCTTAGGTAGAAATGTAATGTGGTCTTCAGTAATAATAATTAGAGTCACTCTATATTACTTATAAGAGTTGAGCCAACGCGAATGTCAAACCGCCATTATGGATCCAAAAATATACGTTGAAAGAATTATTGGTTATGTTTACTTGGCAAATGTCAAATGTTTCATAACCTGACATTTATTTCATTATAATTTACCATAATGAACTAATTAAATTAAATTGCTCATTTGAATTGATTAATATAATAAATTTCTTAAATAGAGTAATATATTTATATTTTATCTGCAAAATTGAGAAAAGAAGAAACTACTCTCAACTACAACAAAAAACTGGTAATGTCTCTTGTGCTCTAGTAAGTCAATTTCCGTGTTAATTATTTCCATAATAATAATTTAAAAAGTGAAAATATTTTGCTTTTATTAAATCGTTTTATTTCAGAGTTATTACTCAGTAACATATTTTACACATTTTATCAAATGGGCCACTAAGAAAGATATTTTTAACTTCAAATTGTGGACTAATAAGTTTTTTGTATAGAATCCTCTACCACCTATTCCACTAAAGTCTTCGCGAATGTATCGCATACATTCACGCAATAGCATTTTTGTGTTAAATAAATAAATTTATAGAAGTAAGAGATAACTATTCTGGAACGTGGAGGCAATGCACAATCAGAAGCAAGACTCCATTTTACTAGTGAATTACAACTTTTACCTATGTACCAGGGTCCTATTGAGATCAATCATGCAAAGCTAAAAGATCTTCAAGCTCTTTGTGAAGTATTATCCAATCGAAAACACCGTGGTTTTTATGATATTCTGGAGACTAATGAAGACCCAGGTGACATTGTTGAGGACGATAACAGCAGTGCTTACGATGATTTTTTCTTTCATGCTAGAGATATGAATCTTTTTTTTAATCTGGCAGACCGATGTATTCTAATTTTTTAATTAAAATATATGTATCTTATGTTTAATAAAAAAAAATAACAAATTCGTTTTCGTCAAAAACCACAGCTTTTTGGATTATGTTTATGAGAATGTTTCATAAACTGCACATAGTTACAAATGACAAAAATTTTGACCTTACAGTTAGTTTTTGGTTCTCTTAAAGGTTGTAGTTTTTTTTGACAAATGCTGTTTTTGACATCAACCCTTCAATTACAATTAATATTTATTAAAAACTTAAAGAGAAATACATAAAAATTCTTCGATTTACTAAACATCAGTTTATTTGTCAAATTAAGGGCGATGTTTTCACCTCCTTGTAACTTTATTTGGCGGTTAATTGTCACAGATACAATTGTAACCATAGCAATTAGCTGCCACATAAATTTATGAGAAAGTGAAAAGGGCTGTCCTAAATTACATAATTCTGTCAAATTTCGTGTTTTTAAATTGGCATTAGTGCAAATGGATCCAACCAATCAGCATCAATTCCCGCGTTGGCCCAACTCTTACAAGTAATATAGAGTGACTCTAATAATAATTACACCTTGGCGACCTCTATTGGTAGTACATAGGTCGTCGATAATACAGATTTCTTCATGACGCCCTCTATTAGCAATACACACTAATTGTAGCATGACGCCCTCTATTGGCAGCACTACATATGCATACAATCAACCTACCCCTGGGATAAGTAGATGTAGGTACAATTAAAATCAATAAGTTTAAAGATATTTATTTACACCGACATACACCGGAGGTCAGCGATAGCTGGAGAAATTATTATAGTAGGATTTCTAACGATGATAATTTGGAAAAATAGTTAAGTTTACATGTATATCTTGTGTGCGTGTGTGTGTGTTATATAAGTCTGTATATATGCAATTTCAAAGACCATATATGACAATAAATTATCGTGAAAGATTTATACAAAACGCCATATATATAAAATTAGAGCTAAAATTAATCCTATATGGTGAAAACGCAAATATTCATGAAAATACGGGGTACATGATCGTAATCGATTATAATTTATATTATACAAAGGAGTAGGTACAATCGGTTTATGTTATGCTCCCTTCGACAGAATAATTATACTATGCAGGACGCCAAGTATGATTCCATGCCTACGGGTAATTACGCCGACTACGAATACTATGCAAACACGATCCAACAAGTTGAGACAAGTAGAAACCTGTTGAGCCGTTGTATTACGACCCTTTTAATGATGATTTCCTCCCTCCCTCTTCAGCAGGGTCTTCAGGTCGAAGAATACAAACGGTTCTTGAGTTGTGCCCCTCTAAAGTGTACAAAAGTGAGTGATTTTGAGCATGTTGGCGTTTACGTTTTCCTTTATAACTTTTATTGTTCTTGCAATACTGAGCATAGACGTAGGCTAATAATATGACAAATAATACATATATGAGATAGTTAACGATAGCGCGTCGAACATCAAAGAAAACGTACCGACAAGTACAGCGAGAACGGTCAAGCGTAGAACAATGAAGAAGAACTAGGTAAGATGTTTAAAACTTTTGTATGTTTATGCTTATATTAATCAATTATTGTATTATTGTTTTAGCGTTCCATGATCTGTCGCAGCTTAGAATAGCAAAATAAATAATATGTATATTTAAACATTGATGTTTCATTTACTAGCACGACTAAGGGTGAAGGAGGGTGAAGAGACTAGCATGACTAAGGGTGAAGGGTGAAGAGACTAGCATGACTAAGGGTGAAGGGTGACGAGACTAGCACGACTAAGGGTGAAGGGTGAAGAGACTAGCATGACTAAGGGTGAAGGGTGACGAGACTAGCATGGCTAAGGGTGAAGGGAGAAGGGTGAAAGGCGACTATATATAAAAGGTAGATCGTTATCAGCGAGAGAGTACACGAATAAAGCCGAATCCTTCCGATGACGAACATCCTAGGTTACAAAGCAGAGCCGGTAAGTAGTCATCCTATGAGAAGGAGAGAGAGAGAAAGAGTTTCCGCTTAGTGAAAGGGATAAAAGGATCCAATCCCAGAGTTAGCGCTAAAATTCAAATCTAGGGGGCAAGGGAAATCCAAGATGGCTCCTTCAAATGACCAATTCAAAATGACAGATGCAAAATTGACAGATTTAATAGGTTAGGTTAGAACACGTGATGTTTCATTTAAATTATAGCAAAATTGACAGATTTAATAGGTTAAATAGGTTTAATAACTATTTCTCTAAATTATCATCGTTAGAAATCCTACTATAATAATTTCTCCAGCTATCGCTGACCGCCGGTGTATGTCGGTGTAAATAAATATCTTTAAACTTATTGATTTTAATTGTACCTACATCTACTTATTCCAGGGGTAGGTTGATTGTATGCATATGTAGTGCTGCCAATAGAGGGCGTCATGCTACAATTAGTGTGTATTGCTAATAGAGGGCGTCATGAAGAAATCTGTATTATCAATGACCTATGTACTACCAATAGAGGTCGCCAAGGTGTAATTATTATTAGAGTCACTCTATATTACTTATTATAGAGTGACTCTAATTATTATCATAGATAATATAAGAATATACTACATATATAGAATGCAAATTCCAAGCATTGTTCGATGAATAATTCGTGCGCCATCTGTATTTTTGGGGCTAAGTATCTTAAATGCATTTTACCTGTACGGTTTCATCTTTAAGAATTTAAATTATTTTTTCCTTTTGGCTTAGAAAGGAAACCAAGTAATTATTTAAATTAATTTATTCTTACATCGTAACAAATACCTACATTTTTCTTGATTGGTTAAATAGTTCAGATTGTATTTACAATTTCTACTACATTTGCCTTATTATTGTTGTTTAAACCAACTATCTTGCAAACAATGCTATCTTTTAAACTAGCTTTATGCACAGATGCATTATAATTAGACTATTATTGCTAGATTTATCGGAACATAACTGTCTCTTTATGCCCCAAGGGCCTCTTTATGATCCGACGGGCAATAATGAAACGTCAATTAAATGTCAGAGCTGTATTTGTAGAACTTGATTGGTTCTTAATATAATTTGTAAACTTATCACCAATGAAAATAAGCTGAAATTAAGTATTTTAGATAGTAACTATAGTAACGTACTTCGTATATAAGCACATAAGTATACGTACAGCGGCTTGATGTAACCTACGTACTCATTTAATTATGTTTTTTACACAATAATAGATTTGAGATAAAAACAATCTGTGCATAAAATAGTGTATGCATTTCGGGCATAACTTGCTTTTATGGCCCTACAGCCTTTTCCTAGCCCTCGGCTGACGCCTCGGGCTAGAAATAACGCTTCTGGCCATAAAAGCTTCTTTATGCCCTTAATACATAAATAACTATTATGACTACAAGAAAATGTACCTGATTTTTTTACAAAACGTATAATAAATTGTCTATTGATTGTTTGTTTTAACTTGTTAACTTTCTGATATAACTTTTTTTGCTTTTGGACACTGTTTTGTTTTTGGTTGGCCTGACTTAAAATTTGAAATTGTATCCTCGGAACATGCGGTGTCTTCGAAATTGATGTATGGCTTTCCAGCAATACTTTATAACATCTCTAAATTCTTCCTGCACTACAATAATAAAATTGTAATTTATTTATTTAAAGAAATTCGACGAAACATTTACTCGGTCTGCTTTACAAGTTATCAGCATTAAATACCTTACCTTTAGAACAGGCACTATTAACTAATTTTCTGGTGCTAGTTATACCTATCACAAATACGGTAATTGTTAATTTTCTTCTCAATTAGTTTTTCAATGTAAAAGTGTTGACAAAAGTTCTTCCATTTAAAGAATGTCGTCAGGTCCTTTGTAGAATTTAAAAATCGATGGCAAATAAATTTTGTAGCGAAAACTTAAAACGGCACAATTAACTATATTTTGGAGTATTTCATTTTTTGAGAAATGTCAGTTTCAATTTTAAAACAAAAAACTGAATTTATAGGATACAGCCCACGTGATTATATTATACAGTGCTATTAAATTAAAATGTAATATGCGTACTATATTGCAAAAGCAAATTAAAATAATCATTTCAAATGTAATCAACAATACGCAAGCGCTGAAAATGCGCTAGTCGTTTAACCTTTCATTTCAATTACACTGTACAGATATTATGTAAACAGCATTGATACGGTTTGTCACTAAGTTATAGAGCAAGCTGTAGGTCTAGTAGGTCCATGGCCAGTTGCATCGGGTCTTGGCTTTATTAATGGAGATGGTCATGGTAGACCTCATTACAGGTGCCATCTGTATTTTTGGTGCTAAGCTCATAAAATTTTGATTGTATTCAGTTTGCATTCTACAGCGTTTCTATAAAAGACTGTCGTCAAAGTGTGCATTGGAAATATTCGTTTTGCCGCTCTCTACATAAAAAAATTAGTCAAACTATTTGTCTGTCAACTGTGACATTATCATTATCATTAGTTGTGTTGTGTTTAGAGAATAATGGTGAACATTTTGAACAGTTTTTGTAGTTATTGTTTCTATTTAATTTTTTTTCTCGTTACATTATCCAGTTTATGAAGTACCTTAATCTTTTATTAAAACTGTTTAATTGGTTGCATAAGCATTAATTTATTTCTATCCACTATAGAGAGCAGGAGGCACAATTCATAAACCACTAGACCGGACAATCTTTTATAGAAACCCTGTATATACGTAGTATATTATTATATTATCAACAGTAAGATCATAAGTGCTCAACTCTTGTCGGCAAGATTTTTATTTTGTATGAGCATTGGTTGCTTGGCAATTAAACGAGATCAAATTGACGAAAAGACCCGAGCGCGGAGCGCGAGGGTTCTTTTCCCAAGAATTTGATCGAGTTTAATTGCCTTTTAGCAATCAATGCGAATAAAAAAAATAAAAATCTTGCCTGACAAGAGTTGAGAACGAATGATCTTCGGTTGGAGAATTAACTGAATGAAGCGTTAAATACGTCAAATTGTTTGCAGCTGCTTGCGTTTGGTGTTCCTCGCTTCTCGTGCAGCTTTGAAGACTATAAGGGTCAATTCTTCTATTATATTTGTTAAAATATAAGTCTTGCACTAACTTGGCGGTTGTATTCCATATCGTTTTGACACAAGATTCCTTATAATCTTCTCCATTACGTTTCCGCATATTAAATGCATAATCTTTTAAAATACTTGCAATCATATCAGTGGACAAAGATTCGCTTAATTCATATTTGCGTTGTTGGCAAAATTCTGCAAATTGATTCCACACACTTTCTCTACACTGAGTTGTCTTTCTCGGAATCGAATTTTGAATGTTTTCATTAATTGAAGCGTCAGGAATGTTGCCGAAGCGCGACATTTTTACTTTTGTCAAAATGACATTTGATTTTTTAAATATTAATGGTTGCTAAAATAATGCTAAAACAATGAGGTAGCGGCAAGAAAAGTAGCATACATTCTTTTCAGTTAAAGAAATCATTTCTAACTTGTGATTGGTGCATGTGACACTGTTTTTAATGTCTCATTGGTCTACAACACTATGAAGTTAATTATCTATGATTATTATCAAGGTCCATTCATGTGTATGTATACCTAGTACACATACATAGGTCATCTCATCAAAGTTTTAGACGGCCATATTTGAGCCCAAGATAAGTGAACCGCCAAAGTCTTTTTCCCAAAAAATGACTGGTTGTAGTGCACCAAACTATTCTAGCAACTGCCGAAATGGTGAACGTTTGTTTCTTTTTCCAAAAGATACTAAAATAAGATAAATTTGGTTAGATATGCGAAGTAAGCAAGTTTGAGTCTTAATAAAATTACATGTAAAACTAATATGAATTATTTAAGCATAGAGAAAATGTAGTTTTTAGATTACGTACACTCTATTATTGCCGTTTTACATTTCGACGACATTTATTAACGGCAACATCTGACGAGAAAGAAGAAAGTAATAACTCGGAATGAACATGAAATTAGAATGGAACATGGAAACAAATTAATAGCGGACGTCAAACGAAAAACCATCAATTTATTATAAACTGCGCAAAAGAAATTTGCATCACCTCAAAAGAAACAGAGACACTATTCACTTCAGGTTTAAAAAAATACTGATGTGGCCGCTGGAAATTTTGAAAATGGCAGTATAAATACGATTTGCAAGATAATTTTCGATTACCTACTTAATATATTCTTAATTTTTAGCTGGTTGGAAAGGTTACAAAAGCTTAAAAAATAGTTGCAGCATCCACTTGCATCATACTCCATTTTGTACAGACATTTACAGAAGTTAGATTTTCGTCCACGGCTTTTATATGGCTTTCTGCCATATTTGGATAACAAAAAAGAGAAACTCATATACTGTTTGAGGGGGATACAATTAATAAATTAGTTGTATCACAGTTAAAATATTCACTTTAGTTGTTATTGTTGTTTTGTTCTTTTATAATACTAATAAATCATTTTAAACCATCATTTTTAATGTGTTAATGTTTTAGTGGTTTTATTCAGTAGTAGTAGTTAATATTACTCAATAACAGAAGATAATTCGAATGCCTAAAAATATTATTTGTTAATAAGTTAATACATAGTATTATTGATTTGTTTTAATTAAAATATTCGTAACCTTTTCTGTATGTTATGTAAATATTTGATTTGACAAATTCATGACAAATTAAAACTGCCGCCAAAAAGGAGCCATTTTTGAGCCCATTTCAAAAGCCAATAGTGGAAATGGATGAGATAACCTTTACTTTGGATATAATTATGCATGCATCAACGGACCTTGATTATTATTACTGAAGACCACATTACATTTCTACCTAAGCGAATCAGTGATAATTTGAAAAGCAAATGTAGTAAATATTCATGTTTACATGGTAAGTTTGATAATTTAAATTGTACGGACACCGGTTCCGGGTTACATACACTTAGGATAGAACCTACGATTCATTCTCGCGCATACATATTGCTCCGAGCGCTTACGATTATAGCCGAGAACAACCGATTGCGCAGGTCGATCAGTATAAATAGGCGGGGTAGTGTTCCTGTTCCCACCTGTTCCTTCATTACTCGAAATGAATCAGCACGTGAACGACGTATGTAAGAAGAAGAATGACTCTGGTCGAAGGGGTTGCAACATACAGTGTCCGGTTTGCTTCAAGTCTTTCGCGAGACCATTCACATGCAAGAGACACGTAAAAACCACGCACGAATCAGACAGAATCCAGTGTTCTAGCTGTGTCAAAACTTTTTTAAACTCTGATGCCTACAAGATACACAAGAGAGCCGTCCATGAAATAAACAGAATCCAATGCTCTAGCTGTTTCAAAACTTTTTCACGTCGTGACCACTTAAAAAGGCATATTAAAAGCGTCCACGAATCAATCAAAGTCCGGTGTTCTAACCGCTTCAAATGTTTTTCACGCACAGATAGCTTAAAAAGGCATGTGAAAAACGTACACCATAACGCATCTGTTGTGAAGGCAGGAACGGGAGCAAACACAGCCGTCGTTGAGACAGAAGATATGACCGCAACTACGCAGCCGGATGATTATCGTGCCAACTATGAAAGTAACGAAGAATTAGGAAAGGTTACAGGGTCAACAAGTCATTCCACGGACTTTATACCTATTAGTATTTCTGCGAGGGCATACAACGACGACTCAGAGATCCGTAGAACTACAATAGTCATAGAAAACAACTTATGATCTATATACTTGTATTATGTTGTGTATACTAAATAAATGTTTGTAAAATATCTTTATATGTTTTATTTTTATCACGCCCATACTCTGATTTTTTGTCCAAATATTTATTAAACTAGGGACCACATTTAATCAATTCAAAAGAAGAACCAATCAATGAAACAGAATCAGAATAAGGCTAAAAGACCGTACTTTCGATGACTAACAAATACAAGTTTCCCTTTCATCGTAATAATTATTACTACCTGCTTTGTGAGGGTCGTAATTTATTATACGAATAGGGAGGTATTCAGTTATCACTAGTTTAATTTCTCTTTATAACTATAAATGCTATGTTGATTGTATACGTGTTATTAGCAATCATGGATGGAAAACGAACGCATGGATTAGGTTTATAAAGCTTTACACAGGACGCATTTTAACAAACAAAATAATAATTAAGTTGATTCTATAGAAGGCCTTTATATCTAATTTAAATGACTAATCACGTATGCATCCCTAAATGTATTACATTTTTATTCTAATAAATGGATGTTATTTGTTAATTCTGTTTTTGTTCTAACCTATATGTGATGGTGCATAAAATTGTTAAAATACTAAACGTCTGCTAAGATCCACTTTACACGTTTATGAGTAATATGATACTGACAAAGATAGTATTATTTAAGTATAAGTGTTAGAGAGAGAGATAGTATAGTAGTTCAAAGTTACTTCAGTTCTCGTAAATCTCTGATATCATCTATCAAGCAATTTCGTGTCGGAACAAATTTTTGTTTATTAAAATGAAAAGTTACAGACCGCCCTAAAGATTTTATGTGAAAACCTAAGTATTTTGATTCGGAAAGGAAATAAGTTAAAACCTAACCATCAACCATACTCTTTTGTTTTTACTGTACACGGATTTTAAAAATGTTCAAGGATTAGTACCTGCTATCGTGCCTCAGGTAGTCAACCCTGACCTTTTTGGGGTATAGTAATGCATTTTAATCTGATAATTATCTCGATTTCAAGTTTACAAAAAAGCTGTCTAAGGAAGTTTTTAAAGATTATATATTGATGATGAAAAAGGGAGAGAATTTTTTTACAAAAAAGAACCATTCAAACTTACCTCTTTTGAGTTCGAAGCAGGTATAAAAAAACCGCAAATTTCTAGTGATTTGGAAGTCGAAGCGTGCCTTTTTAAAAGAATGTATATTGCCTCAGGGTGTCTCCCTTTTTGTTGTCGTCGTCGAAGGTAAGGTAAAATTTAACTCCAGTTTATTTTGGTACCTTCTATAGTATAGTCGTGTTTTCGTTTTTAAATTTAAAAGATGATTAGTGTATATTCCTTCTTGATGAGAGGTGATTAGGTGTTTTAATTTAAAGTGATATCTGGTATTACAAAGCGCAAATGATAAGTTATTTTTCTGCATTAGAATTAGTTTTTTTCTCTTTTTAAATAGTTAATTCAGCCGTTGATAATAATACATATTAGTGTTAGAAACCATTCCGATCCCTGAACGTGATTCAAGAGCCTGTGTATTTATTAACGTAATTTTCTTAACATGGAGATCCGAAAGCCCTTCACGAAGGGTAGCTACTGACATAGATATATCGGTTAGTCGAGCTTGCAAAACTCGTTGATATCATTGACGATTGTTGGTTTCTTTAAATTTCATGATCTCTTTGGGTAGAAAGTTTCATTAGAATACAGCGGTCTTGATCACGTAGTTAGTCAGATGTGAAATATAAAATTCAAGGGCGGGAAATCCCCATGATGCTGACTTCAAGAATGACAAATTCAAAATTTTAAACGTTTTATCGAGCTGTCGTCGATAATACAGATTTCTTCATGACGTTCTCTATTAGCATTACCTAGGTCGTCGATAATACAGACTTCTTCATGTCGAGAGAGGAGATTCTTTAATGCGACCTCTAATAGCATCAGTACATACAGGTAATACAGATTTCTTCATGACTCCGTCTAGTAGTAGTACATAGGTCGTCGATAATACAGATTTCTTCTGGTGATAATGCATATTAGTGATAGGACCCGATTCAAATTCCTTCTAAATTGTGGATATGCAAACGATACCGCGAATGATATGTAGGTAGTTAATATATCAACTATATGATCAAGCAATCTCTCGATGTAAATATTAAAAATTTTTAAAAGATATACAATTTATAACGATAGAGAAAGATAAAAAACTGACGGTTCGTTTATATCTCGTAGGTCGGCGATTTGCGTTTAAAGCTGAATTTAAAATTTTAATGCTGAATTAATTATCTTAAATTATTATATGTAATTAAAGTATTAATGACTATAATTATTTTAAGAAATCGGTAAATTTATTAATATAAAATGATAAACCTTGGCTCCCTCTATATTAATAATTAGCAGAACGTCCGTAATCGGTAATACAGATTTCTTCATGACGCCCTCTACTAACAACTAGCAGAACGACCGTAATTGGTGTGAAGGAAATAATTAAGTGCCCTCTGTTTTTTTCCTAGCAATTTCCTACTTCGAGAATCACGTAAAACGACACCGGCGCCATCTGTTTTCCCCTAGCAATGACGCTACCATTTAGCCATGTGACGAACCAAATGCCTATAATACAGAATGTCGGTACAAAAAATCACGTAAAACGACACTGGCGCCATCTGTTTTCCCCTAGCAACAGCGTTGCCATTTAGCCGAGTGACGAACCAAATGCCGATAATACAGAATGTCGGTACAAGAAATCACGTAAAACGGCACTGGCGCCATCTGTTTTCCCCTAGCAACAGCGTTGCCATTTAGCCGAGTGACGAACCAAATGTAATACAGAATGTCGGTAATGCAGATTCCGTACTTAACGACGACTGCACCCCCTCAAAAACGTCTGCCCAAGGTGGCCCATTACCTACTGCTTTTGAATTTGATATTCCATAGACGTATTAGTTAGGGATTGAAGCTGAAAATATGTATTTTCCTGTTAAGTTTTACTTTACATTTAAAATACGTAAGTTCAATATAAGTAAGTAAAATGTATAAATTGGGATTAAATGTTGTTCCCTTGGTATATCTGATTTTGAAATTTGCTACAAATATATGGAACCACACAGTATAGAAAATCGATATCTCTGATCCTGTGATGCATGACATGGTCTCGAATTCTTTTGCGTTGGATTTAGTTTTAACTCTCTCCCTTTAGCCCTCCCAAAAGTTTACTGAATAGGATGGCAATTACTTTTGTGTATTGACACTAGAAATATAAACATAAGTAATAATAATTATTTATTACTGAAATTTATTTGTTCTTAATTAACACACAAACATGCACATACTAGTTCATATAAGTATTCTTCTTCTTCTTGGCATTCCAATCCCTACATACACTTTTTTAACAATAAAAATAAAATGGTTATGAATTGTTAGTAGCATAGAATTAAATAAATGTTCGTGCTTGTTGGGTTAGAAGATTAACACCTTTTTGCTGTACAAATAGTTCCAAGATTTTCACGGCAACAGCAATTGTTACAACCTTGTTTCCATTTTGAACCCACAGTGCAGTTTCTGGGATCTTCACCTTCTGGATATATACTGAGGACAAGAAATTGTTAATAAAACTATTTTGTTAATTTATCAACTAAAAGATCAATTAAAAAATACATTAACAAAAGCTTTAACATTATTAATTAATACTGAAAACTGTATATAGAGACAAAATTCATGAAGTGCACCACGTATTTATCAGTGGTACAATATTATATGTTAATATGAATCTTCCTATGACATTTAATGGTAGTAACCTGATCCTTAATTAATTTTATAAAATTCTTGGTTTTTCAAAAATTATTAACAATAACATTTTTGTGCAACGATTTACGAAAAGAATTATTTTTCTAAACTATTAAAACATTAAAATCAAGATTCTTTGGCAAATCTCTGCATAAGGGAATAAATATTTTTTCTCAAACATGATATATTCTTATAAACAAAAAGGGATTTTACAATAAACAAATTCAATTATTTATGATTTCTTAATCGGGTTGGAACATTTTTCTAATCAATTTACGTTTAGTGTACATTAACTAAAACATTGCTGAAAAAGCTTTTACAATCCAGATTTGCTAGTAAACTACAGCAATTCTTGTCGCATAGTATTATAATAAATAGTACTATTTCTGATGGATAATGGTTTATTATTTGTATATTAGTCTACATCAACCATTACAACTTATCTAAACTATTCAATCTTCCATTACAATGACTATTTCTTAATTACTTTTTAAATATTTTAGAACTATCAAATTTAAATGCACACCCAAGAGATGCTTTTAATTTTGTGGTCTATAGTTTCCAAAATTAGTTCCCCGTATTAATAATATTAGAGTATTTGATGAGTTGCCAAATGCAGAACAAGCAGGAAGCACAGAGACTCTTGAGGAAGATATAAAGCTGAGTGCAGAACTTTAGGATTGACCTACCTACGGATGAGAAAATTGAAAGAGCTATAAAACAGGCTAAACATCACAAAGCTCTAGGTATTGATCAAATTCCAGCAGATTTACTTAAAATCGATACAACAGTGGTAGTCAAAAATCAAAATATTAAAACCAGTGATAGTTAAAATATGAAATAAAGAAAAATTGCTAAAGGATTGGAGAGACGGGGTGATTGTAAAACTGTCAATAAAAGGAGATTTGAAAAAGTGCAAAAACTGGATGTGCATCACCCTACTCAGTAGTGGAAACAAAATATTTTACAGAATTGTAAAAGAAAGAATGGTGACAGCATTAGATGAAGAATTAAGAAAGGAGCAATATGGTTTTAGAGCAAATAGTTCATGTATAGATTGCACAATAACTTAAAAAATCCTAGTATAGCATAATCCTTGGGAGTACAATGCACCACTATATACTTAGTACTTGTGAATTTTTGGCGAGCTTTTGACACCTTTATCAGAGGATATACTATATGGAATGGCCTTCTAAACAGAGAGATACCGCACCCAAGATAGTAAATTCAATTAAGAAACAATTAACAATTATGAATGCAAGGTCAAGCATACTGATGGAACACTATCATCAGCCTACCCAACAACATATGTTGTAAGACAAGGTTGTTTCTCCACTGCTGTTCATTTTAGTGCTAGATAAAGTTTTATGGAAAACTATTACAAGGCAACATGAAGAAGTAAGGTGGAATATGACAGAAATGATGGACGATTTGGACTTTGCAGATATGTCTCATTTCAAAAACCAGCAAGTCTATGTAAGAAAAGTACAATAGCTTAGTCAAGGATTCAGCAGAGGCGGGATTAAAGATTAATACTAGAAAAACAAAGTCTATGTGTCAAAATGTGGATTGGCTGAAGAACTTATTAGTAAATGGTATGGAAATAGAACCAGTAGATGATTTTCTTTACTTGGGAAGTGTGGTGTTGGTTGCAAATGGTGTGCACAAACATATGTATAGTCGAACTAATAAAGCAAGGAGTGCTTATAGGAGTATATAACTCAGAGAAGTGTGGCATGTAAATGTTTTAAATACTAAAACCAAAGTGCGGGTTGTTAATTAATTCTATGGTGAAGCTGGTAATGTTATTATATGGATCCAAATCATGGATGGTTACAGATGCAATAAAACAAAAACTGCAAGTGTTTGTAAAATAAAGTCAATATACTCTGTACCAGGGTATATTGAAGGTGTGGTGGCCAGAAACCATTAGAAATGAAGAGTTATGGGGAAGAACAAACCAAACAGTTACAAATATGGAGATAAGGAAGAGAAAATATGCTTGTCTGGGGCATACTCTGCGTAAAAATGGAGGTGAAATTTAAGATACTAAAATGAAATCCTAAAGGAAGCAGAAAAAGGGAGTGTCAAAAAGGTATCTGGAGAAATACAATCGAAAAAGAAACCAAGATGACAATTACACAAGTAGCAGTGGACAAGAAGTGTTGAAGAGAATAACGAAACCTATTATTATTATTATTATTAAAGTGTTTGATACTAACCAAGCTATTAAAGTGCATGGTCCAAGCTGACCGTTTGGCATGCAACCACATGATTGGCAATTGTTTATGTTGTATGATTTTCCAGGAGTACAAACTATAAACAATATAATTATTAAAATGAAATATAATCAAATTAAAAGATTAATTTAAAGTTTCACAAGTTTTATTAGTTTATCTTAACCTGACAATATTGTTTCGACATTAAAATGTCATTATCAAAGGTAGATAAGATTGATAAACAAACACATTGCTAAGGATAAATACATACAGAAAATAGGTAACTAGATATAATACATACAAAAACTAAACATCTAACACTTCTAATAAAGGAGAATTACTAAGCTCAGTTTGTTCATTCATTAACAATTTAATGTTGTTTTGAGGTATCATTGGGTGGTTCTGTTCCAAAATGTGTTTGGCATAATTCGATTTTTTTGGATGTTTAAGTCTATAAGAGCGTACGTGTTCTTTGTATCTTATGTCGAAATTTCTAAGTGTTTGTCCAATATAACCGAGTTACAAAAAGAACAATTCAAACGGTAAAAATGCCGGATTTCATGATATCTCGTGTTTTGTCTTTAGCATTGAATAAAAATGAAAAAGTGTTGGTGTTAGTTTTATAGGTTATTTTGTAACTGGTGGTTTTTCGTATTATAGCTGCAATTTGTTCTATCTTGTCAAAGTATGGTATTGATATGTAGTTTGTGTCTTGTATATGAGTGTCAATTGGAAATATTCTTTTGATAGCTAACCTATAATCCTTTTGTTGAATTAAAGTGTCAATCATGTTATGGTTATAATGGTTTGCATGTGCTAAGTGTTTGATAACCTCAAAAGAATTTTGGTTTAGTTATGTTGATGACATTTTAGCTTGTTTTGACAGTTCTTTTGAGGTTATCAATGAATTTTTAATTCTTATTAACAGTCTTCACCAAACATCACGTTTACACTAGAAACAGAACAAAATAGAACTATTAATTTATAATAGAACTATAATTGGATTTAACTATTACAATCAATACAAACAATGAATTTGATTTTGTCCATATACAGAAAACCCACAACCACAGACGTCACTATTCCTAACGATTCATGTCATCATAAAATGCATAAACTAGCGGCTTATAGATCTTTAGTACACCGAGCTTTAACTACTCCAATGAAACGATCACATTTTGATAAAGAAATTTCAATCATCAAACAATTAGCACATGCAAACCACTATAATCATAACATGATTGACACTTTAATTCAACAAAAAGATTATAGGTTAGCTATCAAAAGAATATTTCCAATTGACACTCAAATACAAGACACAAACTACATATCAATACCATACTTTGGCAAGATATCAAAATAAATTGCAACTATAATAAGAAAAACCACCAGTTACAAAATAACCTATAAAACAAACACCAACACTTTTTCATTTTTATTCAATGCTAAAGACAAAATACAAGATATCATGAAATCCGGCATTTACCATTTGAATTGTTCTTTTTGTAACTCGGTTTATATTGGACAAACGCTTAGAAATTTCGACATAAGATACAAAGAACACTCTCTTATAGCTCTTATAGACTTAAACACCCAGAAAAATCGAATTATGCCAAACACATTTTGGAACAGAACCACCCAATGACACCTCAAAACAACATTAAATTGTTACATTTTTGCAACAACAAACACAAATTAGACATTTTAGAAGCTTTTGAAATATACACACATAAACGCACAGTACCTTTAATGAATGAACAAACTGAGCTTAGTAATTCTCCTTTATTAGAAGTGTTAGATGTTTAGTTTTTGTATGTATTATATCTAGTTACCTATTTTCTGTATGTATTTATCCTTAGCAACGTGTTTGTTTATCAATCTTATCTACCTTTGATAATGACATTTTAATGTCGAAACAATATTGTCAGGTTAAGATAAACTAATAAAACTTGTGAAACTTTAAATTAATCTTTTAATTTGATTATATTTCGTAATTATGGAGTTCCACACAGTAAGGCTGGAGACAGTAAACACTAATATAATTATTAGAAAATATATTAAAGGATCTATTTATTTGTTTGCTTACTTGGTTTGTTAGGAGAGCATTCAGGAATAAGGTTCGCATAAATTTGAACCATAGCACAAAAACATATTAAAACAGCTACCTGCATTTTTCACTTATAAATCTTTTTAAGTAGCTAAATAATACTATAAGGATAGTAGTAGAGGGAATAGGATAGGGGTAATAGTTTCAACTGCAGCGTGTAGACAAAATGATAATAATTTTAAATATGTTGTGCACTTGTTAAGCATAAATAATTATATTTAAATGTTTTTTGTCTGGGGAATCTGAGGTGATTTTCAAATATAATATGTAAATAACTGTTTAGACCTTCTGGAATTATTGTTATCACAGTTTAGAATTTATGCATTATTTATGTCGTCATTTACTGGTAAGTAAACCTTATTAAGAATAAAACAATTCCAAGATTTTTATCAAAATATGTATAAAAAAATACTTTTAGTATCTGTTATTATATTGTTTACCTGAGCCATATTTATTGCTTGATTTATTACAATTTATTACATTATTTTTGATTTAATATAAGTTTCTAATAATATAATTTCTTTTTTTTTGTAAATAATAGATGTTTAAGATATAAGTGTAAAAAGTCATTCTTTATGGTTTAACACACGAGCGAGTGTCTTAAAGGAAGTGAGTGCAATGAAGAGACTTTTTACACGTATATCTTACAACGTTTTATCTACGATCATAACGGTTTACTAAATTATTCATTGTATTTGCTATATTTTTTAAATTTGTGACTTATGTCAGGTGTACGTATATTAGTGTGCTTAGATTTCTATGTGCTAAGTTGTTTAGCAACCAGTTTGTAAAATATTTATAAATCATTAATTTATCATACATCTCTTGTTGAAATTAGGGTACAATAAAAATTTTATAACACTATCGCAATATAAACATTAACTTTTTACACAAAAATCAGTGTAAAAGGTGGTCACTTTTTGTATGATCGTAGATAAAGACATTATTATTATTATTATTAGTGTCTGTTTTTCTATCACTAATTAGTATATACATACATTTCCTCTCTTCCCCCTTTAGCATTAAAACCCACTTTGATAATATTTTCAGTTTTAATACCACGAGAGCAAACGAAAATAATCGATTATACCTACCGAGCGACGAGACGTATTCTGCGAAACACCACGACAGCGTAGCTGGAGTGGTGTTTTAAGGAATACGTCGTGTCGCGAGGTAGGTATAAGATTATTTTCGGTTGCTCTAGTGGTATTCGATACGATTATATAACAAATAAAATTTAGAATCAACTATTATTTTTATTGGTATTAATATGCTTTTTTGATGCTTTTTTGACAGATTAATTTAATTTATTGCATGCACAGGTATGTCGATGACTTCAAAATAATTGTTACTCTGACAACGATTGCTTGAACCAATAGTGTTGCAGGCTTGGAAATACCGAAACGATTATACAACGTCGTGAAGCGTATATTCACTTATCTATATGTGGTAACTAGGATAATTCGCAACTACTATTGGCTAATTTTATTATGAGTTGTATAATCATATTTAAATATTTTTATAACATAATATTTTTGCTATACTCAATAATATTGACAATTGAGAAATTATAATTTTGGAACAATGAAGAATTTTTGCATTACTAAAACAATAAATAAAAAGTTGACCTAATAGTTATTTTCATACTAGTAATTAATATAAAATTGTAGCTATGCACGGTAGAGATGTTCTTTTCAATAAAGATTAGAGAGGATACTATGAAAAAAAACGACCAATCCATTTATGGTTTAATTTCCTCTAAAGGGCCCCCTACACGATCAATAATATTGCACAATATTTCATATTGCGCAATATTATTGACCGTCTAGAGTGCGTATTGATGGTTTGATCAAAATATTGAGGATATCAAAATAGTTTGATATTTTAACATCAATAATATTGACGGCGTATAGATATTGACCGTTTAGGGTCATTTTAGTCACATTGCACAATATTTGTTTAGTGTGTGTAGTTGTTAGGAAAGGAAACATGGCGAGTTCGAATAATCATAATAAAGAAAGTGAAAGACTATTTTTAAAGAAAGTAATTAATTTGTACCATACTTTACTTGAATTATGGCAGATTAAATCGAAAGATTACAGTAATCGTAATAAAAAAATGATGCATACGAGATGTTGTTAATCAAATAATTAAACAAGCTTTCTCAGAAGTTTTAAGTGCAGCAGACATTGCTAATAGAATTTTATAATTTTGTCTTATCAGTTAGAAAGTCGATACATAAATGTAGATTGAAACAATATTGTTTATTGTTTCCAGCCTTACTTTGTGGAACTCCATAATCATGAAATAAATAAAGATTAGTAAAAGTTTCACAAGTAGAGTATATAGAGTTTATTTCATAGAGTATATAGGCCAATTCTGAGCCCACACCTCCACACCTCTGCATGAGAAGGAAGGAAATATATCCATCTCTGTATAGCACAGGTATATGTCTATCCTTCTCCAACAAAAGTTTGACATCTTTTGAATACAACTTTCAAAAGCCAACCAACCAAAGCGAAGTCACAATCACTGATACAACTGCGAGGGTTGCAAGCTCGTGTTAAGGATATATCTATGCGATTTTCAAACCTTCGTAAAGGGTAAGGTTAGTCAAAGCCTTTAATAGCCAAGATAATAAATAAACCAAGATTTGCCTCTGCATGAGAAGGAAGGAAATATCTCTGTATATAGCACATGCAAAGGGTTATGTAAACTTTTTTGAAGTTTTATTGTGTAGAACAGCTACAGCTGTTATAAAAACAAAGATAAACCTTTTATATTGTTTATTTAAAAAAAACATTAATAATCAATTCATCACATATTATTGTACACAAATATTAATTATTTACAATCATTTTACAATTTTCATGTATGAAATTAACATCTTAACTTAATTTCAATAATTATTTAACTATTTTTTGAAACAGTTTCTAATATACATCGTTATTCAACATGTTTCGGAATTCTGTGATGCCCCCAAGCTAGAGTGTCACCGGAACCATCAGGTATGATGTATCTCTTATCATCTAACCAAGAAAGTGCTATTTTATTCTTCAGTTCAGTATACAGTTGATGTTTATGTGATCTAAATGTTCGTACATTCTTGTATATCACTGCCTTGTTAAATACTACATTCTTATAGTCTTCAAGTGTTAACTCATTCTTGATTGTATCTTTTTGTACACCTTTGGCCGTTTTACTTAATTCACCCTCAACATTGACAACGTAAGCTTTCGCTCCTGTCCCCACGAACTCCCATAATATCTTTCCTGCATATTCATCCTTCATTTTTCCTATCACAGATTCGGTTTTAGGTATTCCAAATTGATTATCTTCCTTGAAATTTGATGTATCATACTTGTTTAGATGATTCTTCATATCTTGGTAAAAATCAGCTGTACAGGTCCTCAGGATCAGGCTGTCTGTGTCTGTATAGGCTAGTTCCACATTACTCCCATAAACAGGCTTGATAAAATTGTAATAAAACTCATACATCACGTGTTTAGCTAGGTCTAGAACGCAGAATCCAATATATATATATATATATATATATATATATATATATATATATATATATATATATATATATATATATATATATATATATATATATATATATATATATATATATATATATATATATATATCTATAAAGGCCTACCATGCTTCCGGTCCAAAAGCGTAGCGCCCAGCGTCCGGCGTATATAAGTGTATATAAATGATGGTATCAGTCAGCGTCTTTTGCAAGCTATAGGTTTATTCAGCGTCTGTTTATTTTATGCAAGCTATAGGTTTATACAGCGTCCATTTATTTTTTCAGTATTGGCCAGCCTGCCAGCAATTCCTTTGCCTGTCTGCGGTGTCGAGTTACTGTCTGCATTTCTGAGTAAAGATTGCGTCATTTAAACTGGCAAAAATAATTCTATTTTATTAACGCTATGTAATAAATACTTTTACGTTCGTTTCTGTATGTGTATGAATTTTATTTAAAAGGCTTTCAGATTTAAAATACTATATGCATAAAAACATCATAAAACTCGAAATATTATTTGATTTGTATGCAATTTTCTACAAAGGGGTTTTTGAGGTCGCTGATTTCAAATTTGATGTCAACGTTTGCAAATTTTAAAGGACGGATGAAATTAAAATTTGATTTATTTGCATAAAACTTAACATCTGGGAGTAATTCGAAAAGCGTATATGATATAGCTCTCTGCATTGTCAAAGTACTATGTGTGTTTCTCAGTAAGGATTGCGTCATTTAAAGTGACAAAAATAATTATGTTTTATTAAAGCTATTTCATTCATTTGTGTCTGAATTTTATTTAATTCAGTTGAATTTAGTTGATTTTAATATGTATTTTCTATATGAAAACTATTTAAATTCTGTAGGTTAATTTATTATTATAGGTTAAATGCATATCCCTGTTAAATATTAAAAACGGTACATCAACAAACATTAATAAAACGGGTTTTACCCATTCTTTTGTTTATTAAACAAAGTCGAGCCGATATACATATGTAATAAAATAATGATCTACACGTAACAAAACCAAACAGTTGCAAATTCTATTTTTTGTTAAAGTTGTTTAATCTCTTATTAAAGAACGTGTAATTATCATACAAAATTGTGATGATACTTATTGCTACTAATACCTAGTTCTATATTTTAAAGAGCCGAGCGATTTAATGTGTTAATTATAGCTTCAAGATTTGTTGTTTAAATCGTTATATCTCCAAACATATTTGAGCTAGAAACTTGATTCTTTTTTTAAATTAAACCTTAAAAATGAGCGCATGCAACAATATTATCAAATATTGCCTAAAGACAAATTTGACAAAAAGAGTTTGGGTAGTCGTAGGTATAAGTGACAAAAATAATTACACGGAATTCAAAGCTTTAATCATTCAGTATATTTAATCAATTACTGATGCTGATTTAGGCAAAGCTTACATTAAGTACCTATTTATGTAAATGATTTTTATAAATTTAAACCATTATTAGTTTCAGAAAAAAACAGCTGTGCATTCATAATACGTAGTATTAAGATAATGCTAATATAACAGGGGATTCACCTATTTTTGGTATTAAACACGTTTCTTGTAACCTTGTTATATTTAATTGTTTATTTCGGACCATTTTCATTTGTGTTTGGAATAATATTTTGAGAAAGAAATTTGTATTATTTGCAAATTTTAGTTTCATAAGCAACCTTTATTTATTTTATTTACCTTTTAAATATAAATTCTGGTATTAAGTTATCGATGTTCCTCTGTGAAATTTACAAAACATGTACGAGCCCTAACAACTAAATATGTATTCGGACAGTTTCATGAATTCTATGTTTATTTTTCCTACTAGTGTTCCAAATTACACCATTTTCAAACAATAACCATTAACTTCTGTAAAAAAAGATCTGCAGAAAACAATTTTCAAAAATTCAACAAAACTCGCTGACAACTAAATATTCAGATAGCAGTTTATAAATACAATTCAATAAGATTTAACATCTCGCTTTGCTTTATTCGCCGCTTAAATTTTGGCTGACATACTTCTAACTTGGGGATTACAATTATCTAAATTGGATAATGCCCCACTTGCTGATAATTTCAAATTCAATAACACTAAAGATCCGAACTGCTTGAGGATCATTCAACAACTTTGAAATTATGATTTTCAAACCATTTTTTGGTCGTTTTTGATGTGTGGTAAGAAGCACCATCTTGTTGAAAGATTAAATCGCGGTCAAGATCGATTTTTAGCGATTGGTAACAAGTTAGCGTTAAGAATTTGCTGATACTTTTCAACATTAACTGTGCCGTCTATGGACTGAAATCATTCTAACCCTCCAGCTGACATATAGCTCTAAACTATTGCACCTTGAGGAAACCTAACCGTACGTTTTAAGCAGTACTTATGGAATGCTTCATGTTCAGCTCCGATCACTCTTTTGCGAGAGTAACCAACGAAAACACCAGACTTTGACTAGTCGCTGAATATGACCTTATACCAGTCATTCTCTGGAACATTGTCTAGGACAACTACATATTTAGTCCATGTCACTCGTCGTTCTTCTTGTTTCTCGGTTAGAAGTTTTAGTTTGACTAAATACAAAAACCGTTTATGTTACAAAGATAGTTAAGGAATACTCAATGCATCAAAGTTTAAAGATAACTAACTACCTTATTAAAGAATGGAGAGTCTATCTGAAAACAAATAAACTGTTTGGATTCTTGGCAATTGTTGCGACAGAAAGGTAAAGACAGGATTAAGTGTGCCCAAATAGCTGCAGGACATGATCTGGACTAGCAGAAATACATAGAACAAAATTAAATAGCTTATCGGTATCTCCAACGTAAATGACTGCTTCTTCACGGCTTGCTCCAAAATGATAAGTCTGGATTTCTTCAGCTAGTTTGCAAGGATAATTTTCAGAGAAGACTATATGGAGTAACCCTTCACTCTTACTAAGACTCTTTTTCAGTGTGTTGTAAGCAGCATTTTTATTTCTAATGTTAAATTTATATTTATTTTTAAAGTTTTCATTTCTTCTTGAACCTCTCCCTGCAACTCTTGAACTTCTGCTGAACCATACCTAAGACTGATAATGGAGGGCAAGATTGAGGGTAGAAGAGAACTGGCAGGAGACAAGGCTCATGGTTGAGAAATGTGAGAGACTGCACTGGCCTAAACTCACAGTTATTACTAAGAATAGCAAAAGATAGTGAACGATTTGCCGAAGTTGTTGCTAACCTTCTATAAGAAGACAGCACCTTAAGAAAAAGAAGATGTAAAAAAGGCCGCAAAGTTAGAAAATGTAACAGTTTTATCGACCTTACTGAATATTTCTGAATTTGTTTTTACTCATGCAGTTCTATACAATATCGACTCTTTTGCCTTCTTCAACATACCAATACAAATTAGCTTGGGGCAACGTATGATAGCCTAATAAAAACAGGATGCCAATAAAACTGAAAAGTTTTTCCTTTGTAAATATAAAATCGTGTGTATTATTTATCATGAGCCTACTTTACAAAATATCGCAATACTATATTTTGAACTTCATCATCATAAAGTTTTAGAAAAATATCCAGCGGTGATTGACCTGCCACATGATTTTTTAGCTGTTCAATTTTTTTGTGTTCTCTTCGTCGGGCAAGTTCAGATACAAAAAGAAACCTCTCTGTATTTGGGTTTCTGGTTATTTGTTTTGAGCAAACTTGAGAATGTGAAAAGAAGAAGAAAGCATTTAAGTAGAAAAAAACTTAAAACAATACAGTTATGAAAACACCTGAAGAAAAACTAATGCCCATCTCTGAATAAAAAAAAACTGCACGGAAACGTTTTGTTGGACTTGGACCTGGAAAAGGAAAAAGCTAGTTTTGCATGACTCGCTGGTGAAACCTTGGAGAGTTGCTGGAGGTCGAAAAACCAACGGAAAAGATTTTTAAGTGCTTTGTTGATGTCCATTGATATTCGACACTAACGTCTTTGTAGTTTAGCAAATAAAACAATGGGCCTTGCACACAAAACAAAAATATCCTACAGTACATTCTCTCGATGCCATCCCTATGTTATTACCGTCTATATTATGTATGCAAACCTAATGAAATAAACAGAGCTACCTGTTTGTACAAGCAACGTGGAAACATAAGCTTCAAACCACAAAAACTAAAACCACTAAAACTTGTAGATAATGACAATTCATATGAACTCCTGTAACATGTAGTAATGCTTCCGCATTGCATATGTATGGCAGGCCTCTGAAATGTCAAAATAAAATGAAGAAAAGGTTCAATTTAATGTTAAGATTGCAGCTAAAATCAATGTTACTAAACCTGTCCGAGAGTTGCAGGGAGAGGTTCAAGAAGAAATTAAAACTTTAAAAATAAATATAAATTTAACATTAAAAATGAAAATGCTGCTTAGAACACACTGAAAAACAGTCTTAGTAAGAATGAAGGGTTACTACATATAGACTTCTCTGAAAATTATGCTTGCAAACTAGCTGAAGAAATCCAGACTTATAATTTTGGAGCAAGTCGCGAGGAAGCAACATTGTACGCAGGAGTCACATACGTTGGAGATACCGATAAGCTATTTAATTTTGTTTTATGTATTTCTGCTAGTCCTAGGACCTTGAACTGTTTCTCTAGTTCCAATGCCTAAGCGAAAACGAAATTGTTCTTCTCCTACATATTGTCCGCATTTTGTGTGTACTCGTTGATGCATGTTCTTAGCATTATCTAAGTACATGGCTCATCAGGCTAATCAATCGGTACTGTGAGCACTGTTTTACTCCGCTCTTTTTAAGTATCGGAATAAAAATAGGTTGGGTCCAGTCGTGTGGTACGATTCCTGTATAGTATATTCTATTTAAGAAAGATGTTAAGATGTTGAGGCTTTCATCGTCTAATACGTTTACGCATCTCAGTATAGATGTTATCTTCACCTGGGACTCTACGTGTTTTGATAGTTTTATTGCGTGTTTCACTTATGCTATAATAATTTTCAATGGCTAATCTTCTTGATCTATTTCTCTTGATTCTGGTTAGCTCTTCGAGTACTTGACAACGTTTCTCCATCCAGTTCTCCTTTGCCTCTCTTATAAGCCTTGTAATCTTTTTATGGATTTCTTTATATTTATTATAGTCTTTATGTTTGTACTTCCTTCTTTCGTTCATCAATAAAAGGATTTCTTCCGTCATCCATTTCTGTTTTGCTCTCTGCTCTTGGTTTTCCAATTCATTTTCTTGTACTACATGTTTACATTTTTAATAGACTGCCAAAAGTTTTCCATTGTTTCTGTTTCCAATTATACCGTTTCCCTAAACTTACTATTCAAAACTCGTGTTATTTCCTCTTTTATTTGTGGTTCCCCCAGTTTCTCAAAGTTAGGTCTTGTTTTATTTCTCTTCCGGATTTTCTTCAATTTAATCTCACGTTTTTCAGCTACGGGGTTCTGATCAGATCTTATGTCTGATCCAGGATAAGTTCTTACACCTTTAATTCCGTTTCTATATCGTTTATCAATCAGTATGTAATCTATTTGATTTTTTATGATATTTCGTTCATTGTCTCCTGGTCCTAAGTACACTTCTAAGTGTACAATCGCTTCTCTGGAAGTTGGAACCAGGTGTTTGCTACCATTAGGTTTTCTTCATTACAGAACTGTACCAGATATCCCCCCTATCGTGTCGTTTGCAAATACCATGGTCTCCAACAATATATTGAACTCTCCCTTTACCTATCTTTCCGTTGAAGTCACCCATGTTTATATTCACTTCATTCTTTTTGGTAAATCTTAGTAGGTAATTTTTACATCATGAATGAAAAACTCATGCAGTATGGAGTATTCTCGTGCAACTTATATTACTAGATGAACAGATAGTTCCATATTTTGGACGACACTCTCAATAAAATGCTTCTAAAAGTAAAACCGATGAGATTCGGTTTCAAATTATGGTATATCTGTTCAGATGAAGGGTACTTATACAAGTTATCCTCCAAATAATAAAAAATCAAGACTTGGGTTGGGAGGTGACTTTGTTTTTTATCTACTATCTATTGTAGAGAATAACCCTAATCATAATATTTTCCTTGACAACTTCTTTTCTTCATATAAATTATTCGACAAGCACACACTATGGTGTTGGACCATTGAAAACTGCAAAAAATTATGACGCAAAGGAAAAGAAAAAAACTACTGTACTGCTCAAAAGCTACTGTACTATCAAAGCAAAAGGAAATAGTGATGTTAACGAAGAAAATAAAGTAAAAACCTTCCCTAGGATCATGTATGGTTTCTCTATTTCTTAGAAAATTAAATGTAACTGAACTAAACAGTGCATTGTGATGCAATGAAGAAGTACATCACATGCTCAAAGAAATTCAGTGTGTCTAAAAAAAATCCCAACCTATTGCTTGGTCTTGGAGGGATTCATCCAGTGTTGCAATGTATCTAGATAACATACAAGTATCTAGATACAATATCTAAATACTTTTATGGTACCTAGATACATATCTAAATACTTTTAAAATTTTGTAGCTGTATTTGGATCTAGGTACATTTTCTGTAGTATCTGTATTGTGCAGATACTATTTTCATAATTTAATGATTTTATAATACAAAAATTGTCATAAATGGTGTGTAGAATCTTAAATTTGAAATAAACCGCCGAACATAATAAAACTAATTTTTAATATGGAATTGCTTTGAAATCATGAAATCAAATATGTCACCTCGTTAAACAATTGAGTCACTACATCTAGTCAGCCAGGTCAACTTGGCGTATCAGAGTTTCGCTATCGACGCCATATTGAGATAAAAGAAGTGTAAAATATAGTAATTCGTAAATTAAAATCGCATCTTACGTATTTGGCATATTACAATTTGGGGCTGTCAGAATGAAAACTATGTAGAAAAGCCTTTTAAACTAAACATGGATTTAATTAAATTCAATGGGGATAATAATAATTAACAATTTCGGGCTTTTCTCGCCACAAAATGGGGTTGTTTGCGCTACTCTGATCCGCCAGTATGGTCTCGCTGACTAGATGTAGAAACTCTATAAACAATAGATATTGTTACAGAATTACGATATTACCGATTGTGTGAGGAAGAAGCATTCTTGTCCGTCCAGGGCAGTGTTACCAACTGTACCATAATTATGGTACTTGTACTTGTGTAATAATGTTCTAGATACCAACACAGCTGTAACATTAGCTGCTGTGTCAACTGGAATTGGTTATGCCCAACTGGATGAAATTGCTGCTACCGTGAACATGCCCATGATGTCGAACAAAACATATTTAAAATGTCACGAAATAGTTAGCGAACTCGTACGCCACAAAGCTTGGGCTGTGATGGAGGACGCCGGTAAAGAAGAAGCAAAGCTGGCCAGAGATCTTGGAGAAGTTAGCAAAGATAACATACCGTACGTAACAGTCGTGACTGATGGGGCTTGGTGCAAAAGATCGTACAATGTCAACTATGATGCTTTATCTGGGGTTGGCTGTATAATCGGTTATCGAACAGGAAAGTTATTATATTTAGAAGTACGAAATAAGTATTGCACTGTATGCGCTAGGGCCGAAACAAAACAAACTGAAATACCTAAACATCAGTGTTTTAAGAATTGGCAGAAAAGTTCTACGGGAATGGAAACCGACATCATTCTTGAAGGTTTTAAATCAAGTTTGGAACTTTATGGAGTTAGATATATTCGCATGGTTGGCGACGGAGACAGTTCGGTGCATAAAAAACTATTAGAAATGAAACCATATGGAAACATGTTAGTCGAAAAAGTAGAATGCAGGAATCATTTGCTGCGAAATTTCTCTTCCAAACTACGAGATATTGTCACCAGAACCACAAGTAAATCTGAAAATAAGCCAGTACCTCCAGCTCTCAGACAAGAATTAAAGAAAAATGCGTATCGCCTCAGAATATCTATTTCAAAAGCTGCACGTCATAGAATAATAGAAGGCAAAACTCATGCTGAGAAAATGCAGCTGCTTACTGCTGACATTTTAAATGCCCCCTCGCACGTTTTTGGCGAGCATGCAAAATGTCAAGAAATAGGGTATTTTTCTTGTACAAAAAAAGGAGAACAAAACTTCGTTCCTGATATGAAGAAATGTGGCCTATATCAAGATATTGAAGCAACTCTTTACAGGTTAACTTTAAATGTTAATAGTTTGCTGTTAAACATGAATAACAATTTGGCAGAACATTACAATTCGTTAGTGTGTAAATTTGTAGGGGGGAAAAGGGTAAATTATTCCCTTCGAGGTTCCTATCAAACAAAATGTGAAGCTGCTAGTATATTATTTAATGCTGGGACAGACTACTACGAACTATTACAAGAAGATCAAAGTGTATTTACAAAAAGATACGAGTAAGCTCTAAAATTGAACAGGAAACGCCAAATGCTAGAAAGGAACAAGGAAAAGGGGCAAATTTACCGCAAAACGAAAACTGCTGCACTTCCAGACACAGATTATGGTGTCACAGAAAAGGCTGAGCTGTTATCACCTGCAGAGTATAAAATTCAAGAAATCGAGTTCCGTAACACCTTGAAAAAGTCCAAAGAAGAGATTACCCATCTAGAACGAAATACTGTCGGTCAGTCAAGGAACCCTCTCTGGAAACAAGAAAGATCATTGAGATTGACAGCATCTCACTTCGGAAGAGTCTGCAAATTGCAAGCCAAAACATCTTGCGTGAACACAGTTAAGGAAATACTGTACTCAACATTTACAGGAAATAGAGCAACGCATTATGGCTTGGAACATGAGCCAATTGCCATAAAAGAATTTGAAAGTGAATACAACTTGGAAGTAAAAGAATGTGGATTATTTATTGATCAAGAATACCCATTTCTTGCGGCAAGCCCCGATGGACTTGTTAATGAAGTTGCCATTATAGAAGTTAAATGTCCACTAGTTATAGAGAAGATACCTCTTGGGGAAGCAATAGAGAGCAGAAAAAATACCTTCATGCACCGAGATAACAATGGCAAGATATGCCTCAAAAGAAATGACAAGTATTTTTATCAAGTACAAGGGCAACTGGCAATAACAAAAAAAATACGTGCTATTCTTGTGTATGGCAAGAATCTATAAATAATAATCCTTTTGGATTGTTTATAGAAACCATAAAAAGAGACGAGGCATTCTGGAATGTAGAAATGCTTCCAAAGTTAATTCAATTTTACAACATTTGTATGCTTCCAGAATTGGTGGACCCCTGCCATACAAAAGGTCTAAAAATTAGAAATCCGGTTAGAAAACGCCAAATTTAAAAATTTATATGTAGTATATCAGAGTTTCAAATACTACATACAGAGTGTATTGTCGGTTTTGTTGCATACGTTAATAGCATGTAAAAACCCAGTTTCTAAGATATTGGCTCCCCTAATTTTACACTGAACAACACATTTGAGGTCCTTAAAATTTTTGAAAAGAATTATGGTGTACGTTATAGATACTCTAATATGGAGCACTTAAATCTGGAATTAGATTTTGTCTAGTACCCTTGGTTAAAAAAAATATGATGATGGAGAGCATTTTAATCGAATTCTATACAAAATAAATTAACAATATTCACAAAAACTTACAGACTTTTTCTTTTACTTTGTCTTTTATAGTCGCTGGAGGTATCCGTAATCAATGTCTAACAATTGCCAACACTAGTCTGATCTAGATCTAGAATCGAGCATAGATGTAAATTTTTAATTCTGCTTCCATAGTTTATAGTTTTGCGAACGACAAATTTGGGGTAAAGGGGACATAAAAGACTTATAAATCGTCATATCAGTGGCGTATTTGGGAGGGGGGCAACGGGCAGGGCCCCCCGAATTTCTTTTAATAGTTCAGGTTATTTATGTCAAAATCTAAGTATTTTGATTCGGAATTTATATAGAGTAGCCCCCGCCAAAAGAAAATTCCCAAATAAGCGACTGCGTCATATATATATATCTTCAAAATAAATGAAAATGGGAGTAATAAAAGAGAACTAACTTTATAAACTTTAGAACTAAATAAATAACTTTAAGTGTACCGACAACAGTGGTTTAAAATATACGCAAGTATCACAACTGATATACTATTTCAAAAACGGAGGGTGCTACAACAAGCGATGATTGAATTGAATTGAATTGAATCGATGAGTCCAAGAACAGTACAAGTCTAAAAAGATAATTTTGAGAAAAAATGAAAAAACATAATAGCTCCACAATGAGTAAAGTCACTGTGTTGTCTTCATATAACAGTTGTGATAAGTCTTTAGACAAATGATAATTGAACATAAAAAATCCAAAAAATCACCCCCTTCCAAACTATAGAGAGAAAAAAAACATGCACTTGTACTGCTCTTGGACTCTTTGGAGTCTTTTTTTTTGTTTACTTTTTGAGTTTTAGTGTAGGATAGGTTCTTTGAAAACTATAATGGAGAGTACTAAACATGCAACAAATGTTTTATTAAGTAAATTTATATAAAAATGTCAATTAAAAGTACATTATATTGCCAATTTATTTATCAGGATCTTCATCTGCGTTACTTTGTTTCCAAGAAGTAAGATGATAGTAGAACTCTAGTGTTTCATCGTTAATATACTGCATGACTGTTTTAACATCAGCGATCTTCTTATCATTGATAGGAAGCGGTTCTTGATATGCGCGTATTTCTGGCAAAGCAGGACTTGGTTGGTTTTGTTTGAAGAGCTTAAATGTATAAGAACCTAAACCATCTATATATTCATAGGTTCTAGCGTATCCTGGGGATGAACTATCATAAACTAACTGCCTATACTTTGAAATAGTAAATGTTTCTGTACTATCACCAGGTTTGGGGATCGAAGAAGCAGCTTTTTTGGCACGTAGCTTGTGGACCATCAGTTATTCTGCGGCGACTCGTTTGGCAGTGTCATTCAAATTTTTACTTTTTATTTTGGCACCTAATCTTTCACATTCGGAACAAACGTCCACCTGTGGTCTTCCAAATGTGAGTGCATAGCTTTGCCTGAAGTATTATAAATAGAATTCATATTTAACGTTATGTTACAATTCAGGATTATCTTTTATAAAAAGATAAACGTTTTTGCTGCAACCATTCTTTCGGATGTAGAAACATAAGCTTCACCTTTAAGAGCAGCAGTTTTCCTTTTACTGTCTTTCCAAGTTTTCGGATCCCGTTTGCACTTATGGCTACCATAAAGACCCTCAACACTATTGTCAGATTATCACTACTGCCACTAATATCCATTACAACTACTCAAAAACTACTGCTTTTAACTTTCTAAAAAACACCGCAAAGGTAGTGTTTTGGCAGCTTAATAAGAATAAAATGCCCTCACTTTATTACATCAACCGCACGTGCGACCATGACATCAGTGAGATAAAAACAGTACATGTCCTGGACTTGTAATGTTTTTCATCGCAACGCCGTAAATAGGTGGCGCGTAAGGCCGGATTAGTGTTGAAGGTTGTCATGTTTTTAAGCGCAACGCATGGATCTTCGAATTTTAAACACTTTGGCTATCTCAAGTCAAAACGCCATTTTGTGGACTTGTACTGTTCTTGGACTCACCGATTCAATTGCACATCTGCAGACAGCATTCAAAAATACAAATGCACCCACTTTCAAATGAATAATTTTCACTGTTTTACAGTGTAGTTTAGAGGAAAAGTCACTACAGAGAAGTTCTAGATCTTATTGACTACTATTCAAAACAGTCTTCTTTACCATTCTGTGTTAAATAGCTTCCAAGATGCAAGCGATGTTATAGTATAGGAAAATAAAAGATTGTAAATGGGAAATTTGCTAATAAGCAAATAAAAGATTGTAAATGGGAAATTTGCTAATAAGCAAATTTCCCATTTACAATCTTTTATTTTCCTATACTATAACATCGCTTGCATCTTGGAAGCTATTTAACACAGAATGGTAAAGAAGACTGTTTTGAATAGTAGTCAATAAGATCTAGAACTTCTCTGTAGTGACTTTTCCTCTAAACTACACTGTAAAACAGTGAAAATTATTCATTTGAAAGTGGGTGCATTTGTATTTTTGAATGCTGTCTGCAGAAGTGCAATTGAATCGGTGAGTCCAAGAACAGTACAAGTCCACAAAATGGCGTTTTGACTTGAGATAGCCAAAGTGTTTAAAATTCGAAGATCCATGCGTTGCGCTTAAAAACATGACAACCTTCAAGACTAATCCGGCCTTACGCGCCACCTATTTACGGCGTTGCGATGAAAAACATTACAAGTCCAGGGCATGTACTGTTTTTATCTCACTGATGTCATGGTCGCACGTGCGGTTGATGTAATAAAGTGAGGGCATTTTATTCTTATTAAGCTGCCAAAACACTACCTTTGCGGTGTTTTTTAGAAAGTTAAAAGCAGTAGTTTTTGAGTAGTTGTAATGGATATTAGTGGCAGTAGTGATAATCTGACAATAGTGTTGAGGGTCTTTATGGTAGCCATAAGTGCAAACGGGATCCGAAAACTTGGAAAGACAGTAAAAGGAAAACTGCTGCTCTTAAAGGTGAAGCTTATGTTTCTACATCCGAAAGAATGGTTGCAGCAAAAACGTTTATCTTTTTATAAAAGATAATCCTGAATTGTAACATAACGTTAAATATGAATTCTATTTATAATACTTCAGGCAAAGCTATGCACTCACATTTGGAAGACCACAGGTGGACGTTTGTTCCGAATGTGAAAGATTAGGTGCCAAAATAAAGAGTAAAAATTTGAATGACACTGCCAAACGAGTCGCCGCAGAATATTTACAATTTTATTTTCCTATGCCAAAAAATCGCTTATATCATGGAAGCTGTTTAAAAATTTTAGTTAAAGAAATGGTAAAGTGGGGTAGGGGGTGGTGAATAGTACTCAAAGGGATTTGCAACTTTTCATCTCAAATAATTAGGGGAGCCAATATCTGAGAAAGTGTCTGTGCACATGCTATTTGCCTACTTAGTGTAAATTTAACTTACTTACTAGGTAAATTTATTGATTATATAAATTATGAACTAGACAAGAAAAAGCATGTAGCCAGTCTATATTTTGATATGTCCAAGGCATTTGATAGTGTCGATATAGAATTTGTTAAATCAAAACTGTACAGACTAGGTATACGGGATTGTATTTTGGATTGGATAATTTCATTCTTATCTTATCGAAAATTATATGTATCAATTAATGATCTTAAATCTCAAAAATTTGATATTAATATTGGCGTTGCCCAAGGTTCGGTACTGGGGCCGTTAATCTTCCTTTTATATATCAATGATTTTCCAAGCTTTCTCAGTACTGGTTGTTGTGTATTATATGCAGATGACATGTCAGTGGCGGTCGCTTCACCGACACTTACAGAGCTTACACAATCGTTAAATACAGTTATTTCAGATGTTAGGAATTGGTGTACCAGAAACAAAATTATATTAAATATATCTAAAACATCGTGTATAATACACAGTAACCTTAATGGAACACCTGCAGTTGATTTACCAGTTACCATTAATGATAATACAAAATTCTTAGGTTTAAATGTTGATAGGCGCTTAACCTGGAGCAACCATATCGAATCAGTTCGTAAGAAGCTGTGTAATGCCTACTATGCTCTGTTACAAATTAAATTTGAGGTAAATGTGGCAACGTTATTGCAAACTTATTATGCACTGGCGCACTCGGTCATATCATATAATATAGTGGCTTGGGGGAGTTCAACAGAAATTGTGAAGGTGTTTGTTTTGCAAAAACGTTTGATGCGACTTGTATTTTAATCACAAACACTGATTATAATCATTATTAATTACTTTTTTTACCGACCATCTTTTACTTTCCCCGGAGACTATAGATGGTAATACCTACATCATTTGTCTCTAATCTTTGCTTTACATTACAGTACTCACTCATGTCTAAACTGTATAACTTAACAGTTATATGATCTACATGCGTAGTCAGTTTAAATTAAATTTGCTTAGTAGTTGCTAGTACTCATATTATGCACACGTAGTTTAATCGATGTGCTTTCAGGAATTTAACTATTAGTGAGTATTCCAAAAAGTAATCTGATTACCACAATAACCATAGACAACTATTATAATGAAAAACTAATTAAAATAGTTAATTAGTTTTAAAATTCATAAAAAGAATCAGATTATCGATTAGTTAAAAATGAACTCAGTAATCAGTTATTACGCCGCTCTGTATAACAATGGTCTAGGGGTCATTCCATGCGAAATCGATCACTAAAATCGGTCGATCTCACGGATTTCAATGAAAATCATTTATGAGATAGTAATTAACTAAAGAACATAACTTTCATTCATAAATTTGCTAGATTACGCAGAACTTTGGAAATATTCAAACTGAAAAAATCACCAAAACTGCTTGCACGACTTTAAAGAAATATAAATATCTCGAAAAGTATTTATCCTAGAACAAATATTTTTTTTATATATTGCTCGCAAGAAGACGGGCTTTTTGGACCGCCTAGTAATTTTTTGTTACCAAACGAAATTTTCAAAGTACAATTTTTTTCAGATTTTTAAAAATGTGACCACACAAGCTTCACTTGTATTAGCAATGGGCACTGGAGAAAGTTCTGCTATTAGAACTGCCATCTTAACTAAATTTGAAATATCAAACAGGTATCTATTATAGTATAGGTATATTTTATTTAGTCATAAAAGAAATACAGAGCAGAAATTAAAGAAAAACATAATTTATTTTAATTTGTAGGTATGTTACATATTTACATAGGTAGAAATTAACTTTCAGATTATCAGTCATGTTTTCCTTTGTAAAGTTGCAAATTTTTCAATTAGGTTTGTTTTTCTTCTTTGGATATCACTTGCTTCTTTTAACAACTTCACAAGTTCAGAATGACGTTCTGCTGCTCTTTTATCTGCTTTGACTAGTTGATCTCTAATTTCTTTTAGTACATTTAAAACAGACGGGCTTTGTTCTTCTATTTGCACATTGTTCGAGATATTTGCACTATTATCTTCTCCGCATTCATTGTCATCATCATCTTCTTCATCTCTAAAATCAACACTTCAAATTAATTTACGTAATATTTACAGTAAAAAGTAAGGATTAATCATACAGCACTGTCACTAATCATTGTACAAAATTAAAGAAACAAACCCTAAATTAGAAGGCGGACAATATAATATATACAGTTAAAATTGGATACCATGGTTTGCTCTATATTTTACATCTCACAAGGAAATATCAGAGATTTAAAACTGATTTTACCAAATTAAGGTATAGTAT
The DNA here is from genome assembly GCA_929113105.1 of Agrypnus murinus. NCBI lineage: Eukaryota > Metazoa > Arthropoda > Insecta > Coleoptera > Elateridae > Agrypnus > Agrypnus murinus. The sequence continues at coordinate 63,658,642 of OV816025.1, forward strand.
AAAGTAGATTGTTAGTAACAATAAGGGGGAAATTTATAGTATTAGTAAACGTGTACCTAATATTTTCAGAGAAGAAAACTAATCCAGAAAATAAAATTAAAATACTCCGTCAAAGTTATTCTGTTTATAAATAAATAAATAAATAAAAAAGGCAATAAAATTCTTTGAAATTGTCTATTACTATTATTGGTAAGAAAACAGCATTAAATGCAATTGTTTAAAATAACAACAATTTGAAGCAAGGCAGTGATGGTAAGATGTTGAAATAAAAGATTTGTAGAGTAATTCGTTATATTTTGATCATCCTTTATCTTTGCTATTGTTGGAGGTTTTTAATTTTCAAAACAATCAGTTACCGGGCTGCATCAAAAAGTTCTCTTTTCAACCAAAATAAATATTCATACTCTTGCATGAGAAATTTCTCAAGAAAAACGTGAAAAATGATTTACGACTAGTAGGGTTTGATTTCTGGTTCTCCAATTAATAAAACAGAATTATCTAGCAAGCTTAGGTAAATAACGAAACTTTAGTTGTTCCAGTAGCGTGTTTACAAATTTTTCTCAGGGGGGGGGTAATCTATAAAAATTCCGAATCAAAATACTTAGATTTTGACATAAATGACCTGGATTATTAAAATAAATCGGGAGTAGCTCTTAGAGTCACTGCATCTAGTTACCCAGGCCAGCTGGTCGATCAGAGTACCGCAAACCGCCGCCATATTGGGGCAAACGAAGCACGAAATGTTCATTATTTGTTCTGTATTGAATTTAATCAAATGCACGTTTACTTTAAAAGGTTTTTTCTTATTCTGAAAGATCAAACCTCTAATATGTCAAACACGTAAAACGTGATTTTAATTTGTCCATTATTAAAAATCACCCTTCTAAAAATCTGCCCCAATATGGCGGCGGTTTGCGGTACTCTGACCGACCAGCTGGCCTAGGTGACTAGATGCAGTGACTCTAGTGGCTCTATCCTGTTAGCGCCCTCTACCCCCCAATATGCCACTGAGGTGTTCTGATGGCCTTTAATCTTCAATTAGGGAAAATGTACAACAAACCAGTACAAAAATAAATAATCAATAAAATAAATTGAAAAACTTATTTTAGAATTCCGCTAATAGATAGAAAGCCGCTATAGGAAATTATTGATATGTATTGATGCATTGCATTAGGGAAAGGGTCACGGAGCATACTTTTTACCACTTGATTCTTTTTTCTAATAACTTTTTGCATCATAAGGGATACCAAACCATGATTGCCAGAAACATTGGAAAGTCGCGTCTGTGTGCCAGATCGCCCAAGACTTTAAAACAAGCGTCCTCTGCAGGACGGCTGAAATGTAAGTTTCTTATGGCCATATTCTTGTTCTTCGTGTTCGATATGATATGATTAATACTTTCTGGCATGGTAAAAAATGGATCAATAATTTCCTATTGCTGCTTTCTATCTATTAGTACATTTCTAAAATATGTTTTTCAATTTGTTGTATTGATTATTTATTTTTGTACTGTTTTGTTCCACATTTTCCCTAATTGAAAATTAGAGACCATCAGAATAACTCAGTGACATATATTTGTAGGGAGGGGAGCTAACGGGATGGAGCCACCCCCAATTTTTTTTAATAGTCCAGGTCATTTATGTCAAAATCTTATGTTATGTGAAAATCTAAGCATTTTGATTTGGAATTTTTATAGAGTATCCTACCCCTACCGAGAAAAATTTGCAAATACGCCACTGGAACAACTAAGTTTCGTTATTTACCTAAGCTTGCTAGATAATTCTGTTTTATTAATTAGAGAACCAGAAATCAAAGCCTACTAATCATTTTTCGTAAATCATTTTTCACGGTTTTCTTGAAAATTGTCTGGTAAGAGTATGAATATTTATTATGGTTGAAAAGAGAACACAATACTCGATCGATTTCAGTAAAAAAATACCTATCATGTAATTAAAAAAAGGTCGATGACATCATCACGCTCACACCGATTTAGTATATACAGAATTTTCTGAGCCAGAACATAGAGAATTCCATGCCATTTAATAATATATACTGTCAGGCGCATGCTGGCCCACCGGGATACCGTGAGTTTCCCGGTGGGCCTTTATAAAGTTGCCTCGCAGGGCCCTCTGACACGGCTGAATTTAAATTACCAACAATTAAATTACCTATATTTAAAGTAGAAACATTATACCTTGCTGCTGTTCAACTTAACCGCACCTGGCGAACAGCTAGTGGGCGAATTACACCCACTCGTTCCTCCCAACCCTTTGACAATGAAGTTGAAGCGAGTAACACACGAGTTCGGAATACACGTCACAGGCATCCTTTGTTTACGTCGTTGTCTATATAATTTAGTGCTTAATTAATTTATACGCGTACTTTAAGACGCAATTCCATGAGGCAACATTTAAGCAACATGTGGCATGCGGCAATGACACATGCTATACTGAGTCTTTTAACTGAAGTAACATGATGCGACATAAAACATGCGTCTTTGCCGCATGCAACACGTTGATTGTCTTTGCCAGTCACATGCGTCAGCAACGCTAGACGACGTGTGGCATGTTACATGTTATCTAGTGTTGTACCAGTTAAATTGCGCCTTTAGAGGTTGAAGGTGATCTTCCAAAACGTTATTTTTGGTGTGTTACTATTAAATAGTTTTAAGTTCAAATCAGTGGTGTAACAAATCCGGCGCAAGTGGCCCCCAAGTTCATTTTTTGAGCAATGTTATTGGTATTGATTTTTCAAAATTTTAGTTGTCCAGTTTTTTCTTCCATTATATATCATCATGGGACCCCCCATTGTAAAATGTTCAATTCAAACTATACAATTAATAATATATTTTTATACAACATAAGGAGGGAAATGCCAACGCTCTGCAACAGAGCACGGCACGTAAAGAAGAAGATACAACATAGGCTGAGGGTATAAACTATATCTGTGACGGTTGCAACAGCAGAACGTTCGTTTTAAAAATTGAAAATTTATAAAAAATTATTTACGAAATTCAATGGGCCAAGAAAGACTGGCGGACTTAAGTATCTTATCCATAGAGACCAAAGTCACGAACACATTGAAGGGAAATTTGGGCAAAATCATCAACACGTTTGTGAAAGCGAAAGTTCGTCGCGTCAGATCTTGACTGCGTTTGTTTAATGTAAAGCGATTGCAAATGTAAAGTGTAAATACATTAATTTATTTACCTCTACACCGTAAGGTAGAAGAGGACCGATTATATATTGTGAAGTAATTTTGTATCTTGCAAATTGTCAATAAAACTTTCATATCTCAGGGTCGAATTACTCGATGTTCAATCGTAAAGGTTACCTATAAAATTTTTTTTATTATATACCTTAATATGAGACTCTTATTATAATCTTTCAATAATGGATTCGTTTATTGAAAGATTAAACTTTATAAATAAATATCTAAAATTTTTCACACTCATGTAGTGGTTAGTAATTTTCAATAAATAAAGTTTGGTTATTACCAAGACCAACCAACTGGGTGTTGAAAGGGTAGTTAAGTGCACAATTTCGTGTAGTCGAATGTATAGGTATAAAATTACCTATACTTTGTTATGCGTACTTACGATTATGTAAACTGAAGTACGGAATGCTTATTCCGATAGCAATATTTAGAAAAAGATAAATTATTTAGTGGATTAATTTTTAAAACTTACTATGCATTTCGCATGTGTAAACGATACGGTCCAGACCGGCTGATAATGCATTTTATTCTTTGTTTTAAATTCCCTAGTCGACGAGACGACGACGCCAATTTACTTTTTTATAATTATATTTTAAATAACCTTTTTAATTCCGTTGAGTTATGTATTTTTTTAACCATATTTAACTAATTTCTGTGCACGACTGTATGCTTACTGTAAAGCAATATTTAAACAAAGACGGATATTGAATTAAATTTTTAAATAAGATTTTAAATCTTACTGAACTTACCTGGTATGCATTTCGTATATGCAAACAATACAGCCCAGACCGGTTGATAATGCAACTTATTGTTTTATATATTGTTTTACATTAGTCGGTGAGACGACGACGACGCGATGACGTCAATTTACGAATTTTAAATTATTGCATCTTTGTTAAAACAAAATGTAGCGACCTGTTTTTTTAACGAACCTTTTTAATTCCGTAGACAGAAATTTTTCTTCTCGAAATTGATTTAAATTTTGAAATTTATACATCGTAAAGTATTCCCGGGCTGAGGAGGTGGAAAAATTATAATTTAAATTATAGATAGGGAAACTATTAAACCTTAAATGCCTTAATTTTTTGCGTAATTTATTCTATGATTATAAAGAATTGTTGAACAGTTGATTTACTGTTTCTAGTTATTACAGTTTAAAAACCTGGACTCGCCATAATTTTATACCTATACATTCGACTACACGAAATTATGCACTTAACTACCCATTCAGCACCCAGTTGGTTGGGCTTGGTTATTACTAATAACCAAGGGCAACCACATGGTTGCTGAATGGGTAGTTAAGCGCACAATTTCGTGTAGTCGCATGTATACCTAACCGTACCGTGACCTACCGTAATTTTATATCTATACATTCGACTACACGAAATTGTGCAATTAACTACCCATTCAGCACCCAGTTGGTTGGGCTTGCTAATAACCATTGACACATATATCTGAAATATCAAACCTGACAGTTATCAATTAAAATATTTCTCAAGAAGGAATAAGTAAGTATAGCATAGGTATATATTTTTTTATTAGTTCTTTATTTTATAAATCTTTATTTTAGGATTTTAAAGTGGAAAGAAATCTTACCCTTGTCAACTTACATGTAAAACTTTTCTTCAGGTAAGTCTTCCTTGTATGTCTATCCAATAGTTTCTTAAAATTTTGACATATGTATCTTTTACTCCTTTTCCAACAATTAGCTCCACTTTCACAACCTACAATTTTCACAATATACACTTTCTGCCAAGAACCGTGATCACAGCCGTCGACCAGCAAACCTCACACCACCTGACTACTGGACTGCCTCAAAAACTGCTTTCATGGTTTTCTTCTTATCTAGGGCTCGAATGATGACTGCCAGCTCCCCCACACCTCAGTAAGTATCTTCAAATCTATTTCTTATGATTAAGTTATCTTAATAATTATTTTCTTTTACAGGAATATAATGAAGACTTCGGATCTTCCACACCTTGATGAATAACAAACGCAACTCAAAGACAGTTTTTTTAATTTTATTTTCTTGTATCCATTACACTTACTGTATCATAATACCCTTTAATTTTGCTTTCTGTAATTAATGCACTGACTCTTCCTTTATTCAATAAAACGCTGAACTTTCTTTTTATGTTTATTAATTTAACAATTTTGCTTCTTGAACTTTATCATTTTACATATTCTATATACATATTTATTTTATTTTCTATTATATAGACAAATTTCTTCTTTTAGTAAAATTTTATTTATATTTTCTCACCTCACTCAAAATAAAATTTTCTTATTATTCTCCTCTCCCCGAGATACCCCTCTTTTCAACTATTTTTTATGTTCTTCCTTTTTATTAAAATACTCCCTATCTTTGGTAATTCTTTCAGTTTTCTTACTAACAATGTCTATAACCATAGAAGTGATTTATACTTTATTATTGAAGTACAGAGAGAATTTTAAATATGCTATAGAAAATCAATATACCTTTAAATTATTTACATGATTTTTAATTTTCAGGTTGACTTATGGCTAGGATATCCTTTCCTTTTATTATCCTTATTAATTTTAATATTGTATCAAAATACTATAATAAATATATGCTATTACATTCTGTTTCATTATTTTATAATTATATACTAAATTTTTGTATTCTTGGGATATCATTATGACTTTGTATGTAAGTTTATATGTTTTTATTTATTTATTTATTGATCCTTAATAACCACATCTGTGCAATAATGATTCTCTAAATTTTTCTTTATCTTATGTATATGCTCATATTAATTCTTCCACCTCACATAAACGTGAACATCTACTGATATCAGCATCAAATAAGCCAAGTTACCATGCCAAGACAAACTAACACCTAAAGCATTGATAGCGGTTAAATACACTATGCTTTATATCTTATGTATTTCGATCGGTTTCGGTTGTGTATGGTTGTATTCGGTTAGGTGGCGTTCGGTGTGGTTATGTTCGGTACAATGATTTTCGGATCGGTTGTTTCGGTACGGTTGCATTCGGTACTTGTATTCGGTTCAGTGGCGTTCGATGCGGTTGTGTCCAGTACGGTTGTTTGCGGTACGGTTGCATTCGGCTCGGTGGTGTGCGGTACTTGAATTCCATTCCTTCGGTTCGGTAGTGTTTGGTTTGGTTCGATACGGTGGTATTCGGTTTGGTTCGATAGTGTTCCGTACGGTCATATTCGGTTTGGTTACCTAATATTCGTTGTATCGGTTAGTGTATTATATTGCTTCTCACTTGAGGAGGTTTCGGTCGGTCGGTTTTTTGGTGTTGAAATGAAATGCGACAACCAAATATTAAAAGGGAGACTACGTAGTTGCCTTGCAGGAAAATTTAGAAGCGTTGTTTCTTATGGAATGCGAACCTGATATAAGTGCAACCATTTCTGCGGAATTATTGACAAATTATACCAGAAAAGCAAAGCATTTAAAAAACACCTACATTGGTATTAGTACATATCAGTTACTATTTTTCTTTGAATTATTTTTCGCTGTATGTTTTTGTTTTATATTCGTATACCTATTTGTTAAATATTTATTAGGTTTCTCATTTGTTCAAATGTTTAGTTGAATAATCAAATAATGTTGACTATATAATGTATTTAGTATCTAACAAGCTTTATTAAAACCTTTGTTTAGTTTAAAATGTCTAATCATTAATCCAAATAAATAAATTATCATTAAAAAATTAACCAAAGTTGGGTGGCGGGGCCCTCTAAGGCAATATTTTTCCGGGTCCTAAAATTGATCCAGCACGCACCTGTATACGGTTTGTATAATTTTCAGCCGAAAATAAAGTTGCTACAAAATGGGGTGCTTTAAATCAAACAGACTGTATTGTAACAACAGGGTTATCTGAAAATGTAATAATATACAAGGTGTTACTTTAAAAGAAATAACAAAGATAATGGGGTAGCCAAATATATATATAATAAATAACCCGTACAAATTTTGTGGATCTGTAATTTGAATTACAACCATATAGAAATAAATATTGTTTTTTTTACAGCATCATTTACCAGCCAAATATATATATAATAAATAACCCGTACAAATTTTGTGGATCTGTAATTTGAATTACAACCATATAGAAATAAATATTGTTTTTTTTACAGCATCATTTACATAGTGGTAAATCATTTGTGTTATAACTGTTAAGGGTCTACAGTATGTAGTGCCATGTACCTCGTACATGGTAAGCGCCATAAATTCTCTAAATTTTTGTATCATTTTTATAGATGAATGAATAAGATGAAGAGACAAATAATCAGAAATCAATTTCTTTGGATTTTTAGTTATTATTGGCGTCAAAAGAGGCCACTACAGTTTACTACATTCACCAAGGTCCGTGAATGTATAAGCAAGCTTACAAATATAGGTCATCTTATACACTTCCACTATGCTGCTAGCAAGAACATGGAAAATGTTGATTAACACGAATAATCGACAACTCGACTTGTTTGCAGTTATGTACTTTTTGGTATCAAGTCCTCATATCGTACGTGCCTCAGATCAGGATCTTTGATACCAGCCGTACTGCAATTATTACTGAGCACAAAAATGGCGGCATTGGGATGACCTGTATTTCTAAGCTTGCTTATACATTTATGGACCTTGCTACATTCACGAGGTTCACTACATTTGCTGATAAGATTGTCAGTTTGTATATTCACAATTATTCAAATATTGTCTTTAAACTTACACTTCCATTCCTAATCTCTCGAGTATTTGTTTTTTTAAACTTTTTCTTTCTACACCAGATATTATTTCAGGAAATACATCATTATCCTCTAAAAATATTTCATCTAATTCACTAAAAAATACAAAAATAAGAAAATAAGTAATTTTAAGAAAGCTTAACATTACTCTTGATATATAAATACTTTTTTCCTACTTCCTCCTTCTTTCAAGACCTTTTTGTATCCTCTTAATAAGGTTTTGAAACGATTTTCAACCTGCATACCAGTAAAGACATAATTTCGTTTATTTATTTCAGTTGCTATATTCTCCCACATTTCTTTTTTGCTTTTGAATTTTCTTTGTTCAATGAATGGTTTTTTCTTTTTATATAACTTGAGTAATAACTTAGAAGCTTTTTCATCCCAATCAATTTTCTTAACGTCTGAATCATTTACGGTATCAAATAAATCTTCAGTGTCATCGTCTAGTTCAACATCCTGGTTTGAATCATCTTGTTCATAATGAACTTCAACAGAATCTCCACCAAATTTAGAAGCATCTTTAAGCATTATTGCATCCATTTCTCTATAAAAAAATTACATATACATTAAAATATAATATGAAAGCCTTAAGTTATTTACTCTTGAAAAATGCAATTTTTTTGAGGTTTTGTAAATAACGATTCAGACTGAGATGTCTTTCTGTATGCTCGAATCAACGTTTTAAAACGATTTTCTATTTGTTCATTAGTATAATTAAAGCCAGATTTATTCATTTCTGCTGCTATACTTTCCCACATCTTTCTTTTATTTCTAATCTGTTTAGATCCTATAAGAGGCTCAGTTCTCTTATATAGAGATAACAGTAATTTTGTTGCTTCATTATCCCATATAGTTCTTTTATCCATTTCTAACTCATCAGGCTTCAGCACTATTATCTCTGGATCATATTTCTTTTCTATTATTTCTTCATCGTCAAGGGATAATGCCTCATTTTCAATAACTTGTGCAGCAAAACTATCACTGATACTAGGTAATTCATCTTTATCAACATACATATAATCATTTGGATCATCTAAAAGATAGATATGATTAATTTTATTGATTATCAGCTAATTATACGGTACCTATTGATAGTAGTTTGTATTTATTATCAATCATTTTGGGAACGCCTGGTTTTTCATATTCTAAAACGAATTTTCTAACGTTTATTGTATCTTCCATAGTTACATATAACCTTAAAAATGAATTGGTAATTTTTTTTATAACGTCTTATTGTTCTTTTTAGTTAATTCAATCATCAAACGACTAAAAATTTAACATTTCCGTAATTTTAGCAACATTTCCCAACGAAATTAACAAAATAACATTACTTAGTTTACAAACCGTAAAAACACAGATAACCTTCTGTCAATTATAATAGAAATGTCAATTTTAAAGAAATACAAGATTTGTACATTAGAACTACTTTATTTCAAACAAATTTCAATACAACTACAGTTCAGTGGCGAAATGATCCGCAATGTTGCCAGGATACGTCACATGCGGCCACGGTCAATTCGACGAACGTCTGTCCGTCGATCGGTCAATTGGGCGACGGTCTGTTCAGCAACCGGTCGATTCGGCGACGGTAAAAAAGTAATATTTTTGAAATAATAGAAAAATGTATGAACTATTGCATTAAAATAAATTATTATAAGTATGTATGATTACTTCTGATATTATTTTGAATTTCTTTGAATTTACTGATTGATCGCTAAATTGACTTATCACCGAATTGGACGTAGCTGAATTGATTTATCGTCGAATATTATCCGTTCAGTAACGACGTAATGACGCAAATTATCAAAGTATTGTTATGTTGGCAACAGGTAGGTAATTTTCATTTAAAAATCTTAATGTGCACTGCAGTGCATTTAAATATCCGAACGGTACGGCAATTCTCAGCGGAATCCTCACTTAATTCAGTATTTTTCTTGGTGTAGGATTGGCTCACCTTTTTTACACCCTTTTATTTGTTTTTCAAGTTTCATCATTTGACAGAAAGTATTATTTCTGCTTCTTCTAATAAAGCACGAAAAGAAAAATAATTCAGAAAGGCAACGTCAAAGGTACAGCTGCAATCGAAAAATTTTCAACGGTCTATTGCGACTGCGTAATCTCGACTTTCCAATTCTCATAAGATGCTTGTATGTCATAAATGGCAGACAAGCCAGATTCAATCGATGTGAATATCAGAAAAATATGCTTGATAAATTATCATTGAAAATTCTTCGTCCGCAACGGTACTTCCAAGGGAAAAAGCAGGTAGTTAGAAATTAATGGAACAAGAATGAAGAAATATAAATCCAAATTTAACTAAAATCAAATTTTTGTATTTGTCAAAAAGCATTATAATTGCATTGTGAACTTTTTAAATATTCTCTCACTAGTGAGTAATATATCATATTACGTATACGAAACAACCCAGCCAGCACACTGAGGTTATAATGACGTTATTTTTAAGTCAATATTGATCGACGACGTCATATGACTAATAAATGATGTCCATAAGACTTCATATAATGGGACGTACGTAGACGTCTTCAAAGCGACGTCTTGTGGACGTACAATACAATACATACAAGTTTCATTAAAAATATATTATTTTAACAGGGGCCAAGGAATACTGGTCATATTAAGCAGGTGGTCACAATATAGAGATGTTTTGACTGTAGTATATAATAAATGTTATTTCCAATATTCAACTCTTTATATTACGCCGTCTGTCAAATGTCTTTACTGATAAAATCTTTCTCGCCAGCTGAAGTCAGGGCAGAAATCAAAAAACTTTAATAAAATTGATAATCTACCAAGACTAATTGCTTTTTGGTTAAAGTTAAAATTGGAAAATGCAGAAAATCAAACCGGTCATTGCTTCAGAAAAATCTCAGCTACTATATTGGTAGATGCGGGTAGAGACTTAACTACACTGAAGAGACATGGCGGATGGAAGTCCAGTTCCATCGCCGAAAGCTACATAGACGAATCTGTATCTAATAAATGGAAGTTGCAAATAAAATATCAAAGTCCATAGAGAATGCCACTGAAAGACACGTTGGCGAAGCGTCTACTTCTTGTAAAAGTGGTGTACTAAGTAGAAACGTGAGGATAATGTGCAACAAACAGCAACGACAGAACAAATTACAGCTGAAAGTATGTCCATGACATTTAAAAAACTAGAAGAGACAAATAAAACTCCTATTATTAATTTAAATCATTGTTGAAATTTCACTATTAATTTTATAAATAAATGATTATTACCTACATTAATAGTATATTCCAAAACTTAACCGAAAGTAACCGCATTTTTGGTTCTGGTTAGTCTTTGGTAACAAATGGTTGCTGAAAAACTTACATAGTTTTGAAACAGCTTAACCTTGTAGTGTGGTGTCAAATTTGAACGCTGCACCTTGACATCAGAAAATAACATTTAAGGGCTCTAAAGTTAATAAAATGAATAATATATTGTTTTTTATGGAAAACATACTATCTGATGATAGCAGTAGTAGTTATGAAGAAGATGGTCAAAGAAGGCGTAACTATGCAACCTTTTATACAGTTAGTTAAAATAACGGCAAATGAATTGTTTGCAACAAACACCACCAAAAACAAACTTATGTGAGGTTAATGATGCCATAATCATACTAGAGACCCTGAAGGTCGCACGCAAAATAAAGGCGCCAATTTTAAAATTTACTTGCCGATAGCCGGTAGAAAATACCAACTTTAAATCCCCTGGAAAATGGATCTCTTTTATGTATGTAAATTAATAAATGCTTACGGAATAGTATATTGTACAACGAGTTATGAACTGAATGATGAAACTTTTTTCATGAATTTACAGTTTTTATTAAGGAGGGTGAAGCTCGGGTTTATCGAGCAAATGAGTGGAAAAAAGAGACTCTCTAACGTGTTGTACACGATATTTTTTTGCACATGGTAAGTTCAGAAATTTGTCTTAAAAGGATATGCAAAATGTTAAAGAAATCAGAAAACCGTAGTATTCTTTTAGAGTGGTGGTAAACTAACCGCAAGTCACCGCAAACAACCGCGATTTCACTGCGGTTGCAGTGGTTACTTGTGGTTAGCGAAAAGAAACCATTTTTTCAGGAACCGTGTACCATAAATTAACTTTTTTCAGGAATTGGTATATTTTGAAACACGAAACCGAGCTTACGGTTACTGTGGTTAAGTTACGGAATATACTATAAGTTATATACATTCCTATTTAATTTTTATAATACCTGTTTTCCACAAAATATGAGCATTGTCCGCTCTTGACAATCAAGCTCATCTCCCCAGCCAGCACACTGACGTCATAATGTCGCCGTTTTTTCGGCAATGACGCAAGTTGTTGTAAAACTGACATCATTATGTCACAGCCCAAAGACGTCAATATAAGACGTCATTAAAACGTCCTATACTAGGACTAAGAAAGGAATTATAAATAAATAGTTGAATATAGGAAATGACATTTATTATAAACTACAGTCAGCGGAACCCTTTACAATATAGGTTCCGGTTCTTAAAAATTAAAAATAATGGTTTTGGTTCCGGTTCCAATTTTAATTTTTTTAACATTAAGGTTCCGGTTCCGATTCCAGGATTTTTTAGGTTCCATAAGGGTTCCGGAAGCAAAAGTAATGACGTCACATGTTGTTGGTATATATACCCAAACAAACAAATGAAGAAACTAGGTCAACGCGTGATCAACAGCTGTGAAATACATTAAGATAATATAAGAGAGTAAGCAGCATCTTGTGTTACTCTCGGCTGTTAAAGAAAGTAAGTAGCATGCGTTAGGGTTGTACTTTTTAACAATTCGTTTATATTTGAATACATACACCCTAATAACGACTAAATAATTAAAAATTACATTACGTTTTAAATGTCATAAGGTAATAAAGACATGTAAAGAAAAATAATTGCAAAAATTTTAGTTATAACCCGTTATAAATATTACGACGCTACTGTATTATTCCAGCTCGCCTGCTGTTGCTCTTATCCGTTAAATTACTCGAGTTGAGCATGTGATAACCGCGTCTCGTCGCGTGATTCGCGATGTTTTTTACATTTTCACCCTCGTGATTTCGAAGACCTAGATTCTTCATTTGCTTGTTGGGTATAGCTTCAAATATTTCCAAACAAATATGACCTTGATAACTGACAGTCTATGCATGTTAGGTTCAAATATTGTTTATAACATGGGTGATACATACATTTGCTGGGTTTGGTATTTCAACTCTTTTTACTCAGAAAGCTCTATTGCTATTGTTACAATTATTTCTAACGATGGATACCGACATATAGCAACTGAGCTTTTGGAGTAAACAGATGTGAAATATCGAACGCGGCTATTGTAGATTTTTTCAAGATAAAATTTGTTTGGAAATATTTAGGGCGACTAATATAATGTAATGTGATGTAACACTTTTCTAGTTAATTCCTGGTCAATTCACAGATTATTGGCATAGAGTAATTATATATAGAGGAATCACGGCAATTACTAGCTTGAAGCACGTATTTGGGTAAAAATTATATTAAAAATATCAGTACAAGAGTTTTTTGTTTGAGGCCTTCAAGATAAAGAATAAATAAATTTATAATTCCTTGTGAATATATTTCTTATTTTTATTTAAACAGTGCAGATGTTTCGAGACGTTTACCCATTCATTATCAAAACTAATAAATAATTATACTTCAATCTAATTATTACTCTGTCATATTATCTATATATTTAAAACACAAGGCGTATTTTTGTTCCAGTTCGTTTGAGAGTTCCACCTAGCGATCTAGCGATTTTTTTTTAAATTGAAGCTTTCGCTGTGTCACAGATACAATTGTAACCATAGCAATTAGCTTCCACATAAATTTATGAGAAAGTGAAAAGAGCTGTCCTAAATTACATAATTCTGTCAAATTTCGTGTTTTTAAATTGGCATTAGTGCAAATGGATCCAACCAATCAGCATCAATTCCCGCGTTGGCAGAACTCTTATAAGTAATATAGAGTGACTCTAGTTATACCCAACTGTGATATGGCAACATCAGAATAATGTTGTGACAACAACGCTAAAGATTTTTTGTTTGGAAAGTCTCAAGCTGTGGCTGTGCTTTGCGGTGCTTTGTGTTTATTGATTTTGTAGGTGTTTGTAGTTTTATATGATTACGACCGCTTATTTAATGAATAAAATAAGCTTTAACATGTAAATAATTCTACTTTGAACTTAGTTACTTCCATTATGCGCCACACATCAATGCATCTAAGCTAGAATTAATAAATGTAATAAAAAAGAAATGTGAACATAACCTCAAAAATTATAATAAGTTGCCTTAAGAATAATTGTTAAAAATGGGCTTGGATTTCGATATTCTAGAGCATTGTAGGAAAGTTAGAGCTGATCACGGTCCACCTTATAACTGTCCTATTGAAAAGTGTGGTCGCACATATAAATCTGTATGTGGTTTACAGTATCATTTAAAGAGTTTTGACCATACAAACCCCAATGCGTTGGCTGTAACTCCAACATCAAAAAATAAAAAAGGTTAGTTAAAATAAATTAATAAAGAAATAAATAATTTAAGTATTTTAGGTCGAGCTCGAACAAATGCTGTGCCACAACCACCGAATGTACCTGTACCAGAACCATTAACTTATGATGAAGCACAGAAAGTTGTGCAGTTGGAAGTTAATGGAGAATTAGTGAGGATAAATATTAACGATACTTTGGAAGTTTTTTCAAAGGATGATTTTCCTGAAGATACTGAAGATATTAAGCCTGAAATACAAGGTACGTTTTATTTTATTTCTTAATTATTTGTAAAAATAAAGGTTATTTTGTTTTAGAACCCCTAGTGAAGCTTCCAGAAGCAGTCTTTTCAAAACTAGATGATTACAATATTTGTGATGCACCACCGAGACCAAATGCTTACATTCGTTTTATTGAAAAAAGCACAGAAGAATTAGACGGAGAGGTCAGTCATTAAGTTCATTTGTAGATGATATTTGTATATAAGCAAGTGTTGTTTAAAAACCACATTAAAATGTCAGATTTTGAAAGAGGTTTATTACCAGTGGCAATATTTATAATATGTAACGAGCCAGCTGCTAACATAAAATTGTAGAATGAAACAATTGTAGGTCACTACACCTAGCAGCACCTACAATTCTAATTTTATAGTTAAAAGTAATAATGGGAACTTGGGTGTCTTGATACTATTCGTGGTCGTGACACTTGAAGTATCATGACACTTAGTGTCAAATAGAATCGCTCTTATTAGAGTGTAATTCTAAGTTGCTTGATCATTCTTACAAAGAAATTAAAGGCAGATTTGTTGAACTGGCCAACAATCGTTGAATCGTTTGAATCAAACAATGATTGCTTTTTTCTTTTATATTAGTATAATATTGACGGTGATAATTTTATCTTGGGTTTTCAGCAAAATAAATTAAAATCAATAATTGAAGTTGAATAAGTTCCTCATGTACCTAATTACTATTTCAGCTTTTTATATTTATACCTTGTTTTTTGAAAAAAAGACTACTGTCGAAACACATGTAAATAAATACAATGTTCATTAATTTTAATTAATTCAATTTATTTTGCTGAAACCCAAAATAAAAGTATCATCTTCAATCTTAACAAAAAAACGTTCTCGACTAAAGACCAACGTCGTCAGCGAAATTACATTTTTAAATAGTTCCAATGAATAGAATTACAAGTTATTTATAGAATTTGTTTCTTTTCTTCTAAATTTCTGTTTCATAATATGTATTTGCTTTCATAAATAATTTAATGTCTTTTAATGTACTTAATGAATAAATATATAACCATAACAGAATTTACTCATATAATTGTTTTTAATCCATAGTTTGTTTATGATTTATGTAGCTATGAATCTTGACTGCTTCTCGTTTCAATTGGATTACATTTACACTAGTGCATGCATGATGTAAATGCGAAGTGTCGTTAAAGCATCATGAAGAGTTGACACTTCTCATGGAAAATTGTTTCGACTCTCAAGTGTCACGACACTCGGGTAGTATCGAGATCCCATCATTAGTTAAAAGCCTTGTAGATGCTATTTAAATGTCTTAAGATTAATTTTTTGGCTTTTATTTTTTTTTAATTCTAAATTCTGATAACAATAGAAAAAAAGCAGAACCCACTAGAAAAATGAAACAAATGGCCTTGAAATGTATATTCTGAGGAGAAAATAGTCTACTATTTGTGATCCATTATTGCTTTAGGATTCTATGTAACCAAAAATATGATTGTATGTAATTAGGATATAGATTTTCAGTTGTAGCCATATATAGTATGATCAAAAGGTCTTTGGATCAGGGTTGCCATAAAATTAACAAGCTATCTAGAGTATGGATGCGGCTTTAGTTATCACACCTGTTGGTAATTTTTGCTCTATAAAATCCTAAAAATGTATGGTAATTAGTGATGTTTAAATATTAAAAACTGTGCAGTTAAGGTATTATAAAAATCGTTGTGTAAAGTAGGAGCAAGACTAGTAAACACAGCCAGTTACTTAATAGAAAATTTTATTTTTGGTATTTATTGAGGTTAACACTAACATTAATATTATCTCAAGTCTTCTTATAAAATTAAAGCTGTTTACACACTATATACGAGGGTGGTCCCAGAAGTACCCGACCTGACCAAGAGGTGGCGGTAGTCGTTTGAAAACATCACTGTATTGGAAAGTACGCAGTCTATAAAGCATATGTTTCAAGTTTCAAAGCTGTTCAGTATTTGCTTGGCAGCCATCAATAGTGAACGTTGTCAGTGAATTTGCGAAACTGGAGAAAATTGGTCATCGTTATGTGATACAATACTTTTATTTTAAAGGCCTCAGCCCAACCAATATAAAAGCTGAACTGGATTCTACTCTGGGTGAGTCTGCTCCTTCGTTTACAACAGTTAAATTTTGACTCCAGAAATGGTGAAGAAAACCCACAGAGCGGTACTTGATGATCATCGACTGAAAGTACGCGAGCTAGCAGACATTACGGGCATTTCAAAAAGTGCGGTACATCGCATATTATCTGAAAATTTGGACATGAGAAAGCTGTGTGCAAGATGGGTGCCGCGTTTGCTCACACTCGAGCAAAAGCAGTGTCGTGAAAATGTTTCAATTGAGTATTTAGCGAAGTTTCACAGCAACAAAGCAGAATTTTTGCGCCGTTTCGTAACAATGGATGAAACATGGGTCCATCATTTCACACCCGAGACAAAAGAACAATCGAAACAATGGACTCGAAAGGGAGAACCGGCTCCAAAGAAGGCGAAGACCGTTTCATCTGCAGGCAAGGTTATGGCGTCGGTTTTTTGGAATGCGCGTGGAATAATTTTTATTGACTTATCTCGAAAAAGGAAAAACTATCAACGGCCAGTATTATGCAAACTTATTGCAACGTTTGAGCGAAGAAATCAAGCAAAAACGGCCGCATTTGGCTAAAAAGAAAGTGTTGTTTCATCACGACAACGTGCCAGCTCACAAATCCGTTATTGCAATGGCCAAAATTAATCAATTAAAGTTTGAATTGCTACCTCATGCACCATATTCGCCAGATTTAGCCCCCTCGGATTATTTTCTGTTCCCAAACTTGAAAAAATGGCTCAGTGGTCAAAGATTTTCCAACGATGAAGAAGTGATGTCAGCAGTTAATGGCTATTTTGAGGAGCAAGACAGTTCTTATTATAAAAAGGGTATCGAACTTTTTGAACATCGCTGGGAAAAGTGTATAGAGCTGAAAGGAGATTACGTTGAAAAATAAATAAATCTTTTTCCAAAATTTTTGTGTTTTCTTGCTTGGGTCGGGTACTTCTGGGACCACCCTCGTACATATACATAGTTAGTGAAAATTTGTATACTATTATATTCTGTAGGGTTTAAATTTATATTGTCCTGCAGATTGTTTTATTGATGGCTACGGTAGACAAGTGTGGAATCTGTTCAGGCAGTTTCGCAAAGAAGGATGCCGCCATTAAATGTTTTAAATGTCATAATTGGGTACATAAGAAGTGTACAAGCATGTCCAATGAAGAATTTTCTAAAATTGCTAAGGAGATCAAAAAGAATAGAATAATTATCAATGGTCTTGTAATATGTGTGTAACTGAAGTTATGGTGATAGAAGATGAAGAAAGTTCAAATAATGCAATGAACATGGGAAGTGATAATTTGGAAATCCTTCTTGATAGTAAACTTACACTTTTAAAAAATGAATTGAAATATTGGCTAGACAAAAAACTCGGCTACCTTAATTAAAGATAATAATGAACTAAAAAAGCAAAACAAAAGCCGAAACAAAATGAGACCAATTAAAGTAATATTGAGGACAGCAGAAGATGCTATTAAAGTTTTAAAGGCTAAAACGCCGGAAAACTGCAAGATATTTTTTAAGTCTGATTTGACCGAATATCAGCGTGAACACTTTAAGAAGATAAAAAACGAGTTAGAGCAGCAGAAAAATGATGGTGTGAACAATAAAACTATCAAATTCATACGTGGTGTTCCACAAATTGTTAACAAACAAAATTTTCAACAATAAGCAATTACAATTCGGGAAAAGTGGGTAGATTGTCTGTGTTTTATCAAAATGTGAGGGGATTGAGAACAAAGTTGCAGGATTTCATGGTTTCATTGATCAATGAGGACTACGATGCTGTATTAATTACGAAAAGTTTGTTATATAGTGAAATTTATGATAATGAAGTGGTTGAGGATACATATAACCTTTATAGATGTGATAGAAGTTCAGTTACTAGCCAGTATTTACGTGGTGGAGGAGTATTCATTGCTATTAAGAAAAAGTATAAAGCAAGTCGTTTAAGTTTAAGCAGCGATGCAGTGGAGCAACTCTTTGTAAAGATCAATGGAGGCAGAAGGTCTCATACTTGGTTGTGTATATATTCCTCCAAATTCAAGCATTAATGTGTATCAGGATCATATAACAACAGTTCGAAATCTTTATCTTGACTACCCAGACTCCTCGTTTATACTGATGGGTGACTACAATTTGCCAGGCCTCAATTGGATTAGAGATGTAACTTCAAATATAATTAAAGTTAGTGGTGTTACTTCAGAAAAAGAAAGTTACATTTTGGACAATTTTTCATTTTTTGGTCTTGATCAATACAACTTAATCAAAAATTCAAACGATGTAATTTTGGACCTTTGTTTTTCATCCTCCTTCATAGATTTGAAGAAATGTGAACCATTGGTGCCTTGTGATAGTTATCACCCTTCTCTGTATTTAAATGTGGAGATGGAAAGTGCTGAATATTTAGATACTAGTGATGAATGGTATTATGATTTTGGTAAAGCTGACTATGTATCTATCAATAACTATTTATTTCATTTTAACTGGTGTTATTTATATTCTTTGAATGATGTTAATAATATAGTTGATTACTTTTATAATGTTATCCTTGATGTAATTGAGATGTTTGTTCCAAGAAAACTTGGAAAAGTTTCCAGTCTGGTTTAATCATGAACTTAAGTCATTAATGATATTAAAAAAACAAGCTCATAAACAATATAAAGAAACTAATTTGCAAATTCATTATAATATCTTTTCTCAATTTAGGCGTAGATGTAAAGAATTGAATTCAACTTGCTATAAAAATTATATAAATCGAGTGGAAAGTCAAGTTTCAATTAATGTTAAGTCTTTTTGGAGATACGTTAGAAATAGGAAAGAAAGTAGTGGTGTTCCAAACACTGTGTATTATAATGATATTAATTGTGATGAGGGTCAATCAATAGCAAATCTGTTCGCATCACATTTTAACTCAGTATACAATGTTAATGTTCAAGTCGGGAATGCAAATGGTATGGCTGACTTTCAGAATGATAATTACGTTGACTTATCTACTATCTACTACTATATGTGATCCATTATTGTATATTTTTAACCGTTTGTTAAAATCTGGTGTGTTCCCTCAGACATGGAAAAGTTCATTTGTATTACCAATTTTTAAGTCAGGAGATAAAGCCAATATAAAGAATTACAGACAGGTCTGCATACAATCAGCAATGCCTAAAGTTCTAGAAAGGTTAATTATACCATCACTTAGTTTTTCTTTTAAGAATGTAATAAGTCAGCAACAGCACGGCTTTACTGAAGGACGTTCTACTGAGTCGAATTTGTTTTTATTTACCAATTTTATTCTCTCTAACATGGACAATGGATTGGAAGTTCATGCCATCCATACTGACTTCAGTAAAGCTTTTGATGTTGTTGACCATAATATCTTGTTGCAGAAGTTGTATAATTATGATGTAAGGCTACCTTTTCATGATTGGGTTAGCTCTTATTTGCACGAGAGAACACAACGAGTCAAACTGAATAGATTTGAATCGGATGTCATTTCTGTAACAAGTGGAGTACCCCAGGGCTCTTATTTAGGTCCTATTTTATTCAATATTTTTGTCAACGACATTGGTGATCATTTTAGTTCCCCTTTCTTGCTTTTCGCGGATGATTTAAAGCTTTTTAGATGTGTAAATTCTTCTAATGACATGATAGCACATCAAAAGGATCTGGATCTGCTTGATGAGTGGTGCACTATTAACAAGTTATCTTTAAACCCTAGTAAATGTTCTTCTATAGTTTTCTTAAGAAAGAAGGATGTAAATAAGTGTAATTATAAAATTAGGGATAACATTTTGAAAAATGTAGACTCTGTTAAGGATCTAGGCATTGTCTTGGATAGTAAACTTCAATTTTGTGACCATCTAGATTATATTGTGTCAGAAGCCAATAAAATGTTGGGTTTTGTGATGAGGACCTCTAAAGACTTCAATAACTTTCGATCCTTTATGGTGTTGTTTGCATCCCTTGTAAGATCTCGTTTAGAGTATGCTTCTACTATTTGGTCACCAATTTTTAATGTACATATTGTTCGCATTGAATCTATTCAGAACAGATTTGTTCAGTATATGAAACATAAGCTTGCCATGCATGGTATCTTGTTAAATACTTTGCAAACAAAACAATATTTGGGCTTAAAACCGCTAGAACAGAGGAGGAAAAACAAAGATGCTGGTTTTTTCTTTAAGATTATTAACGGTATGATACAGTGTCCAGAGATTTTGACATGTTTTAACTTAAAAGCTCCTGTGAGGGATTTAAGAAATGCTCCTCTTTTGGAGGTTGCTATGTGCCACTCTGTCTATGCCAGCAACAGTCCTTTAAATCGAGTTTCCAGGATTGTAAACAATTTAACAGCTTTAAATTTTTTTTCTAAATCCTTAGATTGTTTTAAAAGACAATTAAATTCGATAATTTAATACCTACATATGAAGGCTGGGATGGCGTAGGGATGAGAGTGGCATATGGGGACTTCTAAAGGTAATTCGATAATTGTGATATTTAGCTTTCTGATGTTCTTGTTGTTTTAGTTTATGTTGGTATTAATATAACTACATTATTTATTTATTTAATATTTAATCAAACTTCTCAAGTTACTTATTTATATATTTTTATATTTTTGTAATTGCTATTTGGCGTTAATAAACATATTATTATTATTATCGATAAAATTATTTCTATTATTTTTGACATTTACTTTGCAACTGTCATGTCAATAGATAATAGTTGAAATACATTCCATTCTGTGTTCTTTTTATAAATGTTATTAAGTAATATTTAAAATAACTACTACTTTCAAAGACGCTGTAGAAAGGGTTGAGTACATTGATAACCAAAACTATATTAATTTTTATTCGATCAAAATTCGTTTTCAAAAAAGATCAAATTTCTCATCTGCCTTTGTCTATATTCCGGAGTCACTCTGAAATGAATTCACTACCCATATTTTATTTTGGCAGTTTCATATTTATTCAGTAAAGTAATAATCAAAATTTTGTTTCAATGAATTTAAATGTGTGACTATCATGGATATTACGTCATCAAGCAGTTTTATTGTATTTTTATTTCAAATATTTTTAAAATTTTTACGCAGCCTACCAGTGGGTCACGGCCCCCTCTTTGGGAACCACTGCCCTATTGTATGAAAGAACTAACATACAGCCGATGCATGAAAGACTTCTGAAACTGATAAAGAAGTTTAGAAAACAGCCCTACAGCTGGAACTTATCTGACCTCTTTGCATTCAACACACTCTAAAACAACAAAAACAAATCTTGATGCACCCACAAGAAACAATTTAAAAAAGCTCCCTTCTATCTCAATAAATTAATTATAAATATTATTCTTTATAATTGTATCATATTATTCATTTTTAAAATGAAACAAGTAAATTGCAGTAATAAAATCTTTCGAAAGGAAAGCCAACAAGGATTAAAATTAAGCAAAACTTATCAAACTCCCATATTAGACCTACCGCAAGCTCACCATTGTTATGCCATGATATCTACAATTATCATAGAAAAAATGAAACGGAAGGAAATAGATCTCAAAGAATATACACTGCAATTTGCAGATGACAGAGCTCTAATCGCACATGGAAAACCTTAAAAACAACCATGAAACAATTATCAATTAAGTAGCCGAAACCTCAGCATTAAGAGCAATTACAAAAGTGAGATACCCACAAAGCAATCTATACAACCTTTCAAACTTTATGAAAGGACTAATATACGAGGATGGTCTGAAAAGTTTCCGACCTTAACGTGAAGATGGCAGCACTCGTCAATAAAAGCTAGGGAATGTAGTTGTGCATCTTTTGACAGGTACTCACCAAAATTTCAGCCATTTTGGACGCGCAGTTGTTATTTGACAATCGTTTGAGTGAGTCGATGTGAGTGTTTTTGTGAAAATGGAAAAAATCGAGTATCGAGCTGTCATTAAATATTTGTTTTTGAAAGACAATACGCCTACGCAAATCAAAAATGAGTTGGACTCTGTGTATGGGGACTCTGCGCCATCATTTACCACAGTAAAATTTTGGCCAGCTGAATTTAAACGTGGCCGTACCAGCTTGGGGGACGATGAACGTTCGGGACGTCCAAAAACTGCAACCACTGACGATAACATCGCTAAAGTTCATCAAATGGTGCTAAACGTCCGTCGAATTAGTGACGGAGTGAGAGAGATAGCAGAAGCTATGAATATGTCCAAAGAACGTGTTTGTCACATATTGAATCAAGATTTAGGCATGAGAAAGCTGTCCGCGCGTTGGGTGCCGCGTTTACTCACGTTAGACCAAAAACGTGTTCGAATGAACATTTCCAACGCTCTGTTGGCGCAGTTTAGGCGCAATAAATCAGCGTTTTGGCGCTGATTAATTACTGTAGATAATACTTGGATACACCATTATACGCCAGAAACAAAAATACAGTCAAAACAGTGGACTGCGAAAAGGGCAATCGGCTCCAAAAAAAACTGTTGTCAGCTGGGAAAGTGATCCTCAAATGAGGAGGCAATCACCTTCGTGAACAATTATTTTGCAGAGAAAAACGCCGAGTACCGTAAAACGGGGTTACTTTGGCAGGTTTTGACCTATTTTGGTACTCTAAGTCAGAAACCTATTGCATAATCAAATTTTTTGAGACTCCATCGTGCCTTGTGCCCAATTGGCAGTAGATCACCCAAATATGGTTGGTTTTTATCCACACATGATGCAGGAAAAAATTTTTTTGTGGGGTGCCAAAGTAGGCAGAATTTTGGGGTTACTTTGGCAGCACCTGCAAATCGAATTTGCGCCAATGTAGAGGCTGTATTAAGCCTTCATTGGCATCAAAAATGGTAAATTATGGGGGCAGCTTAAAGTTTAGTCTTATAATTCGGAAGTTATAATGCATTTTTTTTTGATAATACATTTATTTATCACCAAGATTCAAAGAACAACTCAAAACAAATTCTGATAGTAAAATTAACATAAATTATCTACAGGTTTCACAAAAACAAACAAAGAAAGAATCAAAATATTCCTTTTACAGAGAAAAATTTGCATCTTTTAAAGAGTCATCACTGTCAAAATATTCGTTTGTACAGAGGGAACAAACAAAAAATGGGTCCGTGCTCGTCTCATTGCAAAAGCCACAAATCCATTTTTTGCATTTACTGCAACAAATCCAATCAGGACCTCTGTAGTTATTCCATTTCCTAGAGCAAATTGC
Source organism: Agrypnus murinus (assembly GCA_929113105.1). Classification (NCBI taxonomy): domain Eukaryota; kingdom Metazoa; phylum Arthropoda; class Insecta; order Coleoptera; family Elateridae; genus Agrypnus; species Agrypnus murinus. The sequence goes on from OV816025.1 coordinate 63,682,698, forward strand.
GCAGACGTCATCTGTAGCTTTAACAACCCTTTTTGCTTGCTTTCTTATTGGCATTTTTTTAGGAACTACAACTAAACTTGCAACGGGTTCGTCGTCACTATCATCGTCGCTACTAGTTAGAATCTTTCTCTGGGTTCCTGAAGGGCCAGCGACTGATTCATCTGTAGATAGGTTTGATTGAGGTGCATCACCCTTGAGCTGTTTACCAGGCTCTATTTTCTTGCCACGTGTTTTAGTGACCTTTTCCTTATTTGATCCGCGTAGATCTTGAAGCAGATCAATCAGGCTCTCATTTAGGATAGCGGCTTGGGCATTTGCGTCGTCTTGATGGTCTGGAATTCTTTTGAGAACTTCTTGTGGATTAAATGGACAGAGCCCTGTGGCTCTAAATCCAGATTTTAAATTATTGGACACATTCTCACTGACCGCAAGCCACAATCGATTTAGGAGTGTCGGAAAATATTCTTTTGGAATGGATGAAGACGATTTTGTTTCACTGCGCCATTTGTCTAGAATCTGACGCCATTTTTTTTTAAATGGGGCAAACACTGCCACATCCAATGGTTGCATGAGATGGGTGCTGTTGGGTGGAAGCGCTGTCATATATATATTGTTCTCCTCACAAGCTTCAATGACAGTAGGTGAAAAATGAGAGGCTAGATTGTCCCCAATAACAAGTTTTTTTCCAGGATTCTCAATGTCTTTAATTTTGGGCAGCAAAATTTGGAAAAACCATTTTTCAAACTGGTCCATATCGAACCAGCCACTGGGTGTGTTGCTGTAGACCGTTCCAGGAGGACCTCCTTTTGTCCAACCTTCGTATAGATTTCCTGCCTTGTACACCACCATGGGGGGCAATAAATCTCCTGCAGCGTTTCCGCACACCATGATACTGATGGAGGCTTTGGAATGTTGTTGAACTCTCTCCACGCGTTTGGTTCCTCTTGGAACAATGACTTTTTTGGCTCCAGGGTCATCTTGGACATTGGTTTCATCGTAATTGAAAACCAAAGAAGGATCAAGATCTTGTAAAACATCTTTAATGTTGTCGAAGAATTCGACAAGTTGATTTGGTCCTACCGCCGCACGTGTTCGTTTTATATTTGCAGCCAAACGGACACTCAACTTGTTTCGGATGATAAAGTTTTCGAGGTAATCATGTCCAGGAACATTGTCATGAAACTCCTTAACGTTACGACCCTTTTTTTGTAAGTATTTGTGGATCAATTCGCGAATATCAACTTTGGTAAACGGAAATCCCCAATTGCTCACTGTCACTAAAGTTTTTGTCAGTAACTGCTCCTCTGCAGGTGTAAATACGGTTGGATGACCTGGGGGACGCGTATGCTCGCCCTTCAACTTGTTTTGAAGGGTCCCACGTGAAATTTTAAAGCGCCTGCTTGCCGCCGCCTGACTCATGCCGTCCCTAATGGCAGCCAACGCCCTTTCAAGGTCAGCTTCAGTGAAGTTCTTGTAGGTACGCGACCCCAACTTTTTTTTATAATTTCTAGGCATTGTTTGTCAATTTATACCTGTAACAAAGAGAATCTTCGAAAAAACAAATAAAAAATATATATAAAGAAACAAAAAAAACATTTGAAATATCAATAACCAAACTGCCAAAGTAGGCCGAAGGTGCCAAAGTAACCCCGCTTTACGGTACTATTTGGACGGGTTAAAGAGATGGGAGCATCGCTGGGAGAAGTGTGTAGACTCACAAGGAGACTATGTAGAAAAATAAAAATAAATTTAAAGAAAAAATGTCTTGTATCTTTGTTAGGTCGGAAACTTTTCAGACCACCCTCGTATTTGCAACCTATCTCTGTTTATTCAACGACTGTACAACCCGGAGTTGATCAATTTTTTTTGTGTACAACACAATTTAGAACAACAAGGCATCTGAGTGGTTGATGTTTGAAAACCAAAGAAATCACAGTAAGGCTAGAACGTTCTAAATCAATTGTAATCAGGATCATTGTAGAACATTTATCTACGAGCAAGGTTATTGCAAGATGGGTTTTGCAACTTCTTTCTGTTGCATGAAAAACGAGGGTGTAAATTGTTTTTGACAGTTTTTAAATGAAAAACCTCCGCCCAGAATAATTTTTGAAATTAATTGTTACTGGAGATGAGACTATGGTTGTATAATATGACCCTCTGTCCAAAAGGAACTCAATGGAATGGAGAAAACCAGGAAAAGCTTCCCTCAAAAGGCAAAGGTGTCACAGACAACAAAAAATATTATGGCCACTATACAGGGTGCCCATTATGTATGGAATATAGTATATATCTCTGTAAATATCGACTTTATATGAAAATTTTTTATATAAAAGTTGTTTAACATTTTATTTTCCATAATAAGATAGCATTCAATTGTTTTTATTTCAAAAAACAAATGAGTAATGAATAACACTTTAATTTTTTTAAATAGTAATGTACCCTTTCATTAGGCTCATTTGATAGAGATTTTTTTTTCTCTTTTCGATGACCTAAAATCTTAATACCCTTATATCAGAAAATTTTTGAAAAAAATGTAAAAAATGTTTATTAAGTTAATTTCACCAATAACATGAATCTAGATATCCGAGATCTCTTTCATTTTTTCACAATTCGTTGGTTTTAATCTTTCTACCTGAAAAGTATTATTTTTGGATTGTTAATAATTTTACACAAGGGTATAATAAAGATTTGTATCGGTAAAGTAAATTTCAATTTACACCCTTTTTGTGAGTTGAAAATACTTGTACCACAGATTGTACTTTCTCTTTACCTCCTATATTTTGTCTTTGTCAAGCATCGGCTCTTTCTTTTCCCCATCTGCACATTCCGCCGGCCATCCTACACTTGTCAAGTTGTACGTATATGTATCTCTAGAAGAATGTGTACACTCTACACCATCAGATCTAGCAGCGCGGTTGGCTGCCCACATTGCGGCGCGCGAACGAATTTGCCTATAGGAGAATACGTGTAACTGCGTGCAACCTAGCAACTCCAGGGTGCCTCAATGTGTTTTACTTTGCGCCATTTAAAATTTGCACTTTGTGAAATTTGCGCCATGGGTACGAGCTCCACTTGCCCTGCTCTAACTACGGCCCTGGGCTTAAGACCAATGGACCTCAAGCAGCCTATTTTGCCACTAACCCAACCAACTAACTTCCTAACCAAAGAAAACTATTTTTACAGTTGTAGAGATGCTGCTAAAGAGCTGTAGTAAATGTATTGAACTTAAGGGAGATTATATTGAAACACAGTAGCTACTTTTTTTTTCTTTTTAGCTTCCTTCTACCTCAGGCCTGAAACTTATGGAGCTTACTAAGTATTTTTTATAATAAAATTAATCCTTTCGTTGCTGAAGATCATTGAGTATAAACTGTATGTGACTGTAAGATGACTCAATGCTAACCCTGTTTTTAACCCATAACATTTATAAAACGTTATTATTATTATTAACAGGCTTTCAATTCCTTTCAGAATTTTAACCGCTCCTCTTCTAGAGCTCTCGTAATCTATTTACTGGGGTGGATTAGTCCCCGTATTTCTATATCTTGTATTTTCTTATAGCTGTTGATGTGATTTTGCTTTCACCAACTATCTTAATTCCTTTCGATTTACTGCCTTTCTTCTCTGTCTCTTTACCTCCATCTTTCTCAAATCTTCCCGTCTCACTCGTCTGTTGATAGCTCTGCACTCTGACTTCAAGGGAAATCAATAAACGGGTGCCTGGCCTGTTCAAAGATGAATACAAATTTAAGTTCAGAGGCTGTTGCAGTTAATTATAATAATATTGACAAAATGTATTGCATATGAAAAAATAATTCATTTAAAACGCAGATGTTCTCACTGTTCATTTCGTTTTCATTTTTTAATGATTACACAGGCCCACAAAATAAAAAAAAGTCTTGTAGTTGAAAGGTGAAGTAGCATACCATATGCTTTTTGGTGTACTGAAAACGAATCCGGGGTCAGAATTGGCCCATCACCCAAGGATTTCCACATAACCTCAAAAAATTATTCGTATAAAAATTCATCTAAAAACAATCCTTGGGTTAATTCTGACTCCGGATTTGTTTTCAGCACACCAAAAGACATACGGTATGGTACCTCACCTTTCAACTACAAAACTTTTTTGTTTTTTGTGGGTTTGTGACAGGCCCACAAAAGAAGAAAAAAGTTTTGTAGTTAAAAGGTGAGGTACCATACCGTATATTTTCTCGTGTGCTGAAAACGAATCCGGGGTCAGAATTGACCCATCAGCCAAGGATTTCGACATAACCTCAAAAAATTTATAAAAATACATTTAAAAAATCCTTGGACTACAAGACTTTTTTTTATTTTGTGGGCTTGTGATTATTAAAGATGAAAAAGTTTCATTTGGTTAGCGATATTGTGACAATTATTAAATGTTAATAGATGTAGATTATATAATAATAATAATAGCTACAACCCATAACCTGGAAACCAGGCCCCAGAAGCTATAAGCTTGTGCGGGAGGGAGGGGGCGATTATTATTATTACGTAGGCCCTATGTGCGGCTGCAGCCGACTTACAGATGGAACAGCGCAAATCCCACATTTGTGTCACAGCTAAGGAAAACTGCAGAAAACCTTAGCCAGATCTGCCGGCACCGGGAATCGACCCCGGGCCGCCTGAGTGAAAGTCCGGCACGCTAGACATTACACTACCAAGGCTGTATATATAATAAATAAGAGTAGAAATGTAGGTAATAGAGTTTTATTTAGTCCGGAATCAAATATTTAAGCTCTTTGTTGTTGCAAACTTCAATAAGTACAATACCATGACATTCCATACTGTACAGTTGGCACAGCGATTTAAAATAAGACTCAAGCACATGTTAACTTCAAATGTTAAAGAGTTTATACATTGAATGATTAGATAAACGTCAACTTCAGTGTTAGCAATCTTCCTTCAGTGCTAATTAGATTACAGCAATTAGAAATGCTGTAGATGGGCAGCACCAATTGGTATCATGTGTCCGAACCCACCACTTGACAAAGGTGTTAACAACAGTGTTATCTACCTCTTCATAAGTTTTAAAAATTGAATACTGGTGCTTACACTTGTTTACATTTTATAAATCTTCATAACCTAATTTGAATTAAGTTTTATATGGCTGTTTTTATGATTATAGGTGGAATATGATGTTGATGAAGAAGATACAGCGTGGTTAAGCATAATGAACGAAAAACGTGAAGCTCAAAGCTTGCCACCAGTTTCAGTTGATTCTTTAGAGCTACTAATGGACAGACTTGAAAAGGAGTCATACTTTCAAGTAATTTGTTTTTAAATTTTGTACATATGAAGATTAACAAATTAACATTTTTAAGGCTGCTGTAAATGGTCAAACTGGAACAGTCGTAGATGATGATGCAGTGTGCTGCATTTGTATGGATGGGGAATGTCAGAACACAAACGTTATTTTATTTTGTGATATGTGTAATTTAGCTGTTCATCAGGACTGTTATGGTGTACCATACATTCCAGAAGGACAATGGCTTTGCCGGAGGTAATTAAAATACTAAACGATTTTAGATTTATACATACTTGTATGATTTTAGATGCTTACAATCACCAAGTAGAGCTGTAGATTGTGTTCTGTGTCCTAATCAAGGGGGAGCTTTTAAGCAAACAGATCGAGGACACTGGGCCCATGTAGTTTGTGCATTATGGATTCCAGAAGTTCGATTTGCTAATACAGTATTTTTAGAACCTATTGGTAAGTGGTCTATTATTTGATTTAACTTTGCAATACTTATTGAGAAATAAATTTGTAGATTCTATTGAAACAATTCCTGCTGCGCGATGGAAATTGACGTGTTATATTTGTAAACAAAAAGGTGTCGGTGCATGTATACAATGTCACAAGACGAATTGTTATTCTGCATTTCATGTTACTTGTGCACAGCAAGCTGGCCTATACATGAAAATGGATACAGTGAAAGATAGTGGTGATTCACAACCGGTTTTGGTTCAGAAAACTGCTTATTGTGATACGCATGCGCCTGCTGATAATGGTAAATGTTTTCGTTTTAATATATAATTTAAAATAAAAAGCTTTAATTGATTCTTTGGAGCATTATATGTGTAACTTGAAGGTAGACTCTATATAGACTTGGTTGTCAGTTTAAAACTGATTTTGCTGTAGTGCAATGTAAATAATCTAATTTTAACATCCCTTTGCTTATTTGTTAAGCTGTTCAATAGAATCATGTACATCTTTGAATTTCATATGAATCAGTTATCAAATCATTTTCAAATGCGCTAACATTCATTTTCTTCATGTTTTTTTCTTATAGGCGAACCAAAACAAGGATATTTCGGTAATTATATAAAGATGATTAGTCTTGTGTTTGTTAAAATTTGTAACTATTTTTCTTTATTTTTAATTTAAAATTTTTATTAATACGTTTCAAATTCGAAAAGTATATTGCAGTAATCAAACATTAAATTTCATTGGTAAATAATATCTAATTTGTTTGCCAGTGTTATAACAAATTGTTGCGCTTCATAAATTGAAAGCATTTAAAAATAAGAAATGATTTCATTAATTGTATTGATTACCACAAAATCCTCTATAGAAATCAGTGCTACTTTTTTCTTGTAAAAGGTAGACAAATTAGCTACCAAAATAGTGCCGCTTTTTGTTTGTATGACTGTGCACAGCAAATAGTGAAACATGGCAAGAGCAGTAGTACAAGTTTCCATTACTATTCTCCAAAATTTTTTCTGGACTGTGTTCAATTCCTTATCATCTCTTGAAAGGACTATTATATGAATCCAAAGCCCTTGTATAGTTTGGTAGATTTCCAAGATATTCCAATTTTTCATATTCCTATTTTTTTTGCATAATTTAGAACATTGCACAATTATAGTAATAACAGTCAAATTAAAAAATAAACAATAGGCATATAATTTAAGAATTTAATTGTATACGTGGGGTTTTGTAACTGAGGGTCGTAGTCAGAGGTAGAGATAGAAAGTAAACACAGGTCACAATTGATTATACAGGGTGTCATGAGATAGAACGCATTAATTTTAAGGGGTGATAGAAGACATCAAAAGGAACAAAAAAGTCTTAATAAATTTCTTTCTATGTCAGTAAGCTTTCGAGTAATTTAGAAAAAACCATTGCCATATCTGGCAACCTTGCTTAAGTATAATCGCAGCTGGGTCTTGACCTTGTTTTAGAAAATCAAACAAACAAACTGATGATGACAGCCGTTGTTTAAAAATAATAAACATCCGAAGAGATTAGTCGGGTGACTAATTCTACGAAAATTGTAATCCGCACTGTTTTTTCCGTAAACAAAATTTGTACGTTAAAGACATGCTGATTTATAACAAACCAACTGTAAAAATAAAACAATAATTGACCTACATTTTATATTTATTAATTTCCGGAATATTTTCAAAATTTCTTGACGTATTTGTTTTCTTATTAAAAAAATACTATCTTATGTAAAGAAAATTTGATTAAGGCACCTAATTACCATAAAATTAAAGATTTTTTAATGTAGCCAAAACAAGGTGTCAGCAAAATCCCTTAACCTAATTACCTAATTTAAATTAGATAAATCTTCTCTTTAAAAGATATTCTCTTATAAAACCATTAAAAACTGTTATTAAATAAACAGCAAGTCGTGCGGTATTGACAAATTATTATTTCAAAGTTCAACAAACTCAGTATGATCTCACTCACTCTAACAAAGGGTATTATTTACAAAGCTGTTTTAAGGCATTGACCCAAATATTCTTAAATTGCAAGATTGTAAGCAGGACGTGCTTTATTTCAATGTCCAGATCAGCATTTTGTGCGGATGTGGTGCAAATTTTATTACAAACTTTACAGGGTTGTCACGTTTCTTAATTGAGTAAAATGAATTTTTAATTGTAAAAAGAATTCAATTTTAATCGGAAACGACGTACGATGCGATAAAATGTCATTATGGTTTGTTGTTGTGATAGATGAGATGCATCTGCCGACAAAGCGCCATAATTAAAGTACTATTATTAACGCGGCAAAATGGTGTTAAAGTTTCCAACTTTATTATTTTTTTCTGAAAAAGTAATACGTTCTAGAACAAAGACGTATAAGACTTTTTTGATATCTTCTACCACTCCTTAAAATTAATGCGTTCTAACTCCGGACACGCTGTATACTGAACAACAAGTCACAATACAATAAGTTACAAACATAAGTATGAGGATGGTTAGGTCTTCCTAAAACTAACATATTACATGAGAGTGATCGGAACCACCTTGTACTAGCACTAAGTCCTACAACTAAGCATTAGGGAATCAGGTAAGCAGTACCCCTGGGTACTAGCTTCTAGGCCCCTAAAATACTACAATTAAGCACATTAGGGATCAGGTAATCAGTGCCCCTGGACACCAGATTCTAGATCCCTTAAACCAAGCGGAGGAGATCAGGTAATCAGTGCCCCTGGACACCAGATTCGAGATCCCCTACAATAAATAATAAAAAGTCACTTACCAGCTTGCTTCAAGATGTTGATTCGATGGAGTCATTTTCACGACTGAATGTTACACTTGAAGCAAGCTGTTTATATACTGTATCCTCATGAATATTGCGGAAGCCGTTAATGCATAAATGAATATATTATGTATAATGAGTTGCTTATATAAATGCATACTGTATACCCATACTATAGAAAATCAAGTTGGAAGTATCTAAGAAATCATATGTATGATAAGGAACACGCTAGTAAAATAAAGAAGGGTTTATATCGGCTCACGCCTTTGCTCTCCTTAGTTTGTAGCTTATTAAACAACTTTGATGCTCGAATATTTCCCCACTAACACAAACTAAGAGAGCAAAGGCGGGGCCCGATACAAACCCTTCTTTATTTTACTAGCGTGTTCCTTATCATACATACATATGGTTTCGTAGATACTTCTTAGTTGTTTTTCTATATCTGTATATGAATATATAAGATGCATACATTATCATATAAATGGCGATTTGCATGCGATGCTTTCTGCAGGTGGTCTTGACGTGTGGGCCACAGCTGCATAGACGAATGTAACCTTGGTAACATTTGCACTAAACGGAATGCAAGTTGAGGAATTATGAAATTATTCAATTCGAAATAATTTCATTTGTGACAATATACATTAACTATTTAGCTGCAGTGACAGTGATAGCAGTGATGGTTTCGGTGGCAGAGTGGGAGCTGTTGTGATCACCAGCCACTACCATCGCTACCGCGGCTGTAACAATGATGGCAACGACAACAACAAATTCTTGCCTGATTTTATTTTGATCATTACTACTAAAACATTCAAAATTGTGCAATGTTCCAAGTAATTTGAGTAGGTACTGTAACTAGAAATCGCGTTAACAACGAAACGAAATATGAATTTGTAGCGGTAATTTCTTGAATAGTTTATAGTTAAATTTCCAAACACCAAAGCAGTGTATTTTTGTTAAGTTGCACAATCTGACATCTGTCAAAACAATTTAGCAATTTTTCTTTGGAAGTGGTGCAAAGTTATCATCAAATTTGAAATCAATCATATACAAAAAAAAGGTTTTTTTTTACATTTTATTGCAGGTATTGTAAAAAAAATCTAAAACTTTGACTAAAAATTGACTTGCCCTCATGAAATAATTTTGGTAATTTTTTGATAATTTTGCAAGTAAAATTTCATGATTAGCAAATAAACATTTATTTATTATTATTATTTATTTATGGCAATGCCATTTTATATTATAATAAACAATGTACATATGTACAAAGTGAAGACCCATACAGAAAATCCTATGACTTATAACCTAACAATTAGTATTATACAGGGTGTCCCAAAAGTTAACGTCATCTCTTGGAGGGCTGATAGGGCAGCCCATGACTGTCCAGAATATCTAAATATGACCTTAGTAAAAAATTGTTAGGTTTTGAGATATGGGAACTTTTATGAATTTAGTGAAAATCGACACCTTAGATCAGTTTTTCGAGTGCCACAGCTACAAGATTCCATATTTTAAGATTCTTATTTTTGGTACGCAACCCTTGATAGCCCTGCTATTGCTCAGTCTAAAATAAAATTAATAGTGCCATACCTTTGGGAAAAAAACATTCTTTGCTTGATTCACGAGTTAATTTATTTTTTATTAACTTAGACTCTTCATACTGTAAAAAAAAATTAATCTTAATGAGATGGATTGGGCATCTTGGTCTCATTTTGTGTCCTCCCCGGTCTCCAGATTTAAATCCACTAGATTTTTTCTACTGGGGTTGCAAGGAGAAGGTCTATGCAAACCCAATAAATAATGTAAATGAATTGAGACACCGTATTGTAGCGAAGTTACTTAATTTTTTTTACTTAAACAAAGTTATTTATTTATTAGGACATTTCATTTAATAATTATTGTTAAAGAGTATGATTTAATTTGAAGTTTTAAAAGTTTCCGCGCGACCTTGCTGTAAACCAAGTCCGGCTACACAGATCCCCCACCGTTGATCCCCCACTGTCCGGCCGCCCGCCACGCGTGACGCGCGCACGCTTGTCGCCTATAAAAGCCGGGGCCGTGTTGCGGTTAGGGTCAGTTGGTAATTTGCAACTACAAGTACAACTTCAAGTGAAAAGTGAAGTGTGTAGTGATCAACAACGGGTCCGACCGCGAGTACACAGGTGAGCTTAGCTTAGTGTGTATTTACCGATATCCGCTACACCAGCCCGTTATCCTCTATTGACATCCGTCTCCTTCTCATTTTTTTCTCTCTCTCTTCTTTCTTTTCTTCTGCCGCACTACCGAGCTTGACCGTAGTGCCGGTTTCTTCTCTCTCTCATCTTTCTTTTCTCTGCCGCACTACCGAGCTTGACAAAAGGTTTAAAAAGGTGTTCCGTTTCCATTCGACTTGATGGCAGGCAATTTAAATACATTCTTTGATTTTTATTTGTGTTTGTGTTAGTTTTTAATAAATACCTGTCACTTTAATTTAACAAGTGTTTTCTATCGAATTTCCTATTATTGAAATAATTTCACAATTAACTCCTTTTGCAGTAAAATATCAATATCTTTTTTTACTAAAGCAAAACATAGAAAATGTTATACTAAGTTAAAAACTACACTAAATGAGCAATTTTTTAAAATAACTTGCGAGGTTAGCAGTTAAGAGTCTTAAGTTAGTTAATAAAAAAAAAATTAACTCATGAATCAGGCAAAAATGATTTTTCCAAAGGTATGGCACTATTAGTTTTATTTTGGATTGTGGGTAATAGCAGGGCTATTCAGGGTTGCGTACCAAAAATAAGAATCTTAAAATATGGAATTTTGTAGCTGTGGCACTCGAAAAACTGATCTAAGGTGTCGATTTTCACGAAATTCATAATTTGGATTCATATTTCCATCATTCTAGTTATAGGTTCATTTTGACAATAATTTGTATAATACATCTGAATTTCCATTTCACCTCTCTGTAACATTAAGATTCACTAATTCTATAATTCTATAATTTTTGAATTATTAATTTTACCATTCAAAATTTTGTGTAAAACATAGATGAGTAGTAACTCAACGACTCTCTAAGGAGATAAGATCAAGCACATTTAATACTTGATAATAATCTTAACTATTGTATGTGAAACCCAACTTATAACTACAGTATCGTACGAACTTATGTTAAACAGATTCAATAATTTCAATGTTAAAGTTGTGTATAGGACACCAAAATTACTGAATTATATTTTAAAATTGATTGAACTAGAGAACAATATAATAGTTTAATCGAAAATGCAGAAAATAAATCTGTTGTTCTTTTAATAAATCCTAAAAGTTTTAAAGATTTTGTGACAATTTCTTTTATATGATTATTAAATGATAATTCTCCAACAAATTCAACTCCTAAATCTTTAATATTTTCTTTTCTTGTTACAATTATACCACTAATATTATAGGGTAAAGTGAAAACATTCCTAGTTCTAAAAAAGATAATTTCATTGCTTATATCAATAAATGGCAGATTCCTCTGGTTTAAAATGTATAAAAATCAATTGCTCACTCCTACTAGGGAGCAGTTCAACCAAAACAAAATTGCACCCTAGATGTGAGTAATAAATATAAAAGCATAAATAGAGTTTCGTGTAACATAGGAAAACTTAAACCATAACAGTTTTTATAAAATTTTTAATGAAACTTCCAATTTTTAATTGGAAAGAAATCGCTATTGCTATATCTGAATTTTGAAGATAATGTTAACATTGTGCTAATGAAAGAAAAATATTTGGTTACTGCAAAATATACACTTTAATATCATGTTTTGTTTCATTAAATTCTAAGTTTTCATAAATCCATTACATTCTCTTTTTATAGGTGATTCAAGACATGGATTTTTTAGTCTTAATGGTAATTACTTACTTCATATGTTGTGCTTGTGCTAACATTGATTTAGATAATTTACTTGTTTTGTACATCGTCTTGTGAATATTTATTGTATTATGAATGTTTCTGTTTTTGTAGAGTGCAGTAGTGTTGTTCCGGAAATTTTTAAACAAGTTCCTAAGTAACAACATTTATGATAACTGTTGTTGATTTGGAATTATTACTTGTTTTTCTATTTTTAATCTTTGTTGTCTGGCCCACAGTTTTAGCCGTACTTGTGGGAGAGAAATTAGGGTTGCATCCCTGCATTAGTAATCACAAGGGGCAATCACAAACTTGCTGAATGGGTAGTTAAGTGCACAATTTTGTGGAGTCGAATGTATAGGTATAAAATTACGGCAATTCCAGATTTTTAAACTGTAATAAAATATAAAAACTAAACCACACTAAAAACACGGTTTTAAACACGTATGGTATAAAAACGGTCACATATTCTGTAGGAAAACAAATGAGAGTAATACCATAAAAATAACAAACTGTGAACATGTGGATGAAATAAAAAACAGGTAAATTACATATTTATTTCTTTGTTTTTAAAATATATCTTAGTATAGTTCTGCCGCCAAAATGGATACCATACTTCAACATTTTCCTAGTATCCAGGAATTTAATTCCTTAGCTTCGAATGACAAGTACACTACTAATGTACTTTATCTTAATGCAAGATCTCTAAAAAATAAAATTGACGAGCTAGAGGTATTGATAAATATGATAAATAAGCAAATAGCAATCATTGTTGTGAGTGAAACCTGGGTTAATAGTTCTCAACAGAAATATTATAACATCCCAAATTATACAGCTGTATATGCTAGTAGAGAGAAAATAGGAGGTGGTTGTGCCATTTTTGTTAAGGAGGGTATAAATTTCAAGATAGTTAAAACTCTTGAAAAAAACAACATAACATATGCCCAGATAATTCTGGAAAACCCAAAGATGTATCTTGCAGTTATATATAATCCTAGTTGTTGCCAAGACAATGTTAATAATACTCTGGAAATTCTAGATAAAGAACTAAGTATAATTGGTCGCACAAGAACTTTATTATTGGGAGACATGAATATAGATCGAATAAAAGATAACCACGCTCAAGAGGACTACAAAACATTATGTTCCACAAATGGTTTCGAACAATGTAACAAAACGATACCTACTAGACCATCATCAAGTACTCTGTTAGACCATGTGGTGACTAGCACACCTGAAATAATTAAGTCAGTAGCAGTCATAAGTAATTCTCTTAGTGATCATGAGCTTCAAGTAATATCCGTTTCAGAGCCAAATTCACCTGACAAATATTATACATATTTGAGTAGACATGTTGAGTACCACGGAATCCAAGAGGCTTTAAATAGTTTAGATATTAACTACCTTGAACAAAACAACATTAATATTAGTTACAATAAAATTATTAGATGTTTTCAAGATAACATAACTATCACAGAGAAATTAGTTAAAAGACGAAATTCACAGCCGTGGTTTAATGCAGACATCTCTGATGCTATAAAACTACGAGATTATTATTTTTCCAAGTTTAAAAAAAATTTAGATAACATTTACTTTAAAGTGAAACATGATGACTGTGTGAAAAATGTAAAAAAGCTAATCAGGCAAGCGAAAAGATTATATTCTGAACAGAAGTTTAATACAGCACAGGGGAACCCTAAACAGATGTGGGACGTCATTAACTCCATAATATCAAATAAAGTCCCAAAAGTAAGACATAACATTGGGTCAATAAGAACTGATGACAATATCATCACCGATCCAAAACTAGTGAGTGAACAGTTCAACAAATTCTTTGTGAACGTAGGCTTAGATCTTGCCACCAAAATTCCAGACCTACCTTTACACCTGTCGTTAGAAGATTCATCTACAAGCAGCATGTTCTTCATGCCTACTACGGTTCCAGAAATTATTAGTGTGATAAACAACATGGACTCCAACAAAGCTATTGGAAGTGATAATGTGGATGTGCGATCTGTTAAAATGTGCAAAGTGGAACTAGCAAAAGTTCTGTGCCCAGTGATAAACCGTTCGCTACAGACTGGCGACGTGCCTGATGGTATAAAATTGTCTAGAGTAACACCACTTTTTAAAGATGGTGATTGTGAAAGCGTCAATAATTACAGGCCAATATCTATATTACCTGTTCTGTCAAAAATATTTGAGAAAATTGTTAATGTAAGACTTGTAAAATATCTCGATGATATAGATTTTTTGTATTGTGACCAATATGGCTTTTGTAAGTCAAGTGATACCAGTTCCGCAGCCATTGACTTAATAAACGAAATACAAAATCAAATTGATATAGGAAATCGGTGTGGACTGGTATCTCTTGACTTATGTAAGGCATTTGATACAGTAAACCATAAAGTTCTACTTATAAAAATGGAAAAACTAGGGATAAGAGGTGTCTGTCTTCGTTGGTTTGAGAGTTACCTTAAGAATCGAAAACAACAAGTAACCATAGACGGAATAGCCAGCTCTGAACAAACTATTAAATGTGGTGTGCCACAAGGCACAGTTTTAGGGCCAACTATATTTCTTCTATATATAAATTCAATATCAAAACTTAACTTGCATGGTACAATCAAACTTTACGCAGACGACACAATTTTACTTTATTTTGATAAATCAATAAACACTATTAATTTAAATATAGAAAATGATCTCAAAACTGTATCTGCCTGGTTAAATTGTCATAAATTAACTATTAACACAAAAAAGTCTTCTTATATGATATCTAAACAAAAAGGATATGTAGGAAACCCAATACCATTAGGAAATAATGTATTAAAATATGCAACACAAGTAAAGTATCACGGACTCTATATAGACCCAACACTACCTTGGGAAAATCATATTAACATACTTAAAAATAAAATTGCTGCACCAATCGGTATCTTAAAACGATTGGGCTATTCTGTTCCTAGGTACTTGCTTCGTGCTGTATACTTCTCACTGGTTCACAGTCACTTGCAGTACCTGACATTAGTGTGGTTTCCTACTTGTGAAAAATATACAAAAGTTTTAAAAATAATGCAAAACAAACCCATAAAAAATATTTATTCTTTGCCTTATCACTACAGTACAGTTAATCTCTATAAAAACTATAATACCTTAAACCTTGAAAAAACTTATGTGTATCAAACATGTACTTATATACATGGAATAAGAAGTAATAACAGACATGCCAATATCATTTTTACTACGAGAAAACAAATTCACTCCTATTCTACTCGTCACAGCTGTGATCTAAACCTACCATTACCAAAATCAAACACTTTAAAAAACTCATTGAACTTTAAAGGAATCTTTATCTACAATAAACTACCACAAAGCTTAAAAAGTATGACTTACAAAAAATTCTGTAAAAACCTTAAGAAGTATCTTGCATTAGATTTAATTCTCTTGTAGTGTATACTTTTACTTATATTATGTGATAATTATATGTGATATGTAATTTTGTTAATTTAATGTAATGTATGTTAATTTCCTCTCAGATGACGAAGACTGACATTATGTTACGGTCAGATGATTCTTATGTACAAGATTTAGAGGATAAGCCTAGATGAAATTGTATATTTCTTTGGTTTTTAATAAAGATTATTATTAAAAAACCAGCTGTTCAACAATTCTTTATCATAGAATGAATTGCGCAAAAAAGATAATTGTTTATTAAAAAATTGGAGAGATACAAATGTATGTATTTTGTTACAATTTTTGAATAAGTTTCACAACTAATTTAATTTTGTAAATAATTTAATTTTATTTTTCTTTTGTTAACTATTAATGATCTTTATAGAGCACTTCATATTCTTATTATTTTTAAACTTTAACTATTGCACGAATTCTTGTAGCAATGAAATAATAATAATAATCTTTATTTAGCATTCGCTATAACTTTACATATAGGTACTACAGTGGTCCCTTTCATTACACTTTCTTACAATAATTACCAACAGCACAAGTTACAATAACAGATAAATATAAAAAGTATAAAAATAAATAATATAAATGACTATATGTATAAATTATATGACTAGATGCTAGATATAAAGAATTCTTTGACTTTTCTTTTAAACATTTTTAAATTTAATCCTTTTATTTGTTCAGGCAATTTATTGTAAAGAATAATTCCATTATAAAAAAGAGAATTTTGTGCTTTTGATGAATTTCTTCGGCTTAAATAAAAATGTCTTGTGTGATCAAGCGACTTTGACCTTTTGGCATTATTTTTTGAATGTGTGCGTAAAACAGACGATAGTGTCCAAAGCCACATGTTTTTCCGAACACATTAAATAAAAACTGTCAACCGCATTGCTTTTCATTAGTGATTTAAAAGTGCTATATTTTACCATGTATTCTTTCCGCTGGCTAATCCCGAATATAGAGGAAGCAGAGCTACTTCGCCGAAGAGGGGTACCCCGCTATACACTTGCTGTTCGCACAGAAATTTAGACACCGATGAAGCTGATAAGTCACTTTGAATAGCAAAGTTTTTTCATTGCTACGATTCTCTTTTATGCTTATTCCGAATTTTCATGTGTATTATCTCTAAATGCAGTTTGTCTAATCTCTCCAACGACGACTTATTTTAATGTTGAACAGGTTTTTAACAAACCTAGCCATTCCTAACAATTTATAATAGTATATTAATTAGAATTCTTCAAACCATTTTGAAGTTTCTTCTTAGTGGACTGTATTATATTTAATGTTTCTTTTTTCTTTGTAAAACAATAGTAGATTACATACCGAGGCGGGAAGTGTTTCATTCCTGTCGAGAGCTAAGATAGCTCACCGAGGGCCCAGGCCCGAGGTGAGCTAATGCTCGAGACAGGAGGAAACGTCCCGCCGAGGTTTGTATACTATTTTATTCGGAATCATCATATTTTTTAACAAATAATAATTATTTACAACTGACAACTGAAGTGACAAACTTGACCTAATAATGCACCCGCCCTCTACCGAGCAAACTACGAACTTACAACAGGTCGGGAATGATCACATTCCTGACCAAGAGAGGGATAACAGGTAGGGAATGATTACATTCCTGACCAAGAGAGGGAATTAAAAGTAAGTTAGGAATGGTTAATTTCCCACCCTCTGAGGCGGTTAGGAATGCACATATTACCATATGATTCCGAATAAAACACTTTTTCTTTGTTTAAACTTCTATTTACAATATTTACAAAAGGAACATCAAAATTCCATTAAAAGTAACATGCTATTACTTTTTAGTTACAAAAATTCAATATTATAAGTTTAATTTGCTGTAATAGCACTATATTGACAAATTGTATTATAAAACAAAAAAACATGGTTGCTTAGATGCCAATAAGGCAGAGCTGCTTTGATATTAATATAGTGTTGGATATTGTTTCCAACACCATTTACTTTGTCATGCACACTTACGATTATGTAAATTGAATTACGGAATGCTTTTTCTATAGCTATATTTATAAAAATATAAATTATTATAGACGATGATGTCAATTTACGTACTTTAAATTATTGCATATTTGTTAAAACAAAATGTAGTGACCTGTTTTTTTAACTAACCTTTTTAATTCTGCAGACAGAAATGTTTATTCTCAAAAATTGACTTAAATTTTGAAATTTATACATCGTAAAGCATTCCTGCACTGATGTACGTGCAAAAGCTGAAGAGGTAGAAAGATTATAATTTAAATTATAGATATGGAAAATATTAAACCTCATGCGTTAATCTTTTGCTTAATTTATTCTATGGTAAAAAATTGTAGAACAGCTGGTTTAGTTTTTATATTTTATTGCAGTTGAAAAACCTGGAACCGCTGTAATTTTATACCTGTACATTCGACTACACGAAATTGTGCGCTTAAGTACCCATTTAGCAAGGTTGTGGTTGGCCCTGGTAATCACCAATCTGTGATGAGGATTAGGGATTAAATCAATCCTTAATTACTAATCCCAAGCAAATATATAAAAAAAATCTAATTCTCAATCCCTAATCTCAAAAATATAATAAAAAATTCAATCCTCAATCATTTTTTTTTGTTTTTTTTTTCTTCTCAATCCCCCAATTCTAAGTCTAATTTTTTTTAATTCAATTAATTCATTCAAAAATTTCGAGTAAAGTTAATCCCAAATCCTTGTCAAAAATTGGAGGATTACCCAACTCTGGTTACAAAAGACTTGTAATCCAGACATACATAACATTTTTGAGATAAAGAAACTAGAAGGTTACAATTTTACAGTTTTTCTATATTTAGACAGTACCTGGATTTTTGACCATATTTGTGTCAGATTCCATTTTACTCTACAGTTTTTCTAATACCGTATTTACTCGAAAATAAGACCCCCCCTATATTTTGGAGCGAATTTTTAAAAAAAGCTTTTGTATGCGAATATTGGACCCCTAAAAATATAAGTAATATAAGATATTGAACATTTTTCAGTTTTAAATTGTTAACAAATTCCGTTAGTTATGTTCATGGAAAGAAATCTACCCTTTATCTCTTCGCGGAAACAATGCCTTTGTGGAAGCAGTTTACCTGAATTCCAGGAAAACTTCTAAAATTGTAGGCAGTTCATTCAAAAATGGTCAGATGCAGCGGTCGTATTCGGTCACTATTTTACATAAAAGTACATATTTTTTACCCTAGTGCATAAAAGTACATATTTTTAGCATTTAGTTACTAAAAGTACGTATTTTGTTAGAAAGTTTTAAATTCCACTATTTTACAACCGCGATTGTAAGACTCCAGCCATTTTGGACGAAACTTAGTAAGAAAATAAATGTAAATTGCGCCTTGTCGTGCAGGTAATAAGAACCATTATTGTTTAGCGTAGCGTGCTATTAGCAATTTAGAATGTACTATTGAGAAGGGTATATTAAATATTGCCTGATAAATTCAACCGTGAATACAAAAATGCATTATCTTCGTAACCGCGGGATTTGAACTCAAGTCTTCTGCGTCACAAACTCGATTGCTAACCCACTGAGCTACAAAGGCTTTTAAACAGTTCGTAAACATATATGGAATAAAAAATCGAATTAAAATTGAATGGAACAGTTGTGGACAAAGTATAGTATTCGACTCACATATAATGGCGAGTATTCGCTCAGCCGATTCTAATAAGCTTAAACTTCTCATAAACTTCGCCCTAGTGATTAATAGCCATCATTATATGCTTGTTGAATAATATACTATTTTTTTTATAAACTACATACATATTTGGTACATATTTTAAAACAAAAGTCGCTAAAAAGTACATATTTTAAGAAGATTTAGTCACTATTTACATATTTTTTTCAATTAATTTTGCTACGACCGCTGCAGATGTCACTCCAATAGATAATAAGATTTTGCACACTTACTGGAAAGATTAAGGTGCTACTATTGTTAACAATTAGGGAGGTACTTAAGAGATTACAATTCTTCTTCCGTCAGTACTATGAAAGGCTTAAATGAATTTCTTAGAAATGTTTTTGCCATCACTGGGTTTTTTTCACTAATCGACCCTGTCAGTTGTCAAGCTTAATTTGTAAAACCATTGTTATAAAAAAATATATTATAAAGGTTAATAACGATCTTACAGAGGGTGATGACGACAACGGCGATTCTGACTAGGTGCTAAGCTAACAATGATTGTATATGATTTCATAATTTTCGTAATTACTGTAGTTGTTGCAGTCAATAAACTTTGCTTATCGCGGGTTTCACAATGGCGGCATAGGTTTACGTGCATCAATATCGGCTAAAATGCAGACAACCGGGCGAGATGTTATATTATTAAACAACAGAACGCTATTTTAGATGTTATTGTATTGTAATGCAATTTTTGTTATAAATACTGTAAACATTACTCAGTTACACTCATTGTTTTCACATTTTATTGAATATCTTTTTATACTCGATTATAAGACCCGACTCGAATATAAGACCCTCCCACATTTTAGAGCAAAAATCTAAGAAAAAAAGGGGGTCTTATTTTTGAGTAAATACGGTAATTCTTTTCAATTGAACACATAAAATCTACAAATGCAACAGTTTAAATAAAGAAGTGTTATTTAGGAACTTCCAATTATTCTTTTAAAGATGCTTTAAGGTATCAAATAACTTCAGAAGTATCTGTTTCTAGCAGAATCTAAGAAGGAAGATTCACGTCAAAAAATGAAGCAGGCTCGCAAGATGTTGGCAAAAAAGCGTGGCACTGTACCTGTCATATTAATACCAACAATACCACCAGAACGTATTCAAGAAATTGGCTCTCTTGTGACAATTTCCAAGAAATCGCAATTTATTCAGCGATTAATTGCCTATTGGACTTTAAAGCGTCAGTATCGTAATGGTGTTCCATTATTACGAAGATTACAAAGTGCTCAAGGTAAATTAGGATAAATTGCATTTTCTGTTTATGAATCAACAAAATAAATCAATATGCTTGTTTCTAGGTGGGCCAAGAGATTCTAACACAAATAATGTTGACATTATGGAACTGTGGAGACAATTGAAGTACTGGCAGTGCCTTCGACAAGATTTAGAAAGAGCACGTTTACTTTGTGAACTTGTAAGAAAACGTGAACGTTATAAACTAGAATGGATCAAAGCAACTGAACGATGTATTAATGTACAAGTACGTCCATTACAAGCAAGTCTTGGAAAAGTATTAGATTTGATTGCTGCTAAAGATACGAATGAAATATTTACAGAACCTGTTGATCTTGAAGAGGTAATGTGATTTATTAGATACAGAAAATTATGAAATGACGAATTATTATTTTAACAGGTTCCTGATTATTTAACGATTGTATCTGACCCAATAGATCTGAAAACAATGCGTAATAAGTTAGATAGTGGTGAATATCTTGATCTTGCGGCTATGGAAAAAGATTTTGACCTGATGATTGCTAATTGTTTAGCTTACAACAATAAAGATACTGTGTTTTACAGGTGAGATGATAATTCTCAATGCAAGAAAAGCTAATGCGCAATTAATTCTATTTATATTTTATAGAGCTGCAATTAAAATGCGTGATCAATGTGCTGCAATTTTTCGCCAGGCAAAACGTGATTTAGAAACATCAGGATTGTTACAAGAGAATGCAGATATCCCTCAAGCTACACCATCTACAAATGAAGAATCATTAGCATCGGATATTGACAAAGAACTTGAAGCTTTGCATGAAAAAAGTGGACCTGATGTTATTGCTAAATTGGAAGACTTATTGGCTAAAAGTCAAGCATTAAAGCATGGATTAGCACGTGCTAAAAGAGTGAAACTTGTACGTAGTGAACTGAATAAAGCTAGAAAAAGTCTGGTAGCTACTGATAGTTCTCAATCGGATGCTGAAAATGAATCAGCTGATACTAAAGCATCTACTCAGAGCACTGGTAGGTATATTTTTAAAGATTGCTGTTATTATTAAGGTATTAAAGCATTTTAATGCTGAGTACAACCTCTACCTTTCAACCTGTAGACATGTTTTACCCTGAATTCGGAGAGTTTGGCTGAGCTTATTTTTGGTTGAGATGAATATAAAAAGAACCTGAAATGAATAAGTACAAAGAAAATGTTAGTTTTGTATGTTCAGCAGAACAATAAATTACCCATTTAAAATTTTAAAACCAATAATAGAATCCCACCCTATTAAGGCGATAAAACACGCTTATCCCACATTAAATGATTATTAAGGCTCTCCGTGGTCGAGTGGTAGAGATCCTACCTCTCGTTCAGAGGGACAGGGGTTCAAACCTCGGTTTCGATTGAATTTAAAAAATTTAGTACTATCGTGTTTGAGCTCCTTAGGTTAAGGTATGAAAGTTGTATGAGTGATAAAGTATGGGGGAGCGTAATGTACTTGCTACAATAGCTCCATTACCTCCGTTGCACTCTCATAGAAGTTTGTGTGGAACCCCAACACTGCAAAATGCGGTGAAAGGGGAATGGATTATGTATGTACGTATGTATGTATGTATTGCATTGGGACTACTTCTACTAACGTCCATATACGAAACATCAGAAAGAAATAGATTAAATCATTTATATTTTTATAAATCTGCAAATGTAGCAAAACGAAAATGTTTATTAGAAAAAAACACAAAATCAATTGGATAGTTAAAGAGTTATAGAACGGAGGAAACACGTTAAACTGAACAAATTTGTAATATTTGTGTAAATAAATGGCATTAAAAACAAAACTTCGTTACTATATGTATTAAAACATTTAATTTCTAGACTAACTACATTTAATTGAACCACATCAAGTACTTCCCTTTAATCTATAAACATATAGGTAACTGCCTATAATTCTGTTTTATGCAGATTTTGTTTAATTAAATAACAATAACGAGATTAAAGTAAAAAGATCCTCAGTTATTCAGCTAATGCACTATCTTTGTCGTATAGTGTCAAATTCTAAATGTACATTTAACGTGTGCTAAAGAATTAAAATCTCCCATATAAGATACACATTCTAACGTCGCTCAATTCTCGTAATAAAATAGTTGGACAACTGATTTAAGTTTTTCGTATGTATTTCGTGGCCCGCTTGCGGGCTTCAGATGAGTTTGGACGATAAATGCTGCCGGTTGCAGTCAAGTACCCTTCTCTGTTTGATTAGGTAATGTACGGTAAGATAAACAAAGAGAAATTGATTCTTTATTACAAAAGTTTTTGAGAAATAGAATAAGAATTACGTTAAGATCAATTCGTTTGAAGCGTGGTTGTGTCCTATGCTCTTAAAAAAATTTCAATGGAACTGAATCCTTCCAAAAACCTTTAGGGATTTTATAGCTCTGTCCAATGCCCAGTATCCATTTAGTGAAATTGGTATAGTCATCTTTCTGAAATAAGAAAATAAAAACTTTGATAGTGTGCTATGATAGCTGCATTTCATAACTTAACAATTGAATTTGTTTATTCATTGTTGAGGTGATTTGAACTTGCAGTTACTGTACTGATGTTTGGTTAGAAATATTTTAATCTATTTATCTATGACCAGTATACAGATAACCCGAAAACCAGTCTAAACAAAAATTAATGAGTGCAACAAGGAAGACATAAACAATACACGGTGAGTCATTACGGAGTATTCGGACTTTGCCAGTGGTTAGATAACCATTAAAGAAAGAAAATTCCTATATACCATTTTTCTCGTATTTCTATACTTTTGGAGAAAAACGGCATTGAAGTTCAGCCTAATGTTTTCAAATTTAATAGTATGAATGCACATGACACATATTTTAAAAGTTCAAGCAGATATTCAATACTACTAGAATGTGCAAGGATAGCGTAATAAAGTAATAAAAACGTCTTTATTTTGGCCAAGTGTTTCGTAGAATAACAACAGATAAACAGAATTAAATAAACAAAGCATGTTGAGAACGACCTCTCGATGGATATTGTTTCAAAAATGGTATTTTTGTTTTGTGTTTCTGATTACTAAAAAAGACAATTTCAAATTCTTTTAATAGGCACATTAACCCCTATGTGTAATACAATACTGCAGGTTTGTGAATAAACACATCTTTTGAGGTCAAGATCGAGGAGATACCCGATACTATTTGGTTTCTCAAATGATAACAAATTGCAAACCCCTTACACTGCAGCTTTTAGTAATAAAACGTAACAGTACTTGTACTTGACTATGTAAACAAATCCATCAATCATTCAGGGTCGTTGAATTAAACCGTCAAAAAGAATAATAAGGTTTTAATAATGGGTCAGTATTAAAATGATGTCATTTCTGTCTGCGTTTACTATTAGAATAAAGGGGAATCCCCCTGATTAATAGATTGTTTTGTTTTAACATCTAAAAAATGGAATGTGCGTCGTTTGCATCCTTGTGCTTGTTTAAACAGATGTCACGTTTTAACTGATGGTGTCAATTTCTAAAGATCTTGCATTTATTTCTATTCGACTTAACTACACTGACCTGCATCAATTATACGTACTTTTCTGAAAACGTAGGTCAAAATTTTCGAAATTTTCAAGTTCATTTAATCAAAAAAAGTTACTAAGGTTTTATGTTTCTAATAACCAGAGAAGCTTATCCTCAAAGTCCGATTATTGAGTACTGAATCACCGTGTATGGGTAGTACAACAAAGGTAGAATGCAATCATGGCTAGGTAGACTTTTACCAATAACAAGCAAGCAAACAAACATAACTGTCACAAATATTTTATCAGTCATGTGATTAAAAGCATAAAGTGAGGTTAAAATAATTATGTCGATATAATAGTATGTTATCACAATTTGTCATTGGAATCTTAGAAAATCAAAAATGTCCTGTACGCAGAAAGAAAAAAAATCCAAATTATTAAATGGATTTATGGTGGAATATATCCAACGCAAACGGACATAACAATACCAAATGAATCCTGTCACCACAAAGCACATAAACTAGCAGCCTATAGATTATTAGAACACAGAGCTTTAACTATTCCACTAACACAGCCAGATTTTAGCAAAGCGATATCAACCATTAAACAACTAGCACATGTAAATCATTACAATCCGAACATGATTGACACTTTAGTTAAACAAAACAAAAACATTTTAGGTTAGCTATAGCTATAGCTCAGAAGAATATATCCCATTCACAATCAAACAGAAGACACAAATTACTTATCTATACCAAATTTTGGCAAAATATCAGAAAAAGTTGCACATATACTAAGAAAAACCAACATATTTAAATGCCATAGATATTGTACCCACATGCAATATTTTTAATTATTTGAAATAAGTACCGTATAAACCCGATAATAAGATCGGCTTATCCCCCAAACTATCATTAAAAAACAAGGGTCATCTTATATTTGGACCTTTTGATTTTTATGAATTCTTGTGCATGAAAAAGACATAAGCTACAAGCTCTCGAATTCACCACTTGTGTTGGCGCATTGCTAGACGAATCGGCTAGTTGTACCAGCGGCGCTATCTAGTCTTCCACCTGTTTAATTAACAGTTTTAGCGCAAAGCCAGATACTAACTATGTATCAATGCACAATTCGTTATGCGTAGTTCGTCATGCTACAAAGGTAAAGTGTACAGACTATGCGAGATTATGCATTATACATTATGCACACTAAGTCCGTACATGATTCGCTACCAAAGATTTCTTTGATGGGGGCAGTTTTTCGGCAAACGAGTGAACTGCAATGCTTTGATGCGGACGCATTAAATCTGAACGCACTGATTTACCAATTTACTAATCACGCATCACACATAGTGAGTAGCTGGCTAATAGAATGCAATGTAAGACGATGGCGACAACAAAAAAATTAATTACGAAATGCAGATTCTGCAAGAAAAGTTTATCAAGGTTTGATCTTTTTCGAAAAATTGCATGTCATCTTATAATTGGAGTTTTAAAAATATGTGCTTTTTTTCTGCTTTTTTTAAAAATGGGATTTGTCTTATAATTGGGGTCGTGTTATATTTGGACTAATACCAAAGAGTAGTATATTATAAGAGGCAAAACTTTGCGTGACGTCTTTGATCTCTCGTCATCAGTTTCAATGACCTTGGAATGCTTGGCCCTGTAACTTGGATCAGCAGAAATGCACGTCAAGTTTAAATATTTATCACGCCTGAACTCAACCAGCTAGCGTCCAGGGTTGTTAATTTCGTATGTATACTTGTTGGGCAGTATGTAAGGGATGATTTTAATAAAACTATACGCCAATTGTTGTCTTTATTCAATTTAATTCAAATCTTTATTGTATACAGTGAAGCCTCGCTAGTTCGGACTAATTAAAACAGGGGCAATCCGAATCATCGCGGTTTTCGGATTACCGTGTCTGTAGAGTTATAATGTTTTATTTGTAAATAAATGCATTTAAAACATTCTGTAACACATTTATTTAAAAAAAACTACAAAAATATTTACGCAAAAACTGTTTTAAAAACACAGGAAATAATATTCCGCATTAATATGTCGTTCACCAAAAAAAGGCGGTGATTTTTTACTTGTTGCCTGTTTTTTGAACTGAATACGTAAGATAGATTCAACCTTCCGGAATCACAATTGTTTCAAATTTTCTACCGCCCATTGCAAAGCCACCGCTTTGCAACTGTTTCTTAAAGGGTTTCACTGCGTGCGAATCATTGAATAGCTTTTCTCCAGCGATTTTTAACACGCAAATTGTCTTTTTAAAATTAATTATCCAATCTTTACTTGCCCTGACGTCATCGTTTTGAAACCATCTTTAATAAAGTCACAGTAGCGTGCAGAGTATACGAATCAGTGGAACCAGAGTGTACGAGTGTGATAGCGCATACGTTGTATCGCGACTGCTTCCACTGTTTCATATGCACCGCACGCTGATGGATAATGATGCTTTGACTTTTCATCCAAAATTTCGGAGGATATCGGTGACATATCAAAAACCATGCAGTTAACTTTTCTTTCATATCGGGATATTCCGCAGGTTTTAAAGTTTTTTTAACGTTGTTATATGATCCTTCAGATTTTGTAACAAATCTGGAAATGCATATTTAAAGTTACAATGCGGTCTTTTTAATAGTTTTTAAACTTACCAGAAAATCTTTCTATGTATGGCGGAGATAGGTAACGTAAAGCCATAATTTGTAAAAGAAGTATCAATTCTTTTTTAACTTATAATCCTTTGTAACTAATACGAATTGTGATGCAATGTATCCACTTCTAAAAAATACGTTACTTTTTATAATAAGAATTTGCCAGACAAATATAACGTAAACATAAATAAAATAAAATCATTTATTTTATCTACAACGGTAGTTTTGTATCAAATTACACATCTGAATACCCATTGCATTCGTTACTATAAACAAAACTTGAGGAATAAAAACAATTAATTCTAAAGTTCGGATTATCAAAACTTTTAAATCCGGATTACAATAAACCCAATGTAAATAAATTGCTGGTCCGGATTATAGTGGTTTTCGGATTAACGTAGATTCGGATCAACGAGGCTTCACTGTATAAAGTTTTACAAACATAAAAAGCTTATTACAAGTGATTGGTAGATACTAGACCGGTCCTTATATAAATGAAGAAAATTATTTTTTCGAATTTATATCACGGCAAGTGCTAAAAACATTTCGTTTGGTGTCAAAAAAACACCAAAAAAGTTTGAGCACGATTGGACAATTTTTAGCCGTGCCTCAAGCCATTCTTTGTTTTTATTATTAGAAATAAGACTAAAAATCGTTTCTTTTTAATTTTTTATTCAGAATTATTTGAAAATAAATCTTAAACTAAAATATTTTAATGAATTACATATTAACATTAATTTAATTTAATAATGAAGTCTTTTTAAAAGTGGTATAATTCATATTATCAATACAAAATAAATTTTTCCAAATTTACCGCGTTCTTGTGTAGTAATACGTCTGTTTTTTTCCTCTGCACTGCTACACTAGTACAATAAGTTAGAGATAAATGCAAATGAATCTAACAAAACTTCATCAGGTGTATCAAGAGGTAGAACAGATTTTTTTACACTAAGATTACTTTCAACTTTGGATAAGTGGAGAATCTCTGATGGTGCTGCAGTTCATATTCTAAGTGCAACTGCTGATATGTTAGGCCATCAAATCGAAGAACTTATACTGAATGTTCATCAATTCGTGGCATGCGTCAGAAACATCGTACAACAACAGCACAAAACATTGCAGAAAACTTGCAATTGCAATGCAATTTAATATGTGTCTCTGTCTCTGCGTTTGTCTCTATTCTTTTTCTTCTTTCGGATCGTCTTTTATCTTCTATCTTCTATTTGTTTATGTATTTTATGTGTATAAGTTAAGAAATTTAATTTCTTATTTCCAGATTTCACTAAGTTTTGTTTTGCACTGGGATGGTGCAATATTACCAGAAATTAGTGGTAGAGAAAAAGTTGATCGCTTGCCAATCATTACACTCAAGAGCATTTTGAGGGTTGTTGAAAGGGTATGGTGAGATTCCAGTTTTATTCAATTATTTAGATCATAAATCGAAAAGTAATTTTCTGATTTGCTAGGTTAGCGATTTTAAGGGAGATTTTTGATTTTGAAGTTTGTATTGCCACGTATGGTGAGAGAAGCGCTGTAAAAAAATTAAATTTTGTTTAAATTTAAATATTTTTACTGGGAAAAGGTCTACCTGGAGGTTTTTGGGTACGAGGAATCCGAATCTGAGGTTTATTTTTGCCTAATATGAACGCTGTCGAACGACTGCTGATAAATTAATCTTTATAATTTATTCAGGTGTAAATCATAATTTTGAAGAACATAATTTTTCATTTATACGCACTTCCTTACCATTAAGTCAAAAAAGACTCAATTTTTTTCCATTAAGTTCTCATCTCATCTTCGTCGTATTCATCCAAATCTTCTTTTGCAACCTTCAACCACCAGCAAATCTCAGCTATCATAGCATTTAATAATCAAAAAATATAATACAAAATATTTGCATTATTAAAAATTCAAAGTGGGGAAATTGCTGTTTCGATCTTTTTAGATCTCATCAGCTAGTGATAGTCTCCTGTGAATCATACACTCATCAATCAATCAATGTGGTATATGACTCTACAGATGTCCCAACATTCATTTCTCGGTATTAATGTTATTTCCGGCTATGTATATAGGCCTGGATGATGTATGTATGATTCACAGGGGGCTATCTCTAGCTGATGAGATCTAAGAAGATCGAAACAGCTATCCTAGGGTGTCTCCTGTGAATTATACATATCTCATTTATATTTGTGGGTTTAATATTGTCACACTTTGACTTATAGCATTTAATATTTTAGCATTAAACTTAATTTTTAACATTATATTGTATACGTACAGCTCTTAAAGAAATGTCAAAACATTTTTCATGCATAGATGTGTATGCGTAGCAGATGTACGTTTTAATAAAGGTTTATGACATCATCTATTAGAGACCCTGTATATATATTTATATAAGAGTTGACCAGACACAAATGTCATCCGCGACATTGGATCCAAAACAAATGAATTCTCATGGCAGAGTCAGTAATTAATTACTGACTCTGCCATGAGAATTCATTTGTTTTGGATCTAATGTCACGGATGACATTTGTGTCTGGGCCCATATTCTTGAGTTTCGCATAAGAAGTCTCACATACGAGATGACGTAATTCTCTATTACCTTCTAACATTTGATCTCATGACGTAAAAATTACATCATCTCGTATGAGACACTTGTTATGCGAAACTTAAGAATACGGGCTCGTTTTCTTGAACTCATACGACCAAGTTTCGCATACGAGATGACGTAATTTTTAGAATACGGGCCCTGGTCAACTCTTATATAAATACGTATATATATATATACAGGGTCTCTATCATGTATGTTTTAGGTGCGTCATCTGTTGTAATGTGGCGGTAGTACATTTCCAAATGTTTTATGAGTTACACATTCAAAATGTAACATGAATACATACATGAATGTAAAAAGGCAACTAATGGAAAAAAAATTGTGTCTTTTTTTGACTTAGTGGTATGGAAGTGCGTAAAAATGAAAGATTAAGTTCTTCAAAATTATGATTTACACCAAAATAAATTATAAAGATTAATTTATTAGCATTAAAAACGGTTTTAAAAATAATCAGAAGTAGATAGTGAAAATACACGAAACTTAGGAACATTTGTTCGACAGCGCCCCTAGTGTTCATATTAGCCAAAAATAAACCTCAGATTCGGATTCCTCGAACCCAAAAACACTCATCATAGAATCATAGATAATCCAACACATATCCTTGAAACATATTCACAAAAAGATTTAAGTGATTTTGTAAATTCAAACACACACACGTTCTTTGATCGCTTAGAAATTTCCAAAGAATTTTTGCAAGTCGATCCATCGAATTGTAATGAAAGATTTGGCTACGTTCAAGGTTCTCAAATTTTATCTGTAGTGAAGGATGCTGCTGAAAGAGGTGCCAAATTCATTACAGATTATAATAATAAATTAACACACAATGAAGAAGAGAAACAATTCCTTTTTCAAGTTAAAAGAATTTAATATGAATTATCCCACTTTTAAAAAGACTTCACTACTAAATTAAATTGATATTAATATGTAATTCATTAAAATATTTTAGTTTAAGGTTCATTTTTCAAATAATTTTAAATAAAAAATTTAAAAACAAAAAAAACGATTTTTAGTCTTATTTCTAATAATAAAAACAAAAAGTGGCTTGAGGCACGGCTAAAAATTGTCCAATCGTGCTCAAATTTTTTTGTGTTTTTTTGACACCAAATGAAATGTTTTTAGTGCTTGCCCTGATACAAATTCGAAAAAATTAAAATAAGGACCGGTCTAGTAGATACATATATGGTCTTCTCTCTTTAAACAGCCTTGGTAGTGTAATGTCTGGCGTGCCGGACTTTCACCCAAGCGGCCCGGCGCTGGCAGATCTGGTTAAGGTTTTCTGCAGTTTTTCCTTAGCTGTAACACAAATGTGGGATTTGCGCTGTTCCATCTATAAGTCGGCTGCAGCCGCACATTGGGCCTACATAATAATAATAATCGCCCCCTCCCTCCCGCACAAGCTTATAGCTTCTGGGGCCTTGGTTTAGGCTATGGGTGGTAGTAATAATTATATTAATTATAAAATTATTATTATCTCTCAACAATATAAAATATTTAATAATCAACTAATGATAACATTTCGCATGAATTGCTGTTCATTATAGAATGATATTTAGTATGTATTTAGTATACAATCTATAAATTACTTTGTAGTGATCGGAGTTCAAGGGAGATACATAGGAGAGTAATAAAGTAATGAAATGTCGACTCTTCCTAATTATTTATTGATATTTAATCTAATACATAATATTGATGGTTGGTGATCATCAGAGTGGAGTTATTATCATCTAATATGAATAATTAGAGGAAACTTGCACTTACCTCTAAGTTTGGCCTCTAGTTAAGCATTGTGGTTAAATTAGCACTTGCTTACTTATATTTTTTTTATGACCTACGTTGTGTTTGTAAAAGAAATACCTACATTGTGTTTAAGAAAAACAAGATATACCTACGTTGTGTTTAGTTCTTAAATGCACCAAAGAATTATTTGTTTTGTTTCTAGTTTGCTTATGGTGGAGTTTGTCTCCAAACTCGTAAGTAATGATTGAATTCAGGTAACTGAGATTCAGGTAACTCAAATTCGTATTCGAAGTGTACCACACACACAGGTTTGGAGTTAAATGGAATGAGACACTGAATTTTCACAACAGAAAATTTACAAGATTTATTTAGCAATCACCAAGAGGACAGTGTTACAAAAATATTTACAGTTTATTTACAATGTCGCCCCTATTTTTAGGAGTCTTTAAAACAAACAATTTCATTTTCTGACTTTACTTTGAGTTATTTAAAAGTCTGGCTGAAAGAAAAAAACTGAAAAGAAAACCTAATGAAACACTGAAGGCTTCTGGTCAAAATTATTGTGCCTGATCAAGTTACTAAATAATGATCAATTTATTTCGGCTAAGTCCGATCTTTCGAATTAACACTTTCCTATCTTTATCTGTTCACCTTGTGATTATGATTATCTCCTTTATGAGATTTACTTGATTTTATTCTTTATCTTATTTTTTTAACTTTTATAAGAGCTGGTCTGATACTCGTTAAATCTTAGGTGATAATTTCTTTAGAATTTGTCGTGAGCTATGCACGTATTGGTTAAGCTGTGATTGTATTTGGTACTTCACTAGGAAAATTAATAAACCAAGAACTGACGTTTAAAAAATGGTTATTGTTTAACTGTTGATGTTTCCTTTGCTTGGTGGTAGACTCGAACAAATCTGATATAAATTTCTGTTTTGATTTGATACTTAGTTAATTGAAACTTGTTGGAAATTTATCAGAGATGTTGAGTTTGGTGAAAGGATAGGTAGGAAAGTTCGCGTCGTGTTACAATTTTACTCTTAAGCCGGGATTACTGAGCCAAAAGCCGAAACAAGAAGATTTACATTTAAATCAAATAAAATTGTTAAGGTTAATAATGTTTACATGCCAGTTAAGTTAGTCCAACTCAAATGTAAATAAATTTTGAGGTTTCCTATATGGAAACTAGATTTGAACAGATGAGTGCCGGGCTCAATGTAAAATCACAGCACTATAGTACTTTTGGGGAAAATTGGTAAAATATTTTATGAGCTAAATGATGCGCGATGTGACAATTTGCAAACCCGGATAGCTAAGGTGGGTTTTCACACGCTTAGACTACCTGTTTCTTCCGATCAGTGTAATTTGTAATAATTGTACATAATATAAATCCCAAGTTGGTTCCAAGTAGTAAATTTTTGTTTTGTTTTTGTTTTGTTTTGGTTTTACTTAGTTGGAACTTAAAGGTGTGCATGTGTGTACGGTGTATGATCGAAAGAGAGTTGCTCAAAAATCACCTGAGAGCGACTTTCCCGCATTAGGAAAGTCGGTCTAATTAACGATTTAATCAAGGAAGGAATAACCCAAAGGGTTAAAAGGTTAGACGGTGTAGTTGGAGATTGTAGGTAGCAGAATTTCAGAGATGCTTAGTTCTCAAAATTGTTCTAGTCACTCTCGTTGAGATTTGGTACTAAAAGGATTGTACTGATGGTAAATCAAAACAATAAATTATAGATGTTTGCTGGTATTTCTTTGGATAAGGGAATAATAAAAAGATTTCTGCTTTTTTTGTATTTTTAGTCAACGTTTCGAATATATATTTATTCCTTTTCTAGACTGTATGACAAAATTTACATTAAAATATAAAATGTGTTTAATATATTAACAATTGACTACTTAAATTACATCTGCAAAAATCTTGTCAAGTTCGTGAGTCAGTTCTACCATATTTTATCATCGTATTCTCTAGGACAGTCATGGCAAACCTATGACCCGTGGGTCAGACACTGACAAGTACACGTTGGCTAACTGATTTTCGATCGTGTCACTGCACCTGTGTATAACTCATGACAGTCGGTCATAAACTTGAAGCTCATATTCGTTGCATCGTAGATCGAGGATGTACCTGCTCGCAGTGTTGAACTAATTAGCAGCCTTGGCGTAGGCTTCTAGAAGTGTTTAATAGTAACTTTATTATTTTTATTAATAAATTTTCTCATCTACATATGTATGTATATCAAGTACGTTAATAAGAAATTTTTTCTAAAATTATTGTATTCTAAATATAAATATTTTTAGTTGTAGCCCTGTATTATGTCAGCGGTTAAAAAAATAAAAACAAAGGATACAAGTTCCAAACAATATCAAACAGAATGGTTTGATAAATATGGTGTGATAATTGATAAATATTAACAAATCTTCGGTGTTTCCAAATTATTGGTACCCTTTTTAACCCCCCCTTCCAAGTGACGCTACTGACACCAGTGACCCACGGGCTAGTATTAAAAAAAATAATGAACAAAATTTGACCCACTTCTCAAAAAAGGTTCGCCATCACTGCTCTAGGATATCACAGAATGCTTATTAATAATCGTTTACTTATTTTAATTTTTACTAAATTTATTTTTGTTAATTTTGTGTCACTGGTGATGTACATTAATTCTTTATAATACAAAATGGATGTATGACATATATTACAACTGCGTCTTGTACACCGCTACATTTGTCATGCGCAAGACCATTCTATTATTCTATATACAGTATATGTTAAAAATAACTTGAAGTTATTATTAAATCTCTAATTAAGTGATATTATATTTTTATAAAATTTGCTAAGTTGTTCTGGGTCGGTTGTGAAATTCACTTTGAGTGGATCTTCACTTATTCTTATCATTTCTAATAAATTTCTTTTTTTGGGATTATTCTCCACGTCCACAATTTTGGCGTTATTAAAATCAAATTTATGTCCCTGTTCATGGCAATATAAGGCTAATGCCGTTGTGGTTTTATTAGTATTATATAGAAAAGAATAGTAACTATTACAAACTACCGATGATCAAAAATATATCATATCAAATATCTAATATTCTAAAACAACATAATATACAAATAGCATTTTACAATGTTAAAAAGATCAAAACGCTTTTTAGCCAACTGAAAGATACCGTGCAACAATTAGACAAATCAAATGTAGTGTACAAAATTAATTGTTTGGACTGCAACAGAACTTACTACGGACAGACCTCACAATACTTTAAGAAAGGGCTATCACAACACAAAAATGACGTTAAAAATACTAATAAAACCACAACGGCATTAGCCTTACATTGCCATGAAGAGGGACATAAATTAGATTTTAATAACGCCAAAATTGTGGACATAGAGAATAATCCCAAAAAAAGAAATTTATTTCAAGTCTCTATCTTTAGATAGTAAAAAATAAGAACTTAATGCAAAAATTGGCTCTATTACTAGGGCAGAAGGAAGGGGTTACATAATAAGGTAACCAAAATAGTGCATTCCTTTGCAAAATCACATTCTAAACACTTTTTGACTTTGAATTTCTCTCTAAAATCAATAGAAATGGCGTAAATCGCATTCTCAATCTCAAAGGCCGTTATTTTAGGACCGCCATTTTAAATTTTTTGATTTTCTCATTGGATTCATAATTACCGACCCCAAGAACCCTCCCAACATAAATTTCGCTCAATTTGGTTGTGTTATTAAATTAGTGGTATAAAATGGGGGTCTCGACCCCCAGGGGGGACGTGACCCCATTTTAAACATATTACATTTTATACTGGTCCAGTACTGAAGGCATTAGAAATAATTTCAAGTCTCTATCTTTAGATAGTAAAAAATAAGAACTTTATGCAAAAATTGACTCTACTAAATAGTAAAATCTTTTTGCTTGGAATAAACTAAATAGAATGATCAGCATAATATCTATTAAGCTTTACCAGACACCAGGGCCGTCTTCAGTTTGCTTAGTTTTCCGGATGCCCAAAAATTTTTAGTGAAAATTAATTTTTGAGATAGTGCAGAATTTTATGCATTTTTGCCTTCTTCCTTTATTCATATGTTGCCCATTAAGCAAAAACCATTGTTTAAAAAACACCCTGTATAAGTTATTATAAAATTGATATTGAAAAACCATAAAATTAAATGAAAAAATAATAAAAATACAATAAAAACAATGAGAGCTTTTATAATTTGCTACATTCCATGTATCCTTAAACATAAAGTATGTACATGCAGAGAGCGACTCCTGGATGTCCTAGTATCTCGGTGAGTACTTTGCTCGCTTCAGCTGTAATATGTACGTATTATGTGCAGGTTCAGTCGCAATATATCCTTCTAATGGTTTTAATCCATTTAGAATAACAGGTCTTTTACAAGGAAACCTAAAAATGTTTTGGGAATTTAGTATTTCAAATTACATTCAAATGAAGCAAGCATATTCAATGCATTTGTAAAATTGAGGTTATGATTTACTTACATTAATATAAAAGCAGTGGCGGAACAATACGATGTCCAAAATACATTTGAAAATGTGTCCATGACATTTAAAAAAATGGTAGACACCAACTAAACCCCTTTTCTTAACTTAAATAATTGTTCAAGTTTAAGTATTAATTTTTATAAGTAAATGATTATTACATTCAGTTATAACACCTGCTTTCCACAAAATGTGAGCATTGTCTACTCTTGACAATCCAGCACATCTCAAGCTGAAATTATATTCCAGTTTAAATATTTTTCCTAGCTTTTGGTGTTTTATTTTATTTTATTTTTTTATTTGTTTTATTCGACTTCGTCTCATGCCGCAACTTTTTCACACTTGTGAGAAATTGACTTTTTTGCTCTTGTAACATAATATACTATTTATCTACAATTATTAAACAAATGTGTTATGTATCCAACTGTAAATACATAAAGCTACTTATATTAAACTTGCCCAGATTACACTAGTGTAGTATGTAATTTCATATTCCATAAGTTGTATTTTTGAAGCTATAGT
Organism: Agrypnus murinus; assembly: GCA_929113105.1. Classification (NCBI taxonomy): domain Eukaryota; kingdom Metazoa; phylum Arthropoda; class Insecta; order Coleoptera; family Elateridae; genus Agrypnus; species Agrypnus murinus. The sequence continues at coordinate 63,719,020 of OV816025.1, forward strand.
TGTAGATAAAATAGTGTATTTGACTCGCATATAATGGTTACATTTACATTTGGATGTTTACAACATGAGCCGCAGGCTAGTTGAGAATTGTTGAACACAAATTAAAACATTATGTAATAATACATATCTGCCTACTTAGTTTTTTCTTCTACTTTACTTTTCATTCTTTATTAAATGAAAAATGCTTTCTTAGACACTTTAAGGTTAATTTTAAACCTATGAAACAAATTTCCACATTACTTTCAATTTCATAACATACCTATTTCTTAAAAAAAAACTCTTTTATCTTTGGGTACATACAGTCTGTTTTTTGTAAACCATAATATAGGAAATCCAACGGAATTTTATCATTTTCCTCGTAGATAGTACCCTTGCAAATGTAACTAGAACATTTGGTATCAATCAAAAGAAAGATTATGCCCTTTTTTCATTTGCTTTTCTGATATAGGTAATTAAAATTGTATAAAAAGTAATGGTAAACCCTCGTAGCAAAAATTATCTAATAATAAAAAAAACTAATAATAATTGTAATATTCTACTAAAAATAATAATTAGTAAGCAATACAATTAAGAAAAAAGTATATAAGGATGGGACTTGAACCTGCGATTTCTGATGCGTTAACCGCTAGACCAATCGGCATACAGCTTCCAGCTTTTCTAAATAGCTTATTACCAAAAGCAATAAATCAATAATCTTTTTAAGTATTTTTCTAAATAGCTTTTGGTTTTCTTGATAAAGTTTAATCTGATATTGTCGTAAAATGAATTCTTCTTTCGATTGATACCAAAACGTCTACTTACCTTTTGCAAGGGTACAAATTTAGGAGGAAAATGATAAAATTCCATTGGATTTCCTATATTATCGCTTACAAAAAACAGACTGTATATGTTGGGTATATGTATAGGGCATGTTTATGAAAAAGAGTCGCTCAAATTATAGTTATTTTATTACAGTATTATAGTGTGTATATGAAGAAGTGGATGTTGAATTTTTGTACAATATAAGATTGAGATAAAAATACATTAAAGATGGTAAAACTTTATTAAATATTCTAAAATTCTATACACTGAAAGTTGGTTCAATCATCATCTAGTTGTATAATAATAGCCAGTTCTGATGTCCTCTGTCTGGTGTCCACCAAAAATATCTCGAAAACCATAAGGCCTTGAAAGCTGAAATTCTGCAGGTAGGTAGGTAGGCTTTACCCCCCTTAAGGGGTGCATGAGTATATTGTCGCTTCTCTTGAATCGGTGATGGCCTGTTTGAGGAATCGGATCCGACTCAATCGAGGGGGGCACTCTGAGAAGTCCAAGCACCAACCACCATTGTTTAATCTGGTCCTCTCTGTAACAACATTAGAAGAAAGTACAGAGTGGCTCCTAAAACTGGAAACACTTTTCTACCTACAACTTAGAAATGGAGCTATTTTAAAGGAAAATTGAAACAACTAGCAACAATGCCAAACAGTTAAATTGATAGATATACAATTCTATGCAATGTTGAATATTATTAATTCTAGTCAAAATCTAGAAAAGTGATTCCAGTTTTAATAGCCACAGTATTGGATTCGACATCGACAATATTTGGCAACGAAGGCAAGCAATTTGTAGCAAAAAATGTAAAATATACAGGGTGTTACATTTAAAATGACAAGTTATTAGTATTTCCGGTAAAACCTACCTGCCAGTAGATTCAAAATTGTGTCTATCTCTGCAGATTTTACATAAATCGGTCCATAAATAAAGAAGACATGCTTGTCCCTAGTTCTATTCCCAATTTTTGACAAGCATAACTTTAAAATTAGAAAGTATCTTATGTATTTCTGGATTTGATTATCATCAATCATTACAGAAAACTTGAAATTTCATTAACCCATTACCCCCCAGCGTCCCAAAATTAGGACAGAACATTTCTAATTTTTTTTTTGGAAAAACAGTTGTTTGAAACCATGTTACATTGGCTGGAGGTAACTGTTGAGCAAATGTAACAATGAAATCTTTACCATTTATTGAAATTAGTGTTCACAATTTTCGATAGATGTCATCAGATTTCTGCAACATTTGTTTACATGTTTGGTTATGTTTTGTCAGTGAATTTCCATCGTTGTATGTGGTGTAAACTGTGTTGAATTGATAGTGTTCGTTTCCAAAAAGTATATTTTAGGACCAACAAGCATTTTCCTTGATTTGTATCCCGTTTTGGTAAGTTGCCAGCCACTTATAAGTTGCGTCCCGATTTTGGGACACTGGCAGTTTCTATGAACAATTTTACTGCATTGAACTGTTTGTTTTTAGTTGAGCATACAAAATGTTTAGTCAAAGAACCCGTACTATGGTCGAGTTAGCTCAGCAGCTACACAGATTAGAGAGTGAAACTGTTTCCGATGAGGAAGTTGATATTGATGTGGCCATCATACCTCCTGAACCGGACGCCCTTACGGATGAAAGACATCCCTGAAAATGATTTAGAGGACGAAGAAGAACTGGCAGATGTAGCTGGAACCTTAGAATTGTTTGTAAATAACGACATTGATGAAGATGATTTGCCACTATCAGTTCTCAAGGAGCAACTACTACTAGAAAAGCAACACAGCATATCTCCTATTCCCTCCTCTTCATCAACTCCATTGCAAAAACCACAAGCATCACGTTGGAAAAAATGTGATCCTTCTTATTCCATACCTCAAGGCTCAGCAGATGATGTGAATGAAATGATCGCCTATTTTCGTGACAAAAGCGAAGTAGAAGTATTTGAGGAAATTTTTTCCCAGGAAGTCTACGTTCTTTTAGTTGAACAAAGCGTGTTATACGCTAGACAAAAGAATGTTCCAGATTTTACAGTTGATATTGCAGAAATGAAAGTATTCATCGGAATATTGCTTTTATCTGGCTACCATAAACTCCCGCAAGAAGACATGTATTGGTAAAAATGCTCAAGATGTAGGTGTTCCAATAGTTTATAATGCTATGACACGAAATAGGTTTAGGGAAATAAAAAAATTCCTACATCTCAATGATAACACAAAGATTGATAAATCGGCAAAAATGTACAAGTTACAAAAATATTTCGATTATTTGAAGAAAAACTTTCAAAAGTTTGGAGTTTTTAGTGCAAAACTTTCATTGGATGAAATGATGGTGAGGTATTATGGTAGACATTCCTCAAAGATGTTCATGCGTGGAAAACCTATCCAATTTGGTTTCAAACTATGGTGTCTTTGTAGTGCCTCTGGATACTTATATAATTTTATACCATACTGTGGGAAGAATTCTGAGAGTGACTCGGTGGGACCATTGGGTACTAGGGTTATTACCCAACTTACTGATATCATCCAACACCATGATCGTCATGAAATATATTTTGATAACTTTTTTACAAGTGTAGATGTATTGGCAATGCTGAAAAGCAAAAATTTAAAAGCCACAGGGACGGCTAGAGAAACCAGAACCAATAAGTGTCCACTCATGGACTCAAAACAATTGCTCAAAAAAGAAGAGAGGGGATATGTTGACCATCGATTTGACACCAATAAAGAAGTGTTAGTCGTCAAGTGGAAGGACAGTAAAGCTGTGAATGTAGCTAGCAATTTCTGCGGTATTCATCCCTTGGGGTCAGCTAAGCGGTATTCGCAAAGGGACAAAAAAGTTATTAACATACCAGTTCCAAAGTTGATTCAAGACTATAACAACGGAATGGGGGGGGGGTCGACCTTCTTGATAAGCAGATATCGCTGTACAGAATACGCATTAGATCCAAAAAGTGGTGGTGGCCTTTGTTCACACAAATGATTGATATATCTGTCGTGAATGCTTGGAGAATATACCAAATAGTCTCTGGGAAAAACATACCTCTGTTGTAGTTTAGGTGAATGATTGTCTTATTTTATATGTCAAAAAATTCTGATTCTGCCCCACATAAAAGGGGCCGACGAAGCACCAAGCAGTTAGGAGGTCGAGTGAGTCAGGACATTATAGGTACGATCCTGGAAACCATTTAATCATTCCTATCGAAACCCAAAGGTGTGTATTGTGCGGTAAAAAAACCACCAGGATATGCGGCAGATGTGAAGTTCCACTCCATGATCGGTGCTTTGCAGATTTCCATACACATTAATTAAATTATATAATACATTTTTGTTTTAATGTTATTCACATATTTTGCCAGCGTCCCATTAATGGGACGTTATTTTTTTTGTAAACTACGCAATATATTTTGCAAATTACTAAATTTTGTGAATATTTCTTCCATTTCCAACACAAATTTACAAATATTTTTTTAATTCGAAAAAAAATTAATTTGGCAGGTAATGGGTTAATGCCTGGTTAATACAGTCATTAACAAATAAGAAATTATCACTGTCACTAAACAGCTGAGAATTAAAAGATGGTGTTTACTCAGATCGGTTTATACAACTCACTAAGAAATTACTATCATTAACTATCATTAACTACGAATTAAGAATTGGTTCAATTTTAATTTTTCTGATAATGATATAATGACAATCGCAAGTGCACATGCCTGCTGGGAGACGAAACAGGTTAGCCACTACATTATCATGAAGTTGCCCTCGAAAAATTCAAATATTTATGTCAGTAATGCGAACTCATGGCAGTATGCACATGCGTTAATATTAATTTATAATTGCTGTATAAACCGGTCTACTTTTCTTTAGTTACATAATGATAATGACCAGTGATAATGTCTTAGTTGTTAATGACTGTATAAACTAGGCATAAGCCATTTTTGAGATACTGTCTGCTCAATATTATCAAATTACTAATTTTGATCCACATGAAACTTTGCTGTGCTTGGAATTATAATAGTATTTGTATGTAGATGCAGGTTAAACCATGGATTAATAATAATTAATAAATGATAGCATCTAATGGTAGGAAATTTAATTTTTACCGTCTCACATCAGTAATACATCTTAAACAGAAGGTGTTATTACAATTTGATTTGTGCTCTGCATTAAAATGCATTTGTCATGCGTTTGTACTTTATAGAGCTCGTTTGAAAGCTTATTAACTAGAATCCTGCAAAAATTCTTAATTCTGTGGGCATCTGTTTAATTTTTAATAAAAGAATTTTCTACAAAACAATTTTCTTTCTAATTTTTCTCATATTTTAATTCATTTAATTTTTTTTTATTAACTCTCTTCGTTCATTTTTATTCATTTTATTTTTATTATTACTGAGTTATATTCTTTCTATTATAGGCAGTTCACCAAGTGGTGTAAATCGTCGTACTGCTGTACTATTTACAAGAAAAGCTTTAGCCGCTCTAAAAAAGCCAAACGATGAAAAAGATGAAAAAGACGATAATACACCCATTGTACCAAAGTAGTAAGTCTAACATTGCTATATTCTAATTTAAAAAATAAATTTTATTTCTCAGGAAGAAAAAGGGACGGCCACGTCGTATAACAGATGCAAATCAGGCAACTGAGAGTTCAAAAAACGAGAATTCCGTCCCAGAGAGCTTTAGAATATATCGAGCAGGTCATATGACTTCAGCCGATGAAAATAGTGATAGTGCAACTAGTTTATCGACGTGTTATTCGCATGATCCATCAGAAATTGATTCAGATGATGACTCTGATAGTTCAGAAAGTACAGCTGAAGTGTCTTGTATTGAAAATATTGAAAACACTGGAGAGAAACTTGAATTAAAACCGTTACAGCTTGTCTGGGCAAAATGTCGTGGTTATCCATGGTATCCTGCTCTTATTATCGATCCTGAATTACCTAAAGGTTTGTTTTTTCATTATACTATAACAACACTGAACAACAAATTTAAGGTCATTAAAATTTTTTATATTCTGGAACACTCAAATTTGAAATTAGATTTTGTCTAGCACCCTCAGTTAAAAAAAACATAAATCATGATGGAAAGCATTTTAATCAATTTTTTTTACAAAATAAATTAACAATATTCATAAAAACTTACAGAGATTTAAATTTTTTTCTTTTACTTCGTCTTTTATAGTCGCTGGAGGTCTCGGTAATCAACATATCCAACAATTATACTCAAGTATCAGCAACAAAATATTTGAGAAACGGGGTGCTACAACAAAACTAATTGCACTTCTGAAGACAGCATTCAAAAATACAATATATGCACCCACTTTCAAACTTTTTATTGCTGTACAGTGTAATTGAATAATAGAATGCTCATGAGACTTATTTTTTGTAGGCTATTGTCATCAAGGAGTTCCAATTCCATCCCCACCACCAGAAGTACTAGCTTTATCTTCAAACTATACAGAGCATGTTTATCTTGTTTTGTTCTTTGATGCTAAAAGAACATGGCAATGGTTACCTGCAGATAAGTTAGAGCTTCTTGGAATTGATACTGAACGTGATGAAGCAAAGGTCTCTACTAAAATAAAAGTATATAAAAACTGTAATATATTATTGTTAATGCTCTTATAGGTTAACGAGCCTAAGAAACCCACTGATCGCAAAGCTGTAAAAAGAGCATACCAAAATGCTCTTAGTTATCAGTCTCAAGTGAATGATCCTCCAGATGAAGCAGATGCTGTTGGATGAACCATCTTTTGGAAATAAATGTTACATAAACACAAGAATTATTTTCACAATGATGGATCATGAATGATTGGTGGAAAGTTATTTTTAGATACTTTTATAACACTTCAAGTAGAGTTATCCATACATATGTCACAGTATCAAATATTGTATAAGTAGTTTTAATATCCTTGCATACACATAAGTATTAAAGTAAGAGTTGTTAGCACTTATTAAGAATGGATAAAGTAATAAATTGTTTTTTAAACTTTTTAATTGGACTTCATGCCATGTAATAAAAACCACAAACAATACAGTGTGATCCAAAATGAGTGAGGAGGTTTGAATTTCTCGCTGTAGGTTTTAGTGTATTTCACATAGTTAGTGTGGCACTATTGAAATGTGTTACGTCAACTCGTCACTTCTTATTTACATCGTTGCGCTTTGCCACAGTGTTCCAGGTTTTCATTGAATTTTTTTCGTGACAAATAGTAATTTTTATAGCTTTAAAAATTTAAGTTTTTTCATGGGATACAGCTATTCATTCATCAGGCAAGTTTCTTAATGTATAAACTTAAACCTGTTTTTTTAATATTCAATGAGAAAAGAATTAAAAAGCTGTCTAAGAACTCTACCCCAGCCATTAAGATAATTGTTAGAAATACATGGGGTAATTTTTAGACACTGGTTTTAAAAATTACCCTGTGCCATCAAAATTCAAAGTCTTAAATCAAAAATCCGTTCTTATCTAAGTTTTTAGATTTTGAAGATCATTCTTTACTAACCTATGAGAAAATGATGAAAAGGGTCAGTGCTGCTAAACAAATAAAAAAAAATCAACGTTTAACACTGCTGTAGAAATTTTTTAGAATGTTTATATCAAAAGTAAACATATAGATTTTTTTATCTCTTATCTCCATATAATCATGAGTTAGAGGACTATAAATGCAATAGAAATTACCCCAAATTCTCCTCTCTAAAACTTACCCCAAGGCACCCTATCAGAACCTTCTATAGTTAACGAGCCTGGAGCTGCAATGGGTGATGTCACGATACTGGATGAGATTTCTAGTGTTTGGTAGACGCCCGAACGTTTTCACAATACTCTGCGAAAACCATACCTATTTCCTGTCATTTGTATGTGGGAAGGTGTCAAAGGTATGCGTTATTCAGATACATACGCAGGAAGTGGAGATTCCCTCTTTGTATATGCTAAAAAATGTACCAAAACCAAGTAATTTTTTTCAGGAACCTATTGCTTTAGCTGATTTTTACAAAAAAATAAACAACATTGTGTATATAAAAATATAAATAAAAATGAACGTAAAGATAGTAACAGACAAATTTAAAAAAGGATGGAGGTCATACATGAGACCATCGATAATTGAAGACCATCAACTTGGTATGATTGTCAACTCTCAAAAATAAAAATAAAGAACATTCTTACGCAGTGTTGGATTAATGATTTTCAGTGCTCAAACTGATTGTATATGTATGTTCGAAATTTCTCTGTATGTTAAGCAATTGTATGTCTATTTACAAAAAAGTATATACATAATTTTTTATCTTCAGAAACAAGAAGCTATTTAGTTTCTTTTGAAAAATGTGTTGCAAAAAGTACCTAACGGGATTCTTCATTGCCATTACTAAGAAAACTCATTCTCTCCCTTCATCTAAACTAGAATATATAAAAGTATACTACTTTTCCCCATAACTTGTCCTTGATCTGTATTCTTTATAAATACTTACATATAATATAAAAAGTCAATCAAATTATCAAAATTTCATTAAAAGGGTTGACTATTGTAAAATTTTACTTTTTTGATCAAAGAAAGTCATAAATTGTTGTTCAATATACAGAGTGGTATTAAAGTATAGAATATTAAAAAAAAAGCGAACTCAACCGTTTTTTTTTTTAAACGTTGAAACATTGATTTTATTTTTAAAAAATACTGTTACGTTCTTTTTAAAATAATAATCAAAAATGCTGCTTAAAATCGTCTATTAATAAAGAAAAGATTATTTACAATGCACTTAATTAAAAACACTATAACTATAAACTATTTAACAAACTATTAAAAATGCTAGGTATTTACAAATTTATTTTAGGACTTATTTATATAAAAACTATTTATGTATTAACTAATTATTCAGAGTACATTTCAACACGACGCCGGTTAAACATTAACTGAACTCCTTCTACCCGCGAGCTCAATTTATATCTTTCATACGATGACTCATACATCTAGAATATTCGATGACGTGTTGATGAATCATACACGCAGCTGTCGATAAGTGACGTCAATGAGGGGTGTCAATGAGGCATGTCGATGAGTCATACTTGCACGTGTTGATTGATGAGTCATACAGTTGATGACTCATACATCTAGAATGTTTGATGACGTCATATGTGGGTTTACTATTCATTACACTGCCCCCCTCTTCAAGTCTGTTCTGTCCCAGAACCGGTTTTATTCTCTGGTTTCTGTAGAAAGGGTCGTGACGGTATCGACAGTCTTCACCTCGACTACATGTTCCATTACGGTAGAAATAACAGTCTACACTCTTTGTTGGCCTTGATGCGGGCTGGAGATCGAAGCTACAGACTAAGATCTTCACATCCATGTCTCTAAAGATACTTGCAGCAGGTTTAGAACGATTCTCCAATCCAACTGGTCCCACCCACAGCCGAGTTTGGGAACTGCCAATTTGTTAATACCCCTGGTAAGCAACTCGATCCTTAAATCCCATAATGCCCTCCACAGGTCGACGTAACTCCGTTTCTGGTAGTAAAAGTGCTTGGTTACCAAGTAGTAAATGGAGCGGTCATGATCAGGCAAGTGTAAGGCTTTGCCAACAGAGGGATTCTGATCTCGAAGTTCATCCAGCCGTCCAAATTTATTTCTAAACACTACTGCGATCCCCCTGGACATGCGGAGATCTTCGGAGACACAGTGGGCAATGGTATAATCACCAGGGACCCGGAAGAGGTCTTGTTGCATCTCGGTCGTGACTCCGAATCGGGCTTTTCTAGTTCCGGAAAACGCAGCCATAAATTCTCTATAGATATAGCCACGACGTCTTTGCGGGTTGTATAACCAGACAAGCTCTCCAGGTTGAAACCCTCCTTCTTGGGCTCTCACATCGTACGTAGCCTTCATCCGGTCACTCGCGATTCGACTATTGTTTCGGGTTCGGTCGTGAATATCCTCCAACTTCTTCTTTAAGTTAATGACATAATCATTCCCGGCTACCTCCTGCTCTGTAGGTGGGGATCCAAATTCCAGATCACACGGTAACCGTAACTCGCGTCCAAACATCACAGACGCTGGTGACTGACCGGTTGTTTCGTGGACCGATGCACGATAAGCCATCAGGAACAGATGCAGGTATTGGTCTCAGTCTTGTTGATGATCGGAGACGACCTTGGCCAAATATTTGCCCATTGTCCGATTCATGCGTTCTACCATTCCATCGGACTGCGGATGTAGCGGTGTGGTCCGAGTCTTGCGAATGCCCAACAATCGACAGACTTCTCCAAAGAGTACAGACTCAGAATTGCGGCCTTGATCCGATTGCAGCTTTATGGGCACTCCGAAGCAACTGAAAAACTCTTTGACTAGTACGTCAGCAACAGTCGCAGCTTCCTGGTTTGGTAGGGCATATGCTTCTGGCCATTTGGTAAAATCGTCCATTGCCACTAAGATGTATTTATTCCCATCGTCGGTTTCGGGAAATGGTCCGGCAATATCCATAGCTATTCTTTCCAGAGTACTACCCACATTGTACTGCCTCATAGGTGCTCTTCGTTTCCCCAAGGGTCCGTTACCAGTGGCACATAGTTCGCATTTCCGGCATCTTCTTTACAGTTGACCCAATAAAAACGCTCCCTAACTTTCTCCAAAGTCTTTTTCACACCGAAGTGTCCTCCTGAGGCACCGTCATGGAGATGTCGCAATACTGTAGCCACTCAGCTTCTTGGAACCACGAACTGAGACCTAATGGTGCTGCCATCTTCACTCTCCAGTACTCGCTTCAGGAGATCGTCTTCCACCTTCATGGACTCCCATTGGGCCCAATATGCTTTGAGCGTTCTGTTGAAAGGGCTGACGGCCTCCCAGGCAGGCCTTTCTCCCACACGCTTCCATTCCAGTACCATTTTTAGTTCGGGATCAGCCTCCTGCTGTCGTTCCAATTCTTCCGGCAACCAATTGTCGTTGACGATGGTAGTTCTTAATACTTGGCAAACCCTCTCTTTCAAACGAGAGCAATGACGGCAATCCGTTGGACAGGGTCTTCTTGAAAGAGCATCGGCATTTCGATTACTAGTGCCCGCTCGATGTTCTGTGTCAAAGTCGTATCCTTGTAATCGTTCGATCCACCTTGCGACCTGGCCTTCCGGATTACGGAATTGTAGGAGTCATTTCAACGCAGCATGGTTGTCCTCAATGAAAACTTCCGTCCGTACAAGTATTTGTAGAAGTGCTCAACGGACTTCACGACAGCCAATAATTCTTTTCTGGTCACACAATAATTCCTTTCGGGTTTCGACAATACCTTACTAAAATAGCCGATGACCTTTTCTTGTCCGTCCTGTATCTGAGAAAGTACACCCCCAATGGCCAGGTTACTTGCATCTGTGTCAAGTATGAATTTCCCTTCTGTCCGTGGATAGCTTAATATTGGTGCTGTTGTCAGGGCACGCTTCAACTGTTGGAAAGCTGTTTCGCACTCTCCGCTCCAAACGTACTCGCGCCCATCTTTAGTTAACCTTGTCAGTGGCTTCGCTATCTTGGCAAACCCCGGAACAAAACGCCTGTAGTAGGTACATAATCCAAGAAAACTACGAACTTGGTGTTTATCTTTCGGTGTTGGTCACTCTTGGACTGCATGAATCTTATCAGGGTCGGCTGCCACTCCATTGTGTGATACGACGTGCTCGAGATATTTCACTTTCTTTCTGAATATGTGGCAATTTTTCTGACTCAGTTTCAGATTAGCTCCACGTAGTCTTCGGAACACTTCCTCAAGATTTTTCAAATGTTCGTTGAAGGATTTTCCGACTACAATCACATCATCTAGGTATACCAGGCAAGTCTTCCACGATATCCCCCTCAGGATGGTCTCCATTAGACGCTCAAAGGTGGCCGGAGCGTTACATAGACCGAAAGGCATAACCGTAAACTGCCATAGTCAGGAACCAATAGTGAACGCGATCTTCTCTCGGTCTTCAGGTTCCATTTCAACTTGCCAATAACCACTCTTTAAGTACAAAGTCGAAAACCATCGTGAACCAGACAGGGTATCTAACGTGTCGTCGATGCGTGGTAAAGGATAGCTGTCTTTCTTGGTCACGTTATTGAGCTGCCGATAGTCCATACAAAATCTCGTTGACCCGTCCTTCTTACTGACCAGGACCACCGGTGATGCCCATGGACTGCTGGATGGCTCGATGACCCCTTGTTCTTCCATATCGGTAATAATCTTCTCGGCTTCTGCTCGCCTTGCTAGAGGTAGACTCCTCGGCTGCTGATGGACAGGCATAGAGTTGCCTGTATTGATTTTATGTTTTACTATATCTGTTCGTCCCTTCTGGCTATCGTCAAGAGCGAAGACATCTTGGTATCGGTGAACCAAACCTTGTACCTCTTTCACTTCTGTTTTGTTAAGGTCTTCGCATGAACTAGTAACCATACCCACTAGTTTTCCACCATGGTCTTTTGGCACTGGTTTTGGAACATCAGCCATACACCTGCCTACTCGGAATACTGGCACACACTGTCCCACAAGGGTGCTCTTCTTTAATGTCACCGGATCCACGTTAACGTTCATAAGCCTCACCGGTACTGTCTTTCCAACCTTGATCAGCGCTTTTCCCACCAGTATGCCACTATGGATCTTCTTATCACAGACAGGCTCCATCATTCGCACACATCCTACCCGAAGATCTCCATCCAAACCTGCCTCGACAACCATCTCGCTTTGACCTGGCAATATCACATCTTCTATCAGCAAAACCCTTACAACATAATCTTCTCGTGGGTGCAACGGAAGTTCTTCGTTACCGACCTTCAAAACACCCTCTTTCAAATCCAACGTAAAACCAAATTTTCTCAGGAGGTCCATTCCCAAGATGAAGTCGTCAGTGATGTCGGCTACCAGCACCTCATGATCACGTTCTTCACTTCCAATGCCAATCTTCATCTTCACCACTCCGCGTGTTGGTATAACTTCACCTGTCGCTGTACGAAGTTGAGTAGTTGTCTGTAACAGCTTCATACTTGTTCGTAGTAGGTTAGGGCGTATGATGGATTTTGTCGCCCCCGTATCAATGAGTAGTGGAACAATTCGATTCGCAATTTTCCCATCTATGAACAAACTGCTGGTACTATTCCTTGATGTTACGGTGATCTCTTTACTAACAGTCAACGTTCGCCCGCTCTTGCCAACCCCCTTTAACTTTTCCGACGGTTGTACTTTTCTTATTTTGGGACAACGGCGTTCTACATGTCCTTGTTCGCCGCAGTTCCAGCAACGGGGTCCTCGAACTTCTTGAGGATTCCTCTTACGACTGTCTTCCTTCTGAAGAACTCTCATTAGTAATTCCTCTAGGCGATCTTTCGAATCTTCTTCTTCAGCAAGGGTTCGAACTCGCCCGTGGCCTCGGGACGCTTGCTTTGCGGCTTCAAATTCTAGAGCATGGGCAAGCGCATCATCAGTCGTTCTTGGTTGTGCCAGCCTTAATGACTGCTGTGTTTCTCCGTCTCTTAACCCATCAATAAAGGTCTGCACAGCTAGTTGTCCCAGAAATGAATCGGGTGCCGTAGGGTACGCCAATCGGACAAGCCGCGCAACATCGGCTTCAAACTCCTGAAGGCTTTCTCCATTCTTCTGTACACGATTCTTCACTTGCGCGTGATACACTTGTTGAAGATGCGCGTTTCCATATATCATCTCCAATCTAGACACTAACAACTGGTAATCATTTTCCTGTCCTGCTGGGATTGTTTGCAGGACATTCAACACGTCTCCACGCAAAGCCACAGTTAAAGAAACAGCCTTTTCCTTGCCTGTCCATCCGTTGGCCCTAGCGGCCGCCTCAAATTGTTTGTAGTAGGTGGACCAAGGTATCTTTCCATCGAACGTAGGTGGTTTTACTTTTATCCTTACAGCAGGACCCTTTTCTTCTTTAAATTGTGTCTTTACTTCATTAAACGGCCACTCAGAAGTTGAGGGAAACCGTAGTTGACTCATTCTATCTTCCAACATTTTAGTTACGCTATCTTTCTCAGTTGTTGGTGGTAATTGCATTTGGGCCATTTTCTCTTCTACCATCTTTATTACCCTGTCCTGTTTCTCCAATTTAATTTCTAATAACCCTAACGCGCTGGAATTTCCCAACAATTCTTCGAAAACTTTATCTTCTAACGCTTTGACATTGTCCAGCAATTCTCCTTTAAGCCTTCTAGAACTGTCTTCGAATTTCCTGGAATTCTCCAGTTTTCTTCCTTTAGCATTCTAATATTTTCTTCAGCCTTTTCTAGTAATTCTGCAAACCTTCTAGAATTCTCTTCGTGTTTTTCCAGTACTTTTTCTTCCAGTGCTTTAGTATTTTCAAGTAATTCTTCTTTAAGCATTTTAGAATTTTCAAAAACTTTTTGTTCCAGCACTTTAGTATTTTCCATTAGCTTTCTAGCATTCTCTTCGGCTTTTCTAGAACTTTCTTCCATTTTACTTAACAACAAATTAGTATCAATTGCGGGGTCCAGGTATTTCGAAGTGGTAATTTTCAGGATCTTCCTTCTGTTCTAAAAGCCATCCTCTTAGCCGATTTATCAAAACTTCTTTTTTTCCATTACTATCTAAGTCTCTCTCGTCCAATTCCCGTTTTAAACCTATCACTAAGAGATCTGTTAACAATTTCATCACCATTTTAATTGTTTGTTGAAATTATTTTTAACACTAAAAATTTATTCTCACAGCACTTTATTTAATTATTATGCGATTTTATTTATTTTAAAACTCCACATCTGTCACCACTATTACGTTCTTTTTAAAATAATAATCAAAAAATGCTGTTTAAAATCGTCTATTAATAAAGAAAAGATTATTTACAATGCACTTAATTAAAAACACTATAACTATAAACTATTTAACAAACTATTAAAAATGCTAGGTATTTACAAATTTATTTGAGGACTTATTTATATAAAAACTATGTATTAACTAATTATTCAGAGTACATTTCAACACGACGCCGGTTAAACATTAACTGAACTCCTACCCGCGATCTCAATTTATATCTTTCATACGATGACTCATACATCTAGCATATTCGATGACGTGAATAGAACATTTTCTTGAAATTCAATAATAAAAACTGTAAGTAAAGTAATAAACACTTGTGTATACCTTCTTACCTATGCCTTTAATAATTTTCAGGTGAAAACATGCCATAAAATGGCTTCAAAATATCTAAGTGTGAAGAATATCAACCAATGACATAGGATCGTCCATCATGAAATTGAGTCTGCGAAATTCAAGTGAAGAATCTGTTTAAAATTTATTTCCTTCCATCTCATAGTGTTGTAGTGTGTAACCTCAACATATTTAATGCAAAATTTTTATTGTTTTAAAATAAAAAAAATAGTAAAATCATTTTTTCGCATGGAAGATAGGCAACACATCGTGCATACATGTAATGCGCACCTATATCATAACAATATGTATGAATAATCCGAACACATCTAATAGTCCGAACAGTCCTAGTTGTGTAAATTGATCTCCATAGTCCGAAATTTGGAATTTGTAATCCGAACTTTACATAGGTACTGTACAGGGTGGCCCACGCAAGTTGATCCTGTACCTTATCTTGGAAACTGTAAAAAGTTACGAATAAAAGTTAAATATCAATGTTGGTTGGTGTAAAACAAATTTTAATTTTATAATAGTTTTGTATATACAGGATGAGTCATATTGCTGTGGCTACCATTAGTTTTTTATTTTCAATACGATAATATCAACCAAGTAGTATAAAGATAGAATAGGAGCAGCCACTGGCGTAATGTAGTAGTTTAGATAAAGCACGCCTTGTGCGAGAGAGACGTTAAGACAAAGACGCTGGTGGGGGACCAGCTTGCATTTCCAATTCAGGGAGATCCAGTTGCATGTTGCATTTTGCCGGGTACATGTAATCGTTTTACTAGACAGGAAGTATTTATGTTATATGTTATATTTAGCTTTTTAGTAACTCCGTGACAGAAGGTCTCATATATTATAAAAAAAGACACTTGAAAGAATTGGACGACGCAGATATGACAATTTTATTCACAAAAAAAATGAACGATCTTTTTGATTCTTTAAATTCGAGTAAGGGAATAAATTTAGATTCTGCAGAAATAAGGGTAACTTTAGGTCATAGAACAAGAAGAAATCAATATTTATTTACTTCGTTCTAGATCATAACAGAAGGTCTGGAATGGCTAAATAGTTGGGAACAATGTTTAAAGGATGAACAAATTAAAAAAGATGAATTTTTATCAGAATCGACTGCGGAAGGTCTTAGGGTCACCTTATTATCTTCCTTAGATATTACTAAATACCTGATATCAACGCAAGGTTTCAAATATGTGCTAACAAGAAAATGTAATCAAGACCCTATAGAGGTATACTCTTATAAAAAAATGTTTATTTAGTTTCGTTCAAATAGTTTTGTTTTAGCACTTTTTTGGCGTTATTAGACAAGCAGGGGGTTGCAACGACCATCCCTCATTTCCTTCATTCATGCAGTTATACAGGTTGCTGACTGTTTATAAATTGATCAAGCCTCCTCGTTGTGGAAATTGCACAGTTGAAGAAGTTAATTCTGGTCTTCTTGATTTCGAAAATTTTAAACTAATTTTTGAGCAAGATAAAACAAATCATGTTCAGAAAATAGAAAAAAAAATTGAAGAGGTCTCGTCTGTATTATCCGACGAAGAAGATCATGAAATACTGCTCGATCAACTAATTTGCAGTTACAGTAATGATGTTAGTGATGCTGTACTTTATTACATAGCAGGTTTTTTGATCAGGAAAATTTCGAAGACAACTAACTGTTCAAACTGTTTAAATGGCTTATCCAGTAAAGTAACTTTTCAAAATGTTCCCGTTGCCGACCTCGTTAATTTAAAAACAAAAGGATTTTTAACTCATCCCGCAATTGAAATGTTTTATATTTTTAAAAGAGCAGAGGAAATTTTCCTAAAACATGTAAAGTCCAAGTATCTATACGACAATACAATTCATGAATGTATTGATAAGATTTCATTTAAATTTACCTGTGAGGTACATAAATTTGAAATAGTATCTACCGCTTTGCATTTTTTTATTTCGATGCGAATGAGACAGTATTTTAAAGCAGAAGAATTAAAAATGAAGTCAAACTTTAAAGATAAAAATAAATTGTCGAAACTACAAACAAATTAAGAGTTTGTCTTCTTTTTAAATAATAAAAGTGTTTTAATCTTGATTACAATTATTGGCTTGTCAATTACGAGAATCAATATAAAAATTGATAGATTATTATTTCTAAATGTTACGTCCAATTCATAAAAATAAATAATAACAAAAAACGTAATGTTATTTTATTTTATTGTCTGGAAACTTGCGTACATTGATTGCTTGCATTAGCCGGACCCCCTGAAGTATCTCTCTCTAGCATCCGTCCCGCTCGCACGCGTGCTTTATGTGAACGCTGACGGAACGAGAGCAACACAGGTAGTGGCCACTCCTATTCTATCTTTATACTCCTTGATATCAACATTAAATGTTCAGCTTGATTTTTTTCAGAATTTTTGTTATGCAACCTTATGATTTATTTGCATGATCATAAAGGGAAGAAAAATCACTATCGGATTCCACTACTAAAAATCTATATTGTTATTTAAATTTTTTTGTGATGACGTCATAACTAACATACAAATGAAAGTCGAAAAGTGAATTGCACATATTAATGTGTATTTTAAAAAAATAAGTTAAATAAGTAATAGTTTGATTTACAAAAGGGAAACTTCTAACTAGATATAGAGATAGATAATACATTGAAACTGACTGTAGAAAGGTTTTCTGATCGAGACGCGTCACTTGAGCGCTACTTGAGTGCTTTGTATAATTAGATAATGTGTCGGTAAACCTCTAATTTGAATGAAAATCAAAAAGTTAGAATGGAATGAAATAATGGCATTCTAAGTAACATACATATGTTTACCTTGCGTTAACAATTAGTAGGTTCATTGTGATATTGAAAACGATTTAATAATAGAGGCTATTATTATATCGTTTTTGGAAACTGTTTTGTAAGATTGGTAACATTTATTTTATACTACATATAAACATTTAAATTTGACACATCTTAACCTAACAAAACGTCAAATGTCATTTATAGCGTTACCACATATTGTACACAAAAATCGCTAGATTGTAATGTGACATTTTTTATAGCCTTTTACAAATTTCTATAAAATTAATAATGGAAAGTACAAAAAAAATAGTATATTATACTATTGTTATATAAGACATATTGTAGCACTCGTTTCTTTGGAACACCCCTTGTTTCTTTCGTACCCAACCAGCACACTGACGTCATAATGTCACCGTTTTTCGGCAGTAACATCAAATGACTATTAAATTGATGTCAAATTGTCGTAAAACGTCATTATGTCACAGCCCAAGGACGTCAATATAAGACTTGATTAAAACGTTGTTTAATGACGCCATTAAAACGGCCTATACTAGGACTAGGCCAGGAATTATAAATAAATAATTGAATATTGAAAATAACATTTATTATATACTATTTCATACATAATTATTAAACAAAAGTAAACATTCAGTAACATACATCTCTTCTATTAGTTCAATATCTCATAATTATGAAACAAAAGTAAACATTTACTAACTGAAAAGCTGCTAAAACAATATGCAAAACTATTGATGATACTAAAATAATATTAGTAAGTGCTAAGCAACCTTTACATTAGTATTAATTTATTAACAATAGTAATCTCACAAAATCGTCAAACGGGTAAAATTGTACATGTTATGTAGTGTTGTGACTGAACAAGTAATTATTATTCTCACTTTTTGTGACAAACCACATAATTATATTATGCAATAGTTGCACCTACACATACCTACATTATAAATGTAGGTACTGTTGTGAATGGCTCACAATTTGCATTCATTGCGTAGATACGGATGATACACCGCGTATGAAAAGTAAATACTTTTGGCCCAAAAACATAATAATAAACAAGTCGAATAAATATCTCATAAAAGTAATTACTTGTGTTTTATTACCTCCTCTTACAAGATATATTGCGTGACTTGTGGCTGGTTGGAGGTGACCGTTGGAACCGGACTATACTCCGGATACTGAACAGATATAGTTAAAAAAAAATCAAGGCAGCACAGATTGTTCTGATTAGTTTTATGTGAAAGTTAAATTTACAATAGAACATTTTTGTATATAAATTGTTAATTCGTTATAAATGATGTCACTTAGAGAAATTTATACTAGTATAAATAATAACCATACATTTAAAAAAATTGCATTTTATTAATTTAATAAAAAAGCCATGAAATGTTCGCGAGTGCTATGTGTTTACACATATTATAATATATAATAAATATTTTTTACAATAAAACAAAGAAATTACATACAAACATACTATATATACGTCGCATGGTAAGGTGGCAATCTCAGAACAGTTCTGTTGCTTTCCTGTGTTAATTCGTCGATTACGTTAGCACTGTGTTTAGGTGCATTCTTTTTTACTTAAGATAACAATTCAGCTCTCACCATACTGTCTTTGTAGGGGATAGTTTTTTCTGCAGCCAGTTATGTATGTCAGCTTTCTTTGTGTTGCTAGACGGAATTTTTCAATTTTTCTTGTGTGATAACTTGCGTTATCCAAGACGATAACGCAACCTTCTTCAAGACTGGGCAAAATATTTTTAAACCATTGTTCAAATGTATCTGCGATCATTTCTTCATGGTAGTCATTTGTTTTCTTGGATTTCAATAACAGTAATCCATTATCTACAAAACCGTCATCAGATCCTATATGAAGGGTGATGAGCCGCTTTCCTTTCCCCGATGGATTCTTCGGAAACATTGTCCAAAATAGCTCTTGGTCTATGACACGCCTTAGGAGCATCAAAATAATCAGGATGTTGCTTGTGCTCACGAAGTATGTTGTAAACACTGGCCACACCAATTCATAAAATTATAGTAAATAAGCAGTAGGATTGGAAAGTAAATTAAAACATGACCTATCAATCTAGCAACATTTTCCACTTTTTCGTGTTTTTTCCATTGAGGATGCTGCTCTTCACACACTTTAAAAGCGCTCATAATTATTTGTTTCACCTCTACAGAAAAGTGGTTTTTTGGCGTTTTTTTGGTGGTGACAACTGAATATTGTTGACGTTTTCATCATCCATTTTTAATAATTTTGCAGTAAGGAAAATTCTACAAATTAACCAACTCATTATTATTATTAACTTTTCATATAATTCTAACTTACTTATTGACAACTGTTCGTGTATTGAATGGTGCGAGTCTTAATAAAGACTTGTAATGTACCTAATATGTAACACAATTGGAAAAACTGACGGAAATTTCAAAACAACTGACGTAAACGCATGCGTAACAAGTTGGCGTTTGCCGTTTGTGTTTGTATGTGTAAATGAGACTTCTATCGAGTTCCGCCCCATTTATTTCAACCAATCGATATTCAAGTTTCAAGTTGCATCTAAATGTCTCTGGTTTTTCATTACTATATCTGTTGGGTAAACGCAGTATAGTGCTCCGTCTCATCCGATAAGTTTCAAATTATTTTTACTTACTTATTTAATATTTCAAATGGCAACTGTCAAAGTTCCATTTCCAATATTTAATCGCTACTACCATTTTCAATGAGCTTTCTACCATGAACAAGCGACGTTAATCACAAACGCTTTCAAAATAATGCACGTAATTGTACGGGAAATTGTTCATAAAAAAACAAAAAACTAACTTCGCACTCTCCTGGCCTCCAGGAAGGGCCATGCAGGGTTAATTCAATCCCTCCAACTTCTTCTTTACCAATCACTTATTCTTCAATCTTTTTACAGGACCTAACCTACAAAATTAATTTTGTGGTTGACACTGGTGCTGATTATTCCATTTTACCCACCCACGTTGCAGTTTCCTGTAACCAAACCATCACGCCTGCCAACCTTTCATTTATGGCCGTGAACAACACGTCAATTCCTGTGACAGGTATTGTAACTTTGAGGTTACATTTCCCGATTCCTGGCTTACAGCCATGCCACTGGAAATTTTATGTCGCTGACATATCTACAGCCATTCTAGGCCTGGATTTTTTACAGCAGCACAACCTAACCATTGACTGCTTTTCTCGACGAGTCATTTGCAAGACAGATGTCAAGCTCGCCCGAACCCGCAGCCAAGGTTGTCAATTTCCAGCTCCAACAGTGAATCCTCTCACTGACTGCTTTTCTCAGCGGGTCATTTGCACAGCAGATGTCCAGCCCGTCCGAACTCGCAGCCGAGGTTCCACAACCCCCCAAGTTAAGACTGGCACTAAACTTAAACTATTTTCTGTTCAGGCTAATGTTTTGACTCCTCCTTTCGAGTCAATCGTTACTCCTGCGATTTCTTCCCCTTTTCTTCCCTTACCTTCACCCATTGACGTACCATCTTCAGGTACTGTTAACAACATGTCTAGCGATCTTGATGTTTATAGCAAGATGCTAAACACACACTTCCCGGAACTTTTGCGTAAGTCCGACTACCATCAACCCGTAAAACATGCTGTAGTCCATCACATTGACACGACCGGCCCTCCGGTTAAAGCACGCTGTCGCAAACTGAACCCTAATCATCTTTCTTTTCTAGAAGATCATCTTAATGAGCTCTTGGACGCTGACGTATACAGCGGTCATCATCTAGCTACGCTACGCCAATTCATATCGTCGGGAAGCGAGCAGTGGGCACACCAGCGACTCTACCTCCTGGTGACGACCAGGACATTACCCCCATCGCCCCAACAGACAGTTATCGCTTGGTTGGCGATTATAGGAAACTCAATTCAGTGACAGTACCAGATCGTTACCCGATCCCTTTTTTAACGGACTTTACAAGAAAACTTGCTAGCGCAGCCATATTCTTGAAGCTAGACCTCCAAAAGGCCTACTTCGCCATACCAATCGCAGCAGAGGACATTCACAAGACTGCTATTATCACACCTCTGGGGCTCTTTGAGTTCAAACGGATGTGTTTCGGACTACGGAATGCAGCCAGCACCTGGAGTCGTTTCATGGACACTGTGTTATCAGGGCTCCCATTTTGTTTTTCTTATCTAGATGATATATTAGTCTTTAGTGCTGATTCGCAGCAACATATTGAACATTTACACCAAGTGTTTTCCCGATTGGCAATGGCCTAATTATCAACCTACCAAAGTGTCTCTTTGGAGTCAATGAGCTCGATTTTTTAGGACATCACGTTAATACACGCGGTATCAAACCAATGGCTTCCAAAGTCCAGGCTATAATTGATTATCCATTGCCTTCAAGTCAGAAAGCACTCCGCAATTTTATTGGCTTAATTTCGTATTAATAATTAATAACCCTCTTAGTATAGTTGCAGACACTTCGTCTTCCACTATAGCTGAAGTATTACAACAGTTTGAAGATGGCATGTGGAAACCACTAGCTTTCTGTTCCCGGAAGTTAACCACCACAGAGCAAAAGTACGGTATTTTTTCTCGGGAACTTCTTGCAATATACTTTGCTTTAAAGAAGTTTCGTTACTACGTTGAGTGCCGAGACTTTCAAATCTTTACGTATCACAAACCTTTGTGTACAGCGATCAAAAATAATGGTGATCAATATTTACCACGTGAGTTTCGACAACTAGAGTTTATTTCTCAATTCATGACTGACCTTCAATATATCAAAGGTCAAGAGAATATTCCGGCGGACGCTCTGACAAGAGCTTATTAACGTCCCTGGATCTGATCTTAATTACGACGAAGTCGCTCTATCTCAAGAACAAGATCCCGAGTTAAACCAGCTCAGATCTCGTAGTAACTTTCAATTCATTTCCCTTCAAACTGCCAACAAATCAAACCTCTGGATGGATGTTAGTATAGGCCAACCACGACCCTATATCCCGCTCAAATTCAGGTATCCCTTATTCCAACAACTACACAACATCGCCCATCCTGGCATCCGTGCTACTAAAAAATTGATTACTCAGCGATATCTGTGGCCATCTATGCACCACGATATTCAGAAGTGGGTCATGTCTTGTGCTGAATGTCAGAAACATAAAGTTCGGCGTCATACGAAAACCCCTCTACAATCTATTGTAGAACCAGATGAACGTTTTACTAAGGTCCATCTCGACCTAGTACACCTTCCTTCTTCGGGAGGTTATAAATTCCTCCTTACCATTATTGACCGCTACAGTCGGTGGCCGGAAGCAATTCCTCTGAAGGATTCTTCCGTGGAGTCAGTAATCACTGGATTTGTCGACACGTGGGTGTCCCGCTTTGGAATTCCCAAGTATCTCACCACGGACAATGCAAGAATATTCCTTTCTCATGCATGGATCAACTTCATGGCCATGCTAGGAATTAAACATGTCAAATGCACGGCCTTCCATCCGATTAGTCAGGGCGTTATCGAACGTTTTAATCGGACACTCAAGCAATCCATTCAAACCACAGGAACTTCCTCTTGATTAACGAATCTCCCTTGGATTCTCTTAAGCTTACGTGCAACCCTGAAATCGCAAGTTAATGTTTCTCCTGCAAAAATACTGTATGCTACCCCTTTACGATTACCTGGAGATTTCTTTGAAGAAGAACAACTGGCTAACGACATGAACCTCCCTAATTTCATAGCCAATCTCAAACGTCGTATGAGGCAGCAGAACCCGTCACCTCTAGAGGCGCACGTATAGGTTTTTAAAAGTGGTTGCTTAGTCTATAATGCTTCTTGTGGTAAGCATATTTTTGATTTATGACCTCACTTAAAGTTTCAATTAGTACTTTTAATCCTACTTATTTTAATTTAAGTACGTTATTCTCGGAACTCGGAACCTTTTCAAAGTGAGGGTTAACAAATGTTTCGGTTTACGTTTGTATCTTTGTAAACAAAGAACTCTGTGCATAATTCCGTTTGCTTTCACTTAAAATTTTGCTTTGTATTGTTTTTCTTCTACAGTTACAAAAAATGCGTTAGAAACCTTGACGCATTTTTTTTAAATTACGTTCTTGCGGTAAGAAATAAATGTAACTTAAGAGATATTCGTTTTAACTCCTTAAAACATACTACAATAACGTCATTCATCAATTAAATTGCAATAAAAAATTTTATACTCTTGTTCTTAAAATTTATATAAATATAAGATAAATATTTTACAACTGTAATTTTTCTTCTCTGTAATAACAATCATCGGATATAACGAGAAAAAATCGGCGGTCCCAACGATCTCGCTATAACCGAGTTTGTACATTATGTACTTGTTACATAAATGGCTATTAATGTGCACATTATCATTTATTTACTGTTTGTAGAGAATTTTTTAAGCTACTAAAGTACATACATCAATTTTATGACAGCTTTTGATAAAGTATTAATTATACCGAATTTCAGATTTATATAAATGTCATAATGACAGTTTAATTTATTAAACCAATTTTCATGATTATCAACCTTCTAATAAATAGTTTGAGAATATGAAATGTCACTAGGAAAATTTGACAAGCGTGACTTTTAACTCGAAATAACACAGCTCAGTTCATATTTAAGAACTCTAGTCAAAATCAATCTTTTCTTTTTCAGTTCGAAATTTATACCTGTTGGCACCAATGTATATGAATCAAAAATTGTAGGGATATTTTAGATTCCAACTACAACAAAAATAAACCGATCAGCCAATAACATATAACATAATGGCGGCAAATCCAAATGTGTGTATAACCATTCGTTGATTTCCGTCAACAAACTTTGGCCGATAAAAAAAAACGTTACTGTTGACGAGATATTAAAAGTTAACCGAAAATAACTTTTATTCATCGAATTAGAACTTAAATTGTTAATAGAAACAAGTTAAGTACCAAAAAATTCAAATGAGTGAACTTGGGGTGAGTTTTAATACCGTAGATTATAAATTTTCAAAACGTAACCTCAACATTTTTATTCCTTTGTACTGTAGGAAAATAATACACGTGATCGTACTCTTAGTAGTAGTTCAAATCATTCTGAAAATGAAGTGGAACCTCATTTTGATCCAATTATACGTTTACCAGAGGTTAAAATTTCCACAAATGAAGAAGAAGAGATTGTTTTATTAAAAGTACGGGCAAGAATATATCGATTTGATACAGCAAATGACGATGGTCCTGAATGGAAGGTAATTGTACTTGAGTTGTTGCATGATTTATTACTTATCATTATTTAATTAATTTTGTAGGAACGTGGAACTGGTGAGTTGAAGCTATTACGACACAAAGAAAATAATAGTGTGCGTATAGTCATGAGACGTGATAAAACTTTTAAAGTCTGTGCTAATCATTTTATTACACCTTGGATGGAATTAAAACCCAGTGCTGGAACTGATAAAGCTTTTGTGTACACTGTGGCAGCGGATTTTGCTGATGAGCAAGCAAAAACTGAATGTCTCGCCGTAAAATTTGGTACTGTTGAATGTAAGTTCACGATTATTTATTACTTGCTTTATTTTTAAAGAGAATATGTTTTCAGTGGCAGCTCAGTTTAAAGAGAAATTTGCCGAAGCTAAAAATATTGTTAAAACAAAGTGTAAGTTATATATAGATGATGAAAATGACAGCGAAGAAGAACACTCTGAAACAAGCTCGCACAGTAATGATGATGAAGAAAATCTCACTAAACAGGTTAGGGAAAAACTATCTGATTTAGATGTATCGAAAGAAGAATCTGAAGAAAATAAGGCAAACGAAAAATAATGATCGTGCTCATATACAATTACGAATTATTTTTTTATACAATTAGTGTGTAGAATACTTGTGCTTGATTTTTATGCGTTTATTGTGACTGTTGATTGAATGATATTTTTCTTCTATTGTGAAAGATTCACATTCCAGAATTAATGAATTTTTTACAATATATAAAATTGATAATGTTTTTAATATTGAAAGATATTTATGAACATAGAATATATTTTTATACGATTTAAAAATGGCTCTTTATCCCTTACAGACCCAGGAAATAAATTTATTCAATTCAATTTTTTTTATAGTTCTTAAGATTTCGAAAGTTCATTTGATGAAAAAATGTGAGGGAAACCTACCAAATATATTAAGGATACTCGATTTGTGTTACTTGGGTCTCTATGTATAATTTGCACAATTGTGAGCCTACTATATTTGTATGCTTTGGGTCTTTTCACTGCACACTGGTGAGAAATACTAAATAAAAACATTTGAATATTTAACAATAACATGAAACATTAAATGAATATAAACTTAAGAATGCAAAAAATTACTAAGTAGTATACAAAAATTCCTAGGATAAATATTTTACAAAATACTTGACTGGAATATTTCTTTCAAGTTTTAGGTATATTACCAACCTCTTCATAGCTTGGAGAATCATCTTCAGAACTCACGCCAATATTTGTAAGGGCAGAAATGTCTATTTCTGGTTCCCAGCCATCCTCCTTTTCTATTCTATTTTGCTAAGAAGTTAATGAATAACATCAGCATCTGTAGAATTTATTTTGTTTTGTAATCATATAAAACTAGTCATCATTAATAATCCTTAAGAAACTATTGATATACTTAAATTCAAATGAGTTCAAGGCTTAAAACACACAATGGTAGCATTTTACTTTCATCCTGTTTCACAAGATAACTTAAAATTACTACCCTTATTTGTTTCACATATTCACATTTCTATATGTCTTAAAATAAGTGGTTCGCTATGAAAATCTAAAAATAATTTAAAAAAAAATTAAATGCACAATTCAGCACACAATAACGTTAGTTCAAAATAACTTAGGGAGTATCCACACAATCGTGTGGTCTAAAACCAATATAAACTTATTTTGAATCTTAATGCTTATATAAATATTCACAATTATAGGGTCTGTAACGGTTATAAAATTAAAATACAGTTAATTCATATTGTTTTCGTGGTTAATAATATAATGGTATGTAGTCAATTTAAGGTAAGAATGCAAATCAGGGACCTACTATAATGTTTAATTGTAAATGCTTTTAAATCTTTGTGATTCATAATTGAAATGAGATTTCAGAAACTGTTCTTGTAGTAAATATATGAAATTTATGTAGTTTTAACTTTAATTATTGTAAAATAATTAATTATGGATATATTTTTGATTGAGCTTAAGAATTCTGGATACTAATGACTCTGTATACTGCTTTGAATGCATAATAAAGTATTTAAGACTATAACATAGCATTTTCAGGCCACACTGTAAAAAATGAGTTGAAATTTACTTTGGGAAAGAGTTAACTTTCCTCTCTTATTTGCGGTAGTTTTACTCTAAAATTTAACTTTACCTGTACGTTAATAGTTGTTTTACTATTTGTGGTAAAATGTTCTTTAATTGTGTAAAATTACACAAATATAAGTAATTCTACTACATTTAACTGGTTAAAATCACTATCCATAATGTAAATTTACATAACTCAGAAAATCTTTCCTTGGAAATGTATTATTACTCAATAACTTGATTCATTTTTAGTGTAATATTAAAGATAAGATGAACTTTAACAAGTATAATGTAATTTTGCCCTTAATATGTTTTTAACCGATGAGATACTATTTCGCTGATTGCACTTGTTTGTTGATGAGTGGTGACCTTCGTTTCGTGAACGAATTCAGGAACCCATTATGAACAGTCCAAATTGGGCTTTTGGGGAATGGTCGGAATGGTGTGTACCAATTCTTTTATGATTTCTTGTTACAGGTTTCGCAATCTACGAGCGTACCCTATCGATATCGAACGAAGTGTTCATTGCTCATTAATATTTTGTTTTTCGTTGTAGTGTAGTGCAGATTTATTAAGGCAAATATTTGCACATATGACCCAAGGTGGGAAGAATTTGATTTTATAGTAGAAGTTAAGTAATAATCGGTAAGTATATGTTAAAATTACAAATTTAAACCAATAAAATAAAAATATTTAATTTAATGTGTTTCTAGGATGAATCAAAATTTGAAGAATTCGAAATAAACTAGCGTAACTGTAATGAGAAAGGTAGTCGTGTATAAATGTTATATAATTTATAATTTTTAAATTTTCTAGGTGGAATCGAAATTTTATCTGTGAATTTTCGATGAATGTTTTTGAGAGACCAAATATTTCCGAAAGCCCCTTAAAAGAAGTTCTGTTAATGTCTTATATTTTATATGAGTACATACATTCAATAAAAATTACTTTGATGTTATTTTGTTTCATACAATCCATTTACCAATGTAAGTAATATTCAGAGGAACGATTGAATTTGCAAGTACTTTCACAAGTCATCGTTACATTCAAGAAGTATTTTTAAATTTCTGTTTTAACCCTGAAAAGTACTATTGCCATGAAATATTAACTTTTGTCATGTAACTTTACACAGGTGTTTTAATGTTAAAATGTAAAATTACATTGAGATCGTAATTTTAATCTGTAAATTTATTTAAAAAGGAAACATTACAATGCAAATTTAACCTAATATTGTAATTTCCCACTTTCTATGAAAATTACACTTTGAAGTAAATTTACCCCAAAAAATGGAGGTAACATAGTTGCCTCCATTTTTTAGGGTAAATTTACCGGTAATTTTTTAGAGTGCACGTATTTTAGGAATTTGGACTAATGTAAGTTCCTATAGTTTCATGTAGGGTTGTACAACATCGGACAATGTTTACTTACACAATATACCTACCAGCTGAGACTACTTAATCAAATTATGTTCAGGTGTTGTAGGTGATAATCACGAAAGCTCATGGATTTCAGACGTCACAGGAATAAATAAACATTATAAAGGGTGCCACCCAAATTATTTGTTATTATTACACTGTGCAACAATCTTTGTGTCATCACTTCCAACCCGAGTGGCTACAACACAAATTGAAAGTAGTGCAACAGACTAACAAAACCCCCGCAGGGTTTGGCTATATTAGCTCGCATCATTTTTTTATGATCTGCTGAAGTTGCATGTTTTTATGCCAATTTTTCGGTCAGTAAAATAAAATGGATCAATGTATGAATGAGATAAGTGAAATTAAATATTTTAAGCTTGAAAAAATGAAAATTGACCCTTTTTTGCAATGTAATTCGGATTTAATTTTGTTTTTAGTTAATTTAATGAAAAACAAAAGGAAATGAATAAATCGAAATAATTTTAAGCCATCTCCAAAACATGATGCGACATACATTCATTGAACGAAGATTCATTGGACTTAACCAACACGCACAATGAACGCATTCATTGAACGGACCAATTTTGACGTATGTGTCATTAAGTTTGTTTGTTCTGTTGACGTTTGATTACTCAAGTAAGTTACAAGAGTACTACCCGATGACATGTCTGGGCTCAGTGGTTTTGGCACTGGAATGTTTTCTGTGTGTGGTAATGGTATTTGAGCACATGGGACACTCAAATAAGTACACTATTCCTCATTTTTTCTGTTCATTCCGCCACCAGAATTCATACACGCATAACAATTTGATGGGTTGTGATCAATCGGATCTGTCCAGATTATCGGCATGGCAAATGAAAAACTTTTAATTCTTTTATGCATCCAATTCAAGAGATCACCGTAACATTTTTTGCAAACGACATTTGCTGTCCAAGTAACGTTGGAAATAACTGGTTGGTTGAAGTACTTCTCGTATGCGAACTTAAACTCTTATTGAAAAAGCCATGTTCTGTCTGTTGTGGTGCGACCACAAACGTAACATAAATTATTTATATTGCAAGCCATTCTAGCATCACAAATATTCGTCTTTCAAACGTAAACAGAACAAACAAATCACAAATATTTGTCTTGCAAACGTCCACAGAACAAATAAACTAAATGACACATACATACGTCAAAATTGGTTCATTCAATGAACGCGTTCATTGAGCACATTGGTTCAGTCGTTCAATGAATGTATGTCTCATCATGTTTTGGAGATGGCTTTAAATTATTTCAATTTATTTATTTCCTTTTGTTTTTTCATTAAATTAACTAAAAAGAGAATTAACTTCGAATTACATTGTGAAAATTGGGCCAAAATGCGAAAAATGTACTGAAAAAGTACCACAAATGGACTAAAAACGACATTTTGAACACTAAAAGGTTAATAAATCAGGATATTTTCATTTTTTCAACCTTAGGATATTTAATTACACTTGTATCATCCATACATTGATCCATTTTATTGACCTACACATCGCAAAAGGTTGAGAAACGCATAAAAAATACCAACTTCAGCAGGTCATAAAAAGAAAATGTGAGCTAATATAGACTAACTCCTCAGGGATTTTGTTAGTCTGTTGGCCTACTTTCATATCGCATTGTAGCCACTCGGGCTGGAATTCTTCAGCAGGTCATAAAAAGAAAATGCGAGCTAATATAGACAAACTCCTCAGGGGTTTTGTTAGTCTGTTCGCCTACTTTTATATTGCGTTGTAGCCACTTGGGCTTGAATTTCTTGTTGCACTGTGTTATTAAGAAAAGTGCGATGGGAATCTACAATTTGGGATAAGAATTCCGTTTAATTCACGTTTTTTTGAAAAGAATCAACCACAAACAATTTGTTGAGCTAATCTATAACAGGTGATTGTTTACTTTTATTAAATCAAGTGTATGATGGTCAAATAGTAATAAATAAAATGCACAATCTCAAGTATGACAAATATACACATTTTCTTATTGTTTGAAACCAAAATGAATTACATGACTTAGGGATCCCTTTCTAAATACAGCTTTATGATTACGCAAGTAAATAATATAAACAAATCAAAATCTTAATGGTTTTTTTTTTGAAAACCGAAAATAATCATTTAACAAAATGCCTTAAGGTAAATTTGATTTTTACATTAATCCAGAACAAAACATATAACGCATACATAAACTATAACAGTTACTGACATTTATTTAAACAACACAAAAAAACCTTCACACAACGGTGTTGCTGCTGGAATAAGACCCATGACGGTAATTGTTGAACTCTGAACTTTACAATCATTACCACTTTTTCACTTAATAACGTTTTTTTGTTGATCTTGTTATTATTGCATGACGAATTGAATTATTATCCCAAATAAATTCGAAGCACTTAATTAATGGTTGGTTTTCAAATAATAATAGGACGTTTATTTACCTCATTACCAGAACTGGAGATGATCAAAATCTCATATAGGTATGACTATTTCTAATAATCTCTATAAAATTTCTCTATATTTCGAAAAATCGAATATGTCCATCTCTTTTTTAAAATTTTAAGACGCGATTATATTCCATAAGGTTTCAAGCAACTACTCCTTGAATCTAATGTCAGTGCTACCAGTAACAAAATTGAATTAAATTTCTCCTTATGTCTATTAAAAAAATGCCGACAACTAAAAAATTTAGGACTAGAAACAAGTTATCAGAATGGAACTTGATCTAAACTATAGTTATATTTCATGAAACGTAAAATATAGTTCTGAAAGCAATATGTTCCTTTGTGAATATTTAATATCGAAGAAATTTGACTCAAAATAAAAGACTATTTGCCTAAAAAGGGCTCATAAAACATGATGTGTTGTTTATAATCGAATTTATTAGTATGCTTTGAAAAAATTAACTTTTATTTAGTTGGCCTTTTCACAATACGATAACAAAAATGATTTAAATACTTGACCAAAAGGGAATATGACACTTGATTTTGAAGAATTGTGATATATTAAACATGGTCAACATCGAAGACCTTAGTAGAACATCTGGATCTGGGAAAAAGTCCTGACTTTGAAAGTTGTTGGAAATTGAAAGATCACTAGACATATCCTATTCCTGCTCCCGGCAGGACTTGGTTTTTAATGGGTTTTGCCACCCCGATTTACCAGCTATAGGCCTGGTGTGCCCTTGACAGAGCTTCATTTCGAGGCTACTTCATAGGGCCAATCGAAGAGCATTCCGGTATGTACCCGCTAGGGTGAAGCCATCTTGAACGTGAGAGGCTAGGTATCTTCGCATCAACGTCCCTTAAGTGTAGATCTCTAGACAATTTCTGGGAATCGGACACTGGGATAAACTTAATTCTCCTCCATATGTCTAGGTCAGACAGCAGGAAAGTAGCTCCTTATCAGCCTCTGATGTCAGTTATGAATCAATCCACCCGCACCGGCCCCTTTTGTTAGCAGAGCTTCCTCCGCAACGTTTTCGAGTCATCATCGAGAAACACTTGCATGTAAGTCTACCACATGTTACATTCTGATTGCGTCATCCATTACCCAGACAAACCTGGGATTGGGTAAACAACCAGTTCTAAGCTAGTCAAGAATACTAGTCCACGACTGCCCAGACCTCTGTCTCCTGGGCTAGTCTCGGATACTAATGGATTCCGACACCTCGAACGACTGCTTGACCGTTCACCCTGGATGTTCTAGACAGTCACAAATTTAAAGTCTCCTTTGGGTCTGAGAAGAGAAAAATGCCACAACAAAAATATAGCAGGTAAACGAATGAGTATTATACATTCAGAAAATCATAAAGTGTTAGAAAGGTAAAGAGCTATGGGATGATAAAGGAGAAATGATGTACATAGTCAATGTGGTTGAAGCGAAAAACATATCACATACTATAAAAAAATATCTAACAGTAGTAATAAAGACTGTCATAGAGATTCTTTAAAGAAGGTTATTACCTTATGAGATAGATAATTTTATATAACGAAATTTATGTAAGGGATAAGATTAGAAAATATTGACACCAAACAAGATACAAGCCAAAAAGTGATTTTGAAGGAGTTATGAAGGAAAATAGGCCACATTGAGCCTACTCTTTCACCAGTGTTTCTTTCAAGTAATTTCCAATAGAAAACCATTAACACCAATAATTGTATTACAGTTACTTTCAGGTACAACCACAATACGATTAAAAGTTTGGAGACAAGAGTTCTAATCCGTGAGATTTTGAAACTTGGTATTTTATGCTGTGTGGATGGCTGGTGGGCCCGGTATGATTGATACTGTGGTAGCTACGCTCCTGTTCCCAAAGTTACACATAAAATTAAAAAATAAAAAACCCTCAGTTTTACATGTGGTAATATTCTGTGCAGTTCTTTTTACAAAAACATGTCTGAAAGTATGTGGAAATGCTTAAGTGTTTTAGAAAAATACAGATTTTAAATGAAACTGATAGTGGATGCAAAAAGAAAGATATAGTGTTAAAATACGGTATTCCTCTCATAGTTTGGGATACTGGGAGACAGCGACATCTTCTAGTGAAATAAACTAAATGGAAACATACAAAACTGTGTAAGTACGCAAATCTCGATGAAGCCATGTTAAAATGGGTGCAATTAGCATGAGAAAGAATTAGTTTTTGTTGGGTACATTAATATACGAGAAGGCATTACAATTCGCAGCTGTGTTTGAATATAACTGTTTTTAAATAAGTGCCGGTTGGCTAGATAATTAACTGATGTAGATAAAATTTTGTTTTTATGTTAAAAACATCCAAATTTTATAATTTTAAATATTTTCCTTTTTACGCAGTTTCCATTTACCTTTTTTTTATTGGATTTAGCGACTTCGCTAAATAAATATTGTTAATAATTATTTATATGAAACTTAACGATAATTATGACAAGTGCACAGGAAAACTATATATTTTAAGAGAAATATAAACAATAAATATCTAAATATTAATATATTATAATATAAACACTATACAGGCCCAAGCAACATCTAAGTAGCAGCAACTGAGATCGGAACTTTAATTGAGTAGTTGTTATGTAACTACAACTAAATTTATGACTTTATAGGTTTAATTACTTCAATTCGGAATATTTTAGTAATTAAGTAGTTGATTCTACTATTTATTGGAACTATGTAGTTCCATTACTTCTAAGTAACTTATAAAGTATGTGGAACAGTATTGCCACTTAGTATAATTACTTTAAAGTTGTTGCAACTTCAAAGTGGTATTATGATTGTAGCAGCCACTTGCCAGAATCTATTTTAAAGTTTTTAAAACTTTAAAGTAGTGCTGAAAGTTCCTGCGACCTGTCTGAAACCATTGCTTAACCCTTTAAAGTAACGGATCCTTCAAGTAGTATTGAAACTAAAACTTACGTTTTTGGTACTCAGGAGAATCCTTTTAAAGTGATTTTTTGTAAACTACTCTATCTCCATATTTACTTGTAAAATAATAATAATAGATGTTTTACTATATTACCTTCAATAAAAATAACAAATTTTGCCTCAGGAATCAACTTATAAGTATTTTTCTCATATATTTTATTAAATACTTTTTCACATCACATTTAACAGAAAAGTTGCAATGGTTTATAATTTTGATATACTGGAATGACAAAATAATCAAACATTTCATCGCTCTTTGTATTATTAAGTACTTATTACAAATAAAATAGTAATCCATTTTTTGACACGATCATAGCATTAGTATAGAAAATGATAAAATATTTGTTGCAAGAATAAGAGAGAGCAACCATACGACATGATGTGTCAAAGAGAAAAGAAGTTCCATGAAAGTAGCAATTACTATGCTGCCACATTCCTGCTTCGTAGCTGGACAAGTTCCAGAGAGGTTACTGCAACATATCGTCGGCTTCACATGAAAAGTGCATAAGTCCGAAAAACCTGTTTACAAGAAATTTTACATTTTTCATGTTGCCTGTCAATGCTTTTGCACTTGTGCCTGATTTTATTTTTGCTATTTAAGCGACTTCTACTAATTATTTTCGGAATTTCTCATATTTATTTTATAGAAAAAGTAATAATCAACCAGATAACGTTAAAATCTCTTTTCATATGAAGCCGACGAATCTGTTACCCAAGAATTGATCCACATTTTGGTTGCAGGCACGTAATAAAACCGTAGCATTTACTTGCTTGTGACTAGTGGCAAAGACTTAATACTAATAATAATAATAATAAACTAAAATAATCTTTGTGACATAGTACTGTATAAATGAATTTTAATTTTAAAAATTATCTTTCAACGGGACTAAGTTCTAAAATATTTTTAATTTTCTAGTTATTTAGTATATAAAGCATTAAAAAAACTTATGATCCAGATTTGCATGATTTTTCATTTCCAGTTGCGACTGCCTTACTAAAAGAATCAACTTAGAATATCCACACTACCTTTTTAACAATGCACGAATATACATATCGGATAGGGTTTACTAAATTGTCGTAATGCAACAAAAAGTTTAATATTATTAGTGACTATCTTTAATAATAACCGAGAAAAATTTTTTTTTAAAAGTGGGTTTGGTAGTCACGGGTTAAGAACCACAGTTGGAGCTGGATTTACCTCGAGACTGCATTCTTAGCATAGTAACTGAAACATTGGTGCAGCTGACGGTAGGTGATGCCACAGTTTGTTTTGTTTAGTTTTTATTTTTATTTCATCTTACATACATTAGTGAAATCTTGTTGATCCGAATCTACGTTAATCCGAATACCACTATAATCCGGAGCAGCAATTTATTTACATTAATTACATTGCAATACGGATTTAAGGTTTTGATAATCCGAACTTTAGAATTAATTGTTTTTATTCATCAAGTTTTGTTTATAGTAAAGAATGCAATGGGTGTTCAGATGCGTAATTTGATACAAAACTACCGTTGTACATGAGTTAAATAAGATTTTACTTTATTTATGTTTACGTTATATTTATGTCTGACAAATTCTTATTATAAAAAGTCACGTATTTTTTAAAAGTGATTACATTGCAACTTTATAATTCATATTTGTTACAAAGGTTTAAGTTAAAAAAGAACTGATATTGCTTTTACGAATTACGACTTTATGTGTCTCCAGCATACTGCATATAAAAAGATTTTATGCTAAATTTAAAAATTGTTAAATGTAAAAAGACTGCATTTTAACTTTAAATATTAAACATTTTCAGATTTGTTACAAAATGTGAAGGACTCTAACAAAGTTAAAAAAACGTTAAAATCTGCGGAATATCTGGAGATGGAAGAAAAGTTGTTTGCATGGTTTTAAATATGTCACCAATATCCTCCGAAATCTTGGTCGAAAAGGCAAAGCATCTATCCAGCAGTGTGCGGTGCATACGAAACAGTGGAAGCAGTCGCGATATTACATATGCGCTATCACGCTCAGTGTTGCCAGGTGAAAAAAAAAATCACCAGATCGCAACCAAAAAAGTTGCCAGCTTTTCACCAGCTCTTGCCGATGTCAATTTTTTACTTAATGGACATGAAGGAGGTAGGTATACAAAATAAACAGGGAATAAAAGGTTTTAGCAATCATTTAATATAGCACTTTATTAAAATAGTGTAAAAAACAAGAAAAACTATAAATCAATAAAAATTCAACACAATAATTAACAACATGACATTAACATTCTACTCTTAAATGAACAACAAAAAAAAAACAATAGACCAAAAACACTATTTGTACATATCTACATTATGTTTTGCTAACATCTTAGATGATATGTTGAAATTGAAACATTGTTTTCCTTCTTCAGAAATTAAACGTTTACTGTGCAAGAGACCACTTAACGTGTTTACCCCTAATCTATTGCGTAATTTTGTTTTATTCAAATTAATATCACTGAACGCTCTTTCCACACAGGCGCTGCTGTGTGGAAAAGTTTATAATACTGAAACAAATTTGGTAAGTTCTGGGAAGGCAGAATGCCCATCTCCCTTTTTTGTGTCGGCCACTAACTTCCAGAATTTCATATCTTCCAGTTCAAAATTTAAGCCAGAATTTTTTAATGCTCGAAATTCTCTATCTAAAGAATTGACATCTTTTACAATATTTGGGAATTTTGCTGCAAGTGGCCCAAGACTTTCTACTGAAGCAACATTAGATGGATTTAAAAAAGATAAGGATTTTAACACTTCTTCTTCTCGCGAATTAAATGGAAAACGTTTATATATTTGACGTACTGCTTCTACATAAAGACTTAAACAATCTGTTCTTAATTTGTGCTCTTGTGCGTCACTCAATACTTTATTTCTAAGTTCAATTGCTATTTTCGGTCCCAAATAGACATTGCCTAATGAAACATAGTTTGCGGGATTTCTATACTGTAATTTTGTTAGCTCTGTATTTTTTAAATAATCAGATTTTATATAACAAGCTAATAACGTTTTATAAGCAGTGACCATTTTTGAATATACTGATTGAATTTTTGGTTTTTCGGACTGGAATTCCAAATTTAAATCATTAAATACAGGTAATATATACTGTAAAAATTGCAGGAATAATTTGTTGACTGGGTTTGTTAGTAGCTCGTAAATTTCATCGGCACCTGGTGCCTTATTTTCATAAGTCTCAACTCGAAAATAAAGTATTAAGGCATCAAATTGCTCTAATACTCGATCAACTGCTGTATGTAAAGACAGCCATCTAGTTTGTGCAGGATGCAACAATTTGTGCGGTTTAATGTTTAAAAAAGTTTGAAAAGATTGGAACTTGGACTGTCTTTTAAAACTATGATGCATATAACTAAAAACCTTTCGAACTAATTTTTCTACATCATCTGGAATTTCTTGACAAGCATGAGAGGCGCATAATGCTAACGAGTGGCAAATGCATTTCATTACAAATAAATCGGGAACGTCTTTGGAAAGAAGTGTTTTTAATGAATGCTTGTCTCCCATCATTGCGTTGGCTCCGTCTGCTCCAAATCCGACTAAATTGTCTTTATACGGAATGTCATGGTTATTGAAAAAATTTACTATCAAATTGTACAAATTTTGCGCGGCAACAGTATCAACAGTAATTAAAGCAAGGAATTCGTCTTTAATTTCAAAATTATTATTGTAACGAACAATCATCGCTAAATGTTTTTCACAAGAATTGTCGGTACTCTCGTCTACTAGTAGAGAAAATTTATTACATTTTAATTTTTCAACTAGTTTTTCAAAACTTGTTTTTCCAATTACGTTCTTAATAATTGCAGTGCATTTGGTTCTGTTACAAGACATCTGAGATATTTCTTTAGGTTCAATTCCAGAAGCCACAGCAGATTTAACTAATTCCGTTAAGTGTTCTGATATATTCATCGGTAAATTATGTTCGGAAATAAAGCCAGCAATTTTTCATTTTGTTTGATTATATTATTGCGGGAAATATTAAATGATTTTTGTGTTAAACCGGGCTGAATGACAATTGCCTTCATTTTACTACTATGTTTCATAGATAAACTGTGTTTTTTGACGGCAGCAATACCCCCGATATAGTCTTTAGAGCAAACTTTACATGTAAAAAAATTGATACCGTTGTCACTTGGCTTGATCCAATCCTTGAAGTCATCATCTCGTTCCCAAGCAGGATTATACTTATGAAGATAGGATTTCCGGCGACGTTTTACGGATTTTCTTTTCTCTTCTTCTGTATCTAGGTCTGGTTCTGGTGACTCCGTCGAAGATTTAATGTCTAAACTCTTGGGCGACGGCGGTGGTGAAGGCTTGGATGTCCCGGATTTAGGACCGACATCTTCTTCTGGAGATATAGTTGTAGGCGGTTTAGCTTTAGATGAAGAAGATGCATCTTCTTTTTTTTTACTCAGAGGGATTAAAAATTTTTTCATCTTTACCGGTGTCTGCAAACAATAATAATTATAAATTAAACAAAACCGGATTTTAAAAATTAATAATCAAACAGTAATCTTGTTGTTTAAATAAAAAAAATAGAATCATGTACTTACACCCTCCAATTAATATTAAATTTTCACACACAACACACAGCTTCAGTGAAATTAATGGTACGGTAATCTTCGACTATACATGGAACAAAATGACGCAAAAATTGTAGGACGTCTATTTATAGCCTCGGGTGATGCAAAATCATCGGGGAAGAACGCAGTTAGGAGTTAACAATTTAATGTGAATCCCCTAATTTTGGTATAAAAGGTTGCCGTCACTTAATAAAAGTTATAGCTACTAGATGGCACCAGCAACTTTGCTAGGTAAACGTATGCTTCCTACTTACAGAAAAATATTGCTGGTTGCAAAATATACCTAAGTTACATTAGTTACATTATTATGTATCAAGCCTGGAATGAATAAAATTTGACAATTACGAAAAAAAGTTAAAATTTTATTGTACATATTCAAAAAATCACCATATTCTTGATATTTTAGAAAGTTTTCACCAAATCACCAGATTGGGTATAAAATCACCAGATCTGGTGAAATTTCACCAGACATGGCAACACTGATCACACTCGTACACATTGTGACATTGCGTATGAGCGTAATAGCGCATACTTCGTATAGGGACTGCTTCCACTGTTTCGTATGCACTGCACGCTGCTGTAGCACATACGTCGTATCGCGACTGGTTCCACTGTTTCGTATACTCTGCACGCTGCTGTGACTTTATAAAAGATGTTTTCAAAACGATGATATCAGAGCAAGTAAAGGTTGGAAACTTAATTTTAAAAAGACACAATTTGCGTGTGTTAAAAATTGCGAGAGAAAAGCTGTTCAAAGATTCGAACGCAGTGAAGCCCTTTAAGAAACAATTGCAAAGCGGTGGCTTTGCAATGGGCGGTAGAAAATTTGAAACAATTGTGATGCCGGAAGATTAAAAAAAAATCATATCTAACGTAATAAGTTCAAAAACACGAAACAAGCAAAAATCACCGCCTTTTTTGGTTAACGACATATTAATGCGGAATGTTATTTTGTTTGTTGTGTTTTTAAAGCAGTTTTTGCGTAAATATTTTTGTAGTTTTATTTATTTTTAACTAAATGTATTTGCAGAATGTCTTAATTGCATTTATGTACAAATAAAACATTGTAACTTTGCAGACGCAGTAATTCGAAAACCGCGATGATTACCCCTTTTTTAATTAGCCCGAAGTAGTTAGGCTTCACTGTATTTAATTTATGAAGACCAAAACTCAATGTCAGCTTATGGTTTTTAAATGTGTTCATCTCTTCGATCTTCCATGAAGTAGATTTTACAGTATTGTTTTGAATTCTTGGTTTGGTGATGCAAATAATGTTATGGTATACTAGTATTTTCCATGTTTAAAGTAGTGCATCAGTAGTCATTCAGGAAATGAAAATATTGACTTAATGTTACCTCTAGAAATAAAATTACCAATAACAAAATACATATTTCCAACAAAGTGCAGTCTCGTTTATGTTGTTTTAAAAAGTACAGTCATTTTGTACTTTTATTGTGAAGTACATTAAGTCAATGTTTTTAATTTTTAACAAATAAAAGTAAAATGAATATTAGATAAACATATCAATGGTGCAGTGGCGGCTCGTGGCTTCTTAGGAAGGTGAGGCTCGAAGAAAACTCAAACTGCTGCAAAACCCAATTTAATCTGTGGGCGGTGCAATGTGTAAATAATGCTAAAGGTGCACCAGATCCAATTTCAGGCAGTTTAACTCTCCGGTCATAACGCTAGCATCATCGTAACATTGAGCAACAAATTTTTGTTTAAAATTAAAGGGTTGTAAAACGTTAGCTATTAGATCAAATAATGCATTTGCAGTTCTATCAGCACTTACGTCAAAAAACCCTAAAATTCGTTCTTTTAAATTTCCGTTATTTACAAACCGGACAGTAATGGGGCATTGTGATTTTTCACTAATGTCTGTTGTATCATCAGCAATTATTGCAAAATAATTTGCATTATTAATTTCACTGTCGATAGATTCTCTTAAATAATTCTCGCAACAAGAAATTAATTGATTTTATTAAATTAATTGAAATTAATTAAATAGTTTCTGACCAGTAAAAATGTTTTTAACTTCTTCAGCATGTTCGCCAATTTCTACATTACGCTTAATCAAGCAATCAAATATTTATTTAAAATTGCCACGATTATCTAAAGTAGTCGATTCATCATAGACCCGAAATGGTAATTTCTGACTGCCCAATAAAATTGTAACGTCAATTAAATAACACATAAGTTGCCAATTTTGTTTACATTCTCATTGTAGGTATGAGACCTAGAAAATTTTTAATATGTCTTTTGAATCGTTATATTTTTACGCATCTGGAAAATGTTTTTAATCATTATAACCTGTACTGTTTTAACCATACATTTTTAACAATGTTCTCAGTGATTACTGCCACAGAGCCACTTATGCATCGCATACCAAAAATTATGTAAAGCCCGATTTTGTAATTTGTCAGCAAACATAAAACCGATTTTTGGCGTCGGACGTTGTTCTAAAATGTGTTGCTGTTCTATTTCAGTACGCATTAAAAATGATGTTTCTAGTAAACACATCACGCGATCACATTATGGATCATTTCCTTGCATCTAAAACAAAAATTTATTACTAGCTGCTTAATTAAAATCTTCGACTTTTTCACTAATATATACCTAAACGTTCCCGTGAATGCCTTATAAAAGCACCTTATATAGCCTACAAGTTAATCAGGTTAAAATACGATTTTGAAAAGTGAAACAAAACATGAAAGAAATCGGCTTTGGTAGTATTCCGAAATCGCGACGGTAAAATAACATATACGAATCCCGATCTTTCATTGACTTATGAAGCTGTGAAATCTCAGCCTCAATGCTGTGTATAGGAAGAGTATACGATCGATAACCTTGCCGCTGCGCTGTAACGAGCCACCCAATGCATACAGATGCATGAACTGAGGCTTGAAATTTCGAGACTCATCCATTCTGTTTATCGCGTTGTCTGCGTTGGGTATGCACATATAAATACATTTTATTATAAAATAAGCTTATTTATATTAAATTCAATATTTTTAATCTAGAAAGTATTGATATAATAAATTTATTAACATAGTAATAAAAAAATAATTGACCCTTTTTGGTGATTGTACCTTCTGAAAACAAATTCTTGCTTAAGTCGGGTACATACCAAACTCCCTGTAAAATACTTTTCTTCCATACACCATTTATCCAACATTCTATTGAGACAGAACCTCTTCCTTTTACAGGATTATTTCCCAGTTTTACAGAAAAATAATCACCCACAAAATTTGTAAGTAGTTCTCTTCTCCAAGTTATATGTGCCGAAGCATCACTATCTAATACCCATGTTTCGGTATCTACTACACTCTTGGCCACATTTCTGTCATCTTCCACGTTGAACGCTGAATAATTTCCGTTACTTTCTTTTCTCTGAAATCTTTTATTCTGTTGGTGAGCTGTCTTCCTCCACTGCCTTCGAGCTCTGCATTCGTTTGCATAGTGCTCTTTTTTCCTGCAATTGAAACACGCTATCTTGAATCTGTTTGAATTTTCAGAATACCTTTTATTATTCCACTTTTTGTTGCCATTATTTTTTGTCGTTACAAATGCTTCTTCTGTTATCTCCAAGACGGTCAGATTATTTTCTTCATCCACCAATCTTGCAACAAGATTTTTCAATGTCTGTTTCTCTTAAGCTAATGACAGCCATGCTTGTCTAAAATTCCTATATTTGTGAGGTAATGTGCCAATAACTTTTGTCACCACGGCAGTGTCACTTATCTGATCACCTGCTTCTTTGATTTGCTTAGATAAATTTTCTACTTTTGCATTTGTGCTGAGCTATGGTATCTGTGGATGACATCTTGTACGAATGAAATTGTTCATGAGGTATCATTTTGCTATTTTCACTTTTTGTTGCATATATGCCCTCTAGTTTTTTAATCATTTCACTAGACGTCTCACAATTCTCAATCAGAGTTATTTGGTTTAAATACATTATATATAAGTTTTACTACAACATGATTTGACATATTATTTTAGTAGTAGTTGTTTTTAAACAACCACCTTCTCGATATACATAAATAATGATTAATGAAATAAAGCATGGAATATATTCTTAACAGTTTTATTAAAATTTATTGGATGGGATTAAACCTAATCTTTGAAACTTAGCATACAGGGTGAATATTTGGTTAATCTCTAAAGACTAGACCATCTAAGTGACCCTCAGCAACATTCATTACTCAGTGGAGTGAACCTTCATTCATTACAGCGACTTCTCTATAAATGCATGCTGTTAGTTCCTCAATGGTTTTAAGATGACTTACTTTCGCTTTCAAATAGCTTAGATTCTAGTTAGATCGATCGACCACACGGGCCATGGTAAATATTCAAAACGTGAATTGATTTGGCCATTAAAATATTGTCTGAGGATCTTCATTGAATTTCCAGCTGTATGAGTTGTCGCATTCTTCTGGAACAACAGGTCATTATTTAGTAATCTCCGTCTTCTTAATCCGGGAACAGCATAGGTTTTTAACGTATGTGAGTAGAGTTGGAAGGTTACTGTAACGAAATGTCATTTCGTCTTTGAAATTAGTATTGACCTATAATTCCAAACGATCCTACATTATACCAAACAATGACTTTCGGACTATGTAGGTTTTTTGTTAACGCTTGCCAATATTTTCACCTGTTCAATGACTAAAATTTTGAAATGACGAAAATTACACCATTCTGCATAAATTCTGTGACATGTTCTGTGAAGCCCAAGTCGGATATTTCTATGACAACACAATTATTCAAGACAAAAAGATGCTTTATAAAATAATTAATTTCAACAGAATTTTTGACAGGTACCTACTGGATGACTGCATGTAAACATAAATCTCAAAG
The DNA here is from genome assembly GCA_929113105.1 of Agrypnus murinus. NCBI lineage: Eukaryota > Metazoa > Arthropoda > Insecta > Coleoptera > Elateridae > Agrypnus > Agrypnus murinus. Next base: position 63,762,410 of record OV816025.1, read on the forward strand.
ATATACAAGATATCCATACATAAGGTTGTGGGGGAAAAAGACTGCAAAATTTGGTCGATCTCTAATTTGCTTGCATTCATCTAGAATGCTATGAATACTTTCTGGTTTTTTACTTAAAGTGTAGTTTACTTTTAGCTAGTAGAATTAATTTCTAATGCATAAATAATCAAGAATTTAAACAAGAATTAACTCGAAGATAATTGACAAATTTTATACTTGGCATGGAATTTTGAAAAACTCTACTGCTATAAACTTTTCTGAAATTGAAATTCTGGAAACATCATGCAGATTCTGGAAAGCTTGATCAAACAATACAAATTCTTGGTCAAAGATTCAATATTGCAATAAAGCATGGTAGAATTTACAATAAGAAAGGCTTGTCATTAGCAACTCAAAAATATATACCAAATTACAATCAAATACCTACTAAAATGTTTGTAAAAATACTCTTATAAACCGGTACAACTTTTTGACAATTCCATAAATCAACCAATAGCATGAACATTGTAAACGAGAAATTCGCTGTAAAGATTAGGCGACCACAAGACAGGGATTGTTAAAAAGAAAAAGTAACTAAAAGCTCCGGCAAACTCCAAATTTGCCATTTGTAAATCTAGTGAATCAGCAAAGACAAAACATCGTATAAGAATTGATAATTTAAAATATAAAAGATTTACTAAGACTATTTAAGACGATCAACCCAGAGTAATAATGACATGTGTGGAATTCACAAGTGATACTTTAGGACAGACTGTTTTGAGTTTATTGCACCCTCATCAGCTGGAGCTAATCACCTGTGAAACCCACACACATATTCCTGGCTTACATACAAGTTAATGACTAACATTAATACCAAATGCTAACCGATGCGACACCTATAAAATTATGGTCTCTATAGGTTGTCAAAGAGAATATAACCGAAAGTTTCTAAGGTGCTGATTCTGTTGTATGAACATCTCGTTATCTGTTTAAAAATTGCAGCTTATCTAAACTCAACAGTAAAAGAATTATTCATATTTCAAATTATGCAAAGTATTACATGTCGAGTGAGAATAGATAGCCCGCTCTGTCGTGTAGTTGATGCCGTCAGCACATGATTAGTATTTATTTATTAACATAGTAATTATATAATATTTCAATAATAATATTTTTCATAAGCTTGAGATCCGAAAGCCCTTCACGAAGGGTAGCTACTGACATAGATATAACGGTCAGACGAGCCTGCAAACCTCGCAGTTGTGTCAAGGACTGTCGGTTTCTTTAAATTTCCTGATCTCATCGACTAGAACACGATGCAATTAAACACGATTAAACACGATCTTGATCACGTGGTTAGTTAGATGTGAGCGTAGAAGTATAATCATTTTCACTTGGCATGGGGCCCTGTTACTGGGGAGGGGTGAAGCCCTAGAATGCCTGAGAGCAGAAGCTGTGAGCTAGAAGCTGATACACAATTGTATTACTCATTTAGTCCAAATCACATTTAAGATGCAGTTGTTGATACATTGAATAAAGATTTGAAAGCTATAAATGAATTTTCTGCTGATCATGCACTAATATTAAATTCAACTAAGTCTTGTGTTTTACTATTCGGTAAACCGGTTAATAGTTATCAACTGACATCCATAGCAATTGGAGATATTAATATTCCGATAGTTGAAAGTGCCAAGAATTTAGGGTTAGTTCTTGACAAAAGTTTAGATTTAAAAAACAAATTAATAAATATATACAAAAAGCTTGCTATAATTTAAAACTTCTTTACCCGCATAAAGACTACTTAAGTGAAGATGTATGAATCCCTTGTATTATCACACTTCAATTATTGTATACCTACCTGTCTATGGCCCTTGCCTTGGTTTTGAAACATCATAGTGTATACGTGTCCAAAATTCTTGTTTACGTTTTATTTTTGGAATTTCTAAGTTTGCTCATATATCTTCTAAATTACTAGGGTTGGCTAGAAAACAACGACGTTACATATCGAGGGTCTCATAACAAAAGGGCGTAACTATAAATTTTAGGAAATTAGGATTAGTGCATAGTTATGTCCAAGGTAGTATCCGACATGTCCTCAAAAAAGGCGTAATTCAATTCAGATTCTTAACCTCAATAATTATACATTTTTAATGGCGTAAATGCGTTTTGGCTCTATTGTAACATCATAAAGGCGTATGGAGATACGCCTTTATGTTATGTTACTGGACCTTTCAACTATGTTGTTACGCTATACATATGAGATGAAACTCAAGTCAAGCAAGCTGCCAATAAAATGGCTTCATGCTTGTTAAGATTTGTAAGTTCCCTGCCAACGAGTGAGACAAATATGAGTATGTTTTCTGATAATTGTTTTGGACAAAATAGAATTAAAATCTGAATATCGAATAAGGGGCTAAAAAGTACAGAAATTAAAGTTCCATTTGTTCCATAAGCTTCGGAAACAAATAGTGTAAACAATTTGTAATAATAAGTTAAAGATGTAAATTAAATAACACCAAAGGGTTGTACCGTGCCGATTTATTCGAAGTGAATTTCAGTTGACAGATGAGGTTTTGTCACTGAATAAGAGTCAATTTCCGTGGTCACAACGGGTATGACTAATAGGTTGCTGCTAGTCAAGTCTGTAAAAAAAATAAATTAAACATTTAATACATAAAAGTAGGTTACCAGGTTGCCTTGTATGTTGCCACGGGAGGAAAACTAAATACCACCCATAGTATATATATTTAAATAAAAGTTAAGCCAATTATAACTCCATAAAGTGTCGGTTCTGGCTCGGAGGCCCTTCACACAAATTCGTAGATGCTTTCCGGTACGTAGTACATTGGGCCCGTTCACATACAAATCCCGGAGGATAGAAAAAACACCTTCAAATGAGAGCGAGAAAAAATAAAAACGAGAATGCACCAGGTCAAAACTGGCAACGAAGTCTGACCTGTCATGGGCAGAATACATCAATGCCCGCAAATAAATACAATAATAAAAAACAACATAAAGAATGCATTCATCGCACTGCGCAGTTACAATAATAATAATACATATAAAATCAAGCCCGTAATTATAGTCCTATGCCCCAATAGGGCTGGTTCAGGCGAATAAATAAAGCCAAAATTTAAGGAACCGACCTTCAAGCAACGTAATTTATGTATACTTGGTAAAATAATAATAATATAATAATAATAATATACATCTTCCCTTCCAGGCCAAAAATTAAAAATTATAAAAAGAAAGAAAACCCTAGGCCTGGGAAAAATTAATTAACAAATAAAACAGAATAAACCTGGTAAAAAAGCTTCATAATGGGGGTTATGAAGGTGACCAAGAAACGTTAAATTACCGTTAAATTCACTATATAAATTCAAAATTGCGGTATAAACGTACAAAAGAGTACGTAGACAAAAAGAAAACGGCGATATATAAAAAAAAATAATGTGGTTAAATAAAGACAAAAGTATTATTTAAGTAACGTGTGCGCGAATAATGTTTAGTTCGAAGAAATTCATAATTAAAATTCATTATATAAAAAAAAGAAAGAAATAACTTCAATGGAAAGTAGCATTAAGTATTTTACTAACTAAATTGCTGGAAATTCAAACGTTCTTAAAAGGTATAACGAAATAAAGAAAGGTATAAATGTAAAAACAACAACCATTGTTGTTAACCAGGGTTTCTGGTATAAAAGGAAGAAATGTTAAAAGGTTTATTGATATACTCCAGAGGAGTGCAGGAAAAGCTGACCCGATGCTGATTCGTGGTAATGTAAGATCATTTACGTTGACAGAGAACGCATCAATTGACGAGAAGATTTAGTAAGAAAAACGCGAAAGGCATTCAATTAAGAATAAATAAAGAATATATTTTAATTAGACTATAGTAGAAAAATTTAAAATAAAAAAAAAGCTAGGCAATCATGAACAATAAAAAAAGAAAATTTAAAACGATTCAAATATTTTACTAAGTATGTTTTATTCCCAACCTATAGAGTATATGATCATACGAACGCAGCAGAAGGAACCGTAGTGGTCGCTATCAGCGAGAATGCGACAACGAGAATGCGACGAAAATAGGTCAACGATTAGCGCAGCTGCCTGTTGGATTAAATGATTTTAACACGCGATCTTCAAGCAAGCTGGTAGCGGAGTGCATTTTAGTAGGAAACTGATAAGGATAGTTTAGAAGGCGAATGAAACTTGAGAATAAAAGACGTAGCCGGAAATAAAAAATGTAATTAATAAAAATTGAAAGTTTCTTGTAATAGGATTGTGAACTAAGTGAGCCAAAGGGTAGATTATTGGAAATAAAAAGATAAATTCTAAATGAATACATTCCTTGCAGAGCAAAATTGATTAAGAACGGTCTTGGTAAAGAATAAAACTCAATAAAATTTCAAAGAGTATTACTGGAAAATAAAAGTAAATCAATTAGTTTTGTGTATGACAGTCAAGAACTACTTTAAAAGGACTGCTCGTTTTTGGATCGCAGTTAAAAGATAAAACCGATGTATGAAATGCGAAGCCGGCGGTTTACGAGACCTTGTAGAAAGAAGAAATTTTCCTTGGAAGACTGATGTGGTTTATCCAAAAGCAGAGTCTTCAATAACTTGTAAAAATAGAAAGGGGTTATATTGCGCAAAGCAATACAACTGAGGGAAACAAAATCAGAAAAATTAAGAAAATTGTTGAAAACATGACGTAGCAAAAATAGGTCAAAGAAAATAAAAATTAGATAGAAGAAGTGATTTTCCACATTCCTTGTATAAACCAAAGCTGAAAGTGACTTCCTAAAATAAATGATTAATTAAGAATGAGGTGTTAGTTACTTAATAGGCTCAAAATGAAATACAAAATTAGTCGGATATTAGACGCGTATTAAAAAAAAGGAATTTGTCAACAGGAAAAGGTGTATAGTCAATTAGGTAATTAACAAAAAATACTAGGACGTATGTGCAGGTTCGAAATGTTCGGTGTGCCAGATTGAATTGTAAAACTGCATGCTGTTAATACGGCGGGAAAAAATCTTAAAAGTGGGTAAGTGTCTTCTAAGTAAGTAAGAACTTGGGCCGGGAGAATTATGCAGTTATTCCTTAAACGCGCGAGATAACCAATGTGTTTATGGGAACAGTTTATTTAAATAGTTAAGGACGTGAATCATAAAATCGATGATACGGATTATCGTGCTAGTTAAACAAAACAAAAGGAATTAGAGTGAAAAGATTTAAGTTTTAATAATTATCCATTAGTAAAACTAGAAAGGTAAAGAATTTGAGAAAGAATACTGTGAGGTATACTCTTTTCCTCCTCTTCTAAAAAAAAATCGCTAAAATAAAATCAAAAGAAGTTTGTAGATGCAAAATTTATACGAGAAATTTAATTTTTTGTTTTTTCCGTAATGGGAAACAGTAAAAGAAACACTAGTAACTAGTTGACTGTAGGGACAAGGTCGAGTGAACACTACTATGATCGAAATGCATGGACGTTGGGAGAGCACACTCTGCCGCCAGTGATGAGATATAGTGAGCCAATTAACAAGAGGGAATGCAAGAGAAAAACACTAATTAACCGTTGTGGAAAGTTAACGTTAATTTAAAAGTAATACTAAAAATATTGACATAAGGACAATGTAGAATAGATAAAAATATTCATAAAAGGTTTTAAAATTGGCTTTAAAATCTTGTGAAAAAAGAAATAAAACGAGTTTTTTAAAAAAAATTAATATAAAATTGCAAAAGGAATTGCCGAAATAGGACATAGCTAAAATTCGATATATATTGATAGGGTTAAAAAATAATTCACGGAAAGACTTGGTAAAATTTTATAGTGCGTTGTTGAAACGTTAATATTAGTGAGATATCAGATTTTAAAGGATTTCAATAGAAAGAATCGAAATTAACAAGGAAATGAAAACGGAAAAAGATGACATTATTAAAGAGAAAAACGTGGTACTGCAAAATTAGCGTACGAGAATGGTCAATCTTAGAGGAAAAACGCTGAGTTAAAAAGAAATTCGCAGGGGAAAAACAGGGATCATAAAACCAGTGACCAGAATATTGTATCATTGTTGTATCATCTCGGAATAGAAGCACGGATCTTTACCACAAGTGGAGTGGTTTAAAAGAAACTCGCAGGGTAAAAGAAAATGAAGCGAAAATACGAAAGGGTTATCTGAAAAAGAAGCACGGCCGTCCACCACAAGTGGAGTGGTTAAAAAAAAGTACGTAGTGCAAAGAGGGTACGAGAGGGTATCTCGGAATAGAAGCAGGCACTTCCACCACAAGTGGAATGGTTAAAAAAAACTCGTAGGGGAAATAAAATGAAGCAAAAAGAAGGGTGTCCCGGAAAAGAGCACGGCCTCCACCACAATGTCACGTGGGGTTTTCGTGACTGGGGAACGTAGTCAGAGGTAGAGAGAAATTAAACACAAGTTGTAGAAAACAACTATATACTAAAGACAATAGAGAGTACAAAAGGTTAACATACATATTGACATATTGATACATATTGTGAGGACGTATATGTCCTCCTAAACTAATACAATACAGGGGAGGTTGAAACCAACCCTGTTCTAGCACTAAATCTACTAACTAAGCGTAGGAGCTTAGACTCCTGGTAATTATAACTAAGCCGGGTAGCCTGGGTAGTTCACAACTACCCATAATTATCGCAGAGAGTGGGCGATTTTAGCGCCGCCCACTCAACTAAGCAAACTAAGCCATAGTTAATCAAAAGAGTACTTACCCGCTTGTTCTTGATGAGGCTTCTGGTGAGTCCTGGCACAGACTGATTTGAAGCCAAAACAAGCGGGTTTATATATTGCTGAAGGCGGAAACGTTACTGAATTAATTGAATACATTAAGTGGAATACGAAGAACACATGAATACTTAATAAGATCCCAACTGTATAAATTATTCTAATGAAATACAAATTGTATAAATTATTCTGCAGACTGTATAAATTATTCTAATGAGATACAATCTGTATATTTTATTCTAATGAGATTCAATCTGTATATTTTATTCTAATGAGATTCAATCTGTATAAATTATTCTCGAGGCTTATGCAGATTGTGTACCGCGCGTGGGCGAGTATCGCACTACTCTAGTTTACTAAATGAATGCAAGTTGAAATGTTACAAAAAGGATTTCATTTAAAATAATTCCGTTTGTGACAATGCTATTGTAGCAATTATGCTTTACTATGCATTGTTTAACAGCAGTTCTTTTCAGTCAATTGAGTAAAACTTTCCTGAAGCAGGGCTCACTCATATCAAGTTTGATTCAATACATGCAACGATAGAAGCTGCATCGAAACGTGCCAAAGTAATTGTCCATAGTGTCTGGGTCAACGGTATATCTTTAGCCAAAAAATGGATCTTTATGTCGTGCAGAAATTGTCATGCAAGGATTTTAAAAGCCTTTAGGAATTTAAAGAAAAGATGATGCCTAATTTGCATAAGGCAAATGATGGAGACAACCTCAATTGAAAAAAGTACGTTGTTTAAAATTTATCAAATCAGCACCCAATACTTTATTTTTTCTATTTTGCGTCCATAATAATAAAGCTATTAAAGCACCCAAAACAATGCGTTTATAGCTCATTTGAATGCTGTAAATAGCTCAACATTGGTAGTATTGAAAAAAAAGAAAAATTACAAAAAACACTCAAAATCTTAATTTTCAAATGTAACATTAGTATTTCCAACCACCAAAAAGTTACCTAAATTTTGAAATTGCGATTTTTTTTATTTAAAACATACATAATCCATTCCCCTTTTACCCCGCATTTTTGTAGTGTCGGGGTTCCACACAAACTTTTTATTTAAAATTAAAATAAAAAGCACAAAATAGCATCAAAACTCGTTTCATAATTTATTATTGGACTCATTGTAAAGGAAGGTATCCTCCGTGGTTTACAAGTGCCATAATTAAAGATATAAAATGAAAAGCGAGTCTTCACAAAAAGTTAAAAACCAATCCCAATGAAGAAGTTAGGCAAAATTTTAGACTGTTAAGAAAAAAAATTAAAATTGACATAAGTGACGCTTTTAAGACGTTTTGTAATATCAAAGAGAAGGATATACAAAAAGATCCTAATGCCTTTTGGTCTTTTATTAAATCGAAAAATAAATCTCATATACAACTCAATAACATGTCTTACAATGGAACTCCTTTAAACTCAACATTAGAAATAACAAATGCTTTTGCAAAAAACTTTGAAATGATCTATTCCCAGCAAAATTTACCTTATAACAATATTAATCTTGATTATTCTGATCTAGAAAACAACTTCAAAATTAAACATTCAAAATATTTCTAATGAAGATATAAAAAATGCTTTACGGTCATGCAAACCAAAGAAAGCTTGCGGTTTCGACCAAATACCTATATATATCTACAAGGCTTGTTGTGAGTTCTTAGCCACACCAATGGCTACGATATTTAACCTGTGTTTGTCAACTTGTAAATATCCAGATAAATGGAAATTATCTAACGTGTGTCCTATCTATAAAAGTGGAGATAAGGGTAATGTGGCCAATTACAGACCAATATATCTTCTACAGACTATATCCAAGGTATTCGAAACCATCCTGTATAAAAAGGTAATGAGTCATGTTAAGCCTACGATTTCTGAAACACAGCATGGTTTCATGCCAAACCGTTCCACTGTCACTAATCTGATAAATATTGTCCAAGATATATCTGAGGCAATAAATGATAACTTACAAGTCGACGTTATATACACCGACTTTTCAAAAGCTTTCGATAGAGTGAACCATAAAATACTCAGACAAATTAAAAATTCAATTTGGATTTTCTAACAATCTTTTACAATTTTTTTAATCCTATTTGTCGGATAGGTGGCAGGTGGTGGTATATGGGAGCTGTCAGTCGGAGAGATATAGAGCAATGTCTGGTGTTCCACAAGGAGCAAACCTAGGACCTCTTTTATTTCTTTTGTTTATAAATGACCTTTCAGGGGTAGTTGGGAACTCAAAACAAGCATTGTTTGCCGATGACTTTAAGATATGGAAAACAATTAAAACTGTTCGAGATTGTAATTCATTACAAATAGATATTGATAATATAACTCAGTGGAGTCAGAGAAACATGCTCTATTTTAATATAGATAAATGTTGTAAAATGACATACACAAAAAAGCAATATTTTATAGAATTTCAGTATAATATGAATGATATACCATTAATTACAAAAGAGAACACAAGGGATCTGGGAATAGTGTTTGATAAAGAATTGACTTTCCATATACACACAGAGAGAATCGTTAATGAATCCTTGAGAGCCTTAGCATTTATTATTAGAAATTAGTCAAATTTTAAACAAATACAAACTCTGCTTACATTATATAATAGCTATGTCAGGTCGAAACTAGAGTCTTCTTCGGTAATATGGATGCCCTTCTACCACAATAATATATTAATGGTTGAAAGAGTACAGAAAAGATTCGTTAGATACCTTAATTTGAGATCTACTGGAATCTATCCTGCCTTTGTTCCCTACAACAATCTTCTTAAATCATATAAATTGCATTCGTTAGAGAGTAGGCGTCAGTATGCATATCTTATACTACTTTATAAAATTTTACATAATTTAATTGAATCGTGTGATATTCTTGAACGAATAAACTTTTTAGTTCCAAAGTTAACAACAAGAAATCCATCAACGTTTTACTTACCTAGAGCTCGGACAAATCAACTCTTAAAGTCACCTATATATGTAGCATGTAGTTTAATAAATAAACATTCAAAAGAAATAGATATATTTCATTCAAATTTAAAAGTTACAAAAAACATGTTTATCTGCACTTAAAACCACTAATTCTTAAATGAAGAATGTGTAATAATTTAAAATTGATTTTAATTACCTACTTTAATTTGTATGTGTGTATGTGTGTGTGTGTGTATATTGTGATGTTCACGTTTATGTGAAGTGGAAAAATTAATATGAGCATGTACATAAGATAAAGAAAATTTAAAGAATAATTATTGCACAGATGTGGTTATTAAGGATCAATAAATAAAAACATAAAACATATAAACTTACATACAAAGTCATAATGATATCCCAAGAATACAAAAATTTAGTATATAATTATCCAATACTACTAAAGTTGATTTGTATGTGTGTCCGAGCCCCATTCTCGCGTTCTATAAGGGCTGGAGAGATGGGCTTGGGCTCATTCGACGAAAATTTTTTAAATTAGGTTATGTTTTAAAATTTTTTAAATTAGGTTATGTTTTAAAAAATCTATAAATGCTGATTCTATCGTACTATTTAGTGCTATTGAGTGTTATTTGGTACTAATATGTGCGCTATCGATAGAGAATCGATTGGAGATTTATGTAGGTCATGTAAATACTGACCTACTTTAAAAAAAATCGATAAATGCTATTTCTATCATACTTAAGTGCTTAGGCCCGTAGGGCCCATTATCCTAGTAAAATAATAAAACAGAATGGAATAGCATATATTTATTATATCGAGTGTTTTTTTAAATTTGACGTCGAAGGCGGCTATGGGTAGTTGATTGTGAACGGATCTTGATCGTATTAATAAATGTCATTGTCAAAACGTTCAAATTACTCACGTGTTTAAATAATTCACAATCGACTATTCGCAGCCTACGTTGACGTCAAATTTAAAGAAACACTCGATAGTATTTTGATACAATATTAAAATTAACAACGATAATAAAAGGAAAGGATATCCTAGCCATAGGTCAACCTGAGAATTAAAAATCATGTATATTAGGTAAGGATATTATGGCATCAATAAAAAAAAAATTAAAGGTATATTGATTTTCTATAGCATATTTAAAATTCTATCTGTACTTCAATAATAATGTATAAATCACTTCTATGGTTATAGACATTGTTAGTAAGGAAACAGAAAGAATTACCAAAGATAGGGAGTATTTTGATAAAAGGAAAACATAACATACAAAATAGTTGAAAAGAGGGGTATCTCGAGGAGATAAAAAAATAATAATAGAATTTTTGAGTTAGTTGAGAAAATATAAAGAAATTTTTTTACTAAAGAAAAAATTTGTAAAATGATAAAGCTCAAGAAGTAAAATTGTTAAATTAATAAACATAAAAAGAAAGTCCAGCGTTTTATTGAATAAAGGAAGAGTTTCAGTGTATTAATTACAGAAAGCAAAATTAAAGGGTATTATGATACAGTAAGTGTAATGGAGTCACCCTAATCTGGGTTCCCGGTCGCTCTGGCATTGAAGGGAATGAGCTAGCTGACCTCCTCGCTAGGAGAGGTGCCAGCTCGAAGTTTATTGGCCCAGAGCCGGTCCTTGGCATTTCAAGGGCTGAGGCCAAAAGTGCTGTAACAAGCTGGATGAGGCACTGTACACAGGAGCTGTGGCATAGTCGCCCAGGGATGGCTAATTCCAAGGCAGCAATAAAGGGCCCATCCAAAACCAGACATACCTCACTGTTAGAGTTGAACAGACTAGGACTGCGCAGCGTAACTGCCCTTCTCACTGGGCACTGCTGTCTTAGATACCATATGCATAAGCTAGGCTTAGCAGACGAGACCGTCTGCCGCCTATGCTTAGAGGCAGAGGAAACCTCATATGTACCTGTTCCGCAGGGGACCGCACCAGATTCTCACTGTTTGGCTCAGTGCAACTGAAGCTTGAGGATCTGACCAACCTATCACCCACCAGACTACTCACCTTCCTTAAGAGAATGGGACTGGAGGGTGAACTCTAACCTAGGTGTGAGCCACAATAGACCCAGGAGGTCGCAGTGGAGGGGCGGACAGGACGCCACACTCACCTTTAACCTAACCTAACCTAACCTAAGTGTAATGGAGGGAAGAAAATAAAATTAAAAAACTGTCTTTGAGCTGGGTTTGTTACTCATCAAGGCGTGGAAGATTCGAATTCTTCATTATATTCCTGTAAAAGAAAAGAATCATTAAGGTAACTTAATCATAAGAAAAAGATTTTGAAGATACTTACTGAGGTGTTGGGGAGCTGGCAGTCATCATTCGAGCCATAGATAAGAAGAAAACCATGAAAGCAGTTTTGAGGCAGTCCAGTAGCCCGGTGATGAGGTCTTAGGTGGTGTGAGGTCTGCAGATTCGACAGCAGTGATCACGGTTCCTGGCGGAAAGTGCATATTGTGGAAATTGTAGGTTTTGTGAAAGAAATAAAGAACTTATAAAAAAATATGCTATACTTACTTATTCATTCTTGGGAAATATTTTAATTGATAACTGTCAGATTTGACATTCCAGATATATGTGTCAATAATTATTAGTAATAACCAAACTTTATTTATTGAGAAATACTAACCACTGTGTGAGTGTGGAAAATTTTAAATGGTTTATTTATAAAGTTTAATCTTTCAATAATTGAACCCAATATTGAAAGATAATCATTAGTCTCATATTAAGGTAAATAATAAAAAAAATTTATAGGTAACCTTTACTATTGAATATCGAGTATTAATTCGACCCTGAGATATATAAGATTTATTGACAATTTGCAATACACAAAAACACTTCACATATCAAAATATGTATCACTCTCTTTTTTTTCTTTTTTTATTCATATTTAGCACTCGAATTTATTATTAAGTTACCATGAAATTATTAAGTTCTTTTTTTATTGGTTGTGGTAGGTTATAAACTGCTTGTGAATATGTTATGTTATGTTCATGTTAATATCCTGTAGACTATAATTGGTTATATATACTGTAGTCTACAGTTTAAATAAATAAATACAATAAACCTTGGCTTATGAAGCTCGTTCTTTAATATACTATTATAAAACCTAATATTGGGAGAATGTTATAAAGAGATAGACATGCAGAACAAACGGGGACAACCAAGAAAGAAACAATGATAAAAGGCTTGGTGTTTCACATCTTTATAATAAACTGCAGAACACCACCAAAGATGGTATATATAGATGGTAAATATGAAAATTTCATGGAATAATACAGAACTGAGGTTATATCTCTGTTGTACCACGAGTTCTACAGACTGCCATTAAAAAAAAACTTAAGAAAATACTGTACATTGTTATATTTCATGTTTTTCTGCTTAAATTCTTTAAGATCAGTTATAGTTTACTTTTCTAAAATTTTTTCTAAGATAAATGTTTATTTTTCTTCTATTTACGAACTGGCAAATAGGCATCTTTGGTCATACAACCCTTGTTTATGTCATGTGAAATAGACTAACTTTAACTACAAAATCAGAAAAATCAATTGACCAGGCAAAAAACAGAATAATTCACAATCAATTAGAAATTAGTTTATAAATCGAGGTCTGTGTACATGAAATTTGAATGAAATGCTGAATTTTAAAACGTTTCTTGCTCTTCCTGTACAATTGAAGTTTTCATACTTACACTCTTTTGTTATGAAACCCTCGATATGGACAGCAACATTCTACCATAACATAATAATCAACAGGCAGCCACCCTATTTATACAATAAGATAAGGTATAGAACAGATATACACAATATAAATGTGCAACATAGAGGTTTGTTGACTATATCCAAGCACAATACTACATTCTATGAGCGATCATTTAGTTACAATGTCACAAAAATTTACAATGATGTACCTTCATCCTTCAAGTCATTATCAGTCGAGCAATTCGAAAAAGCCTTGATTGAACAATTCACACCAAATCATAAACAGTCTCACTAATGAACACTAATTAATTTAAATTATGTTATTAATATTTTTGTTTTCTCGTATAATTATAAATTATCATTATTACTGATTTACGACTACTAGTTCGACTATGTTTTTTTTTATGTTTCAAATACTGTAGGGGGAATGGAAGAACAACTCTGTAGTTCTGTATTTTTATGGAATAAATATATTATTATTAATTATTGATATAATAAACATACAGGGTGTAGAATCGCTTCACGTACAATAGTTTTACTTGCATTTAGTTTTAAACATAGTATCTCTCCTAATTATTTTGCAATAAAGATACTAAGGAATGCTATAAAGAAAAAATTACGAATCGAATGATGCCTTTGGTTACAGATTACATTTGATTGTAACTAGAAAAAGTAAAAAAATAAAACTTTTGTTTACGCAAACAATAGCCATCCTTAGAAACAATCAGAAATTAATTACATTAATAAAAATTTTATAGTATCTTTGGATGTAAGACAGAACCCAATGTATTTCATACTAGAGAAAGTTCAGATTATTTAACCTTATAATAAAAAATGTTATTTGTTATCTAGTTCGTAATCTACTTTGTTTATGTTTATTTATTTTAATAAAATTATTGTGTGCCCAACCTTTAAGAATCTTTATGATCAAAGAATCTTACTATGTCTTCCCTAATCTAACAATCATCTTGTCTGTGGGGTACCATCTGACTATAACTTTCGTCTGTTATACTTATAATACAAATCCAATAGTCAAGCAGTTCAATATAACCTAAAAAATGATGTTTAGGTAGCAAATGTTTTCCCTTCATCGTTCCAACGTTTCCAAGGCCTATGATTTTTGCAAAAATGGATGCTTTAATTTCTTTACTTTTTCCGGTTACGATCAAAGTCAATCTGTATTGAAGGGCATCATTCAAGTGGTAAATTTTCTTTTTACAGCACTGGAATATTTTTACTGTAAAATAATTAGAGATAATATTAAAACTGTATTGTGCATCAGGTTCTATACCTTGTATGTATTAATGGTTACATTTAGCTGTTAATTAATTATCATATATTAGTGAAATTTGCTGTTCAGCAGTTGATAAGTAATGTCCTGATTAAATAACACCATTTCAAGCTAGTACTTACAATAGTAGATAAGTATTATCAAAAAAGAAATAAAGATAATAGGCTCTATTTCAATTATGGTAATATTAGTAATAATAAGTAGGGATAACCTTTTAAAATCTTTAATTGAAACAAAATTATAAATATAAATGTAAGACAGTGGATTGTCCTGGGTTTGATTCCCATCCGAGGCGAGAGATTTCTCTATATACCTAATTTGCATTCAAAATAGTTGATTATAGTTTTATTATTTAAATTAGGTTTACTGGAAGTTTTTTAAAAATAAATTATTTGTTAAGAAATACAATTTTACCTGGCACATTCTCAACATGGTTTGTTTTTTAATATAAAGAAATCTATGCAAGTTTCAGTAATTTACCAGATTAGCAGGCATCGCCACACTTATCTCGTTCCCCACTAATAGTAATTTACAAACAATAAAACAATTCCCACTTTCAAGGCATTTATTTTAAAAAGTAAACACGCCCCTACACCTTCGAAAACCATACAAACAAAATGCTGTTTCAGCAACAAATTGTATTTAACAAAAAGTAACTCGAGATTTTCCCACACATTAAATGATTTTTTTCTAAGCTACAAAGACCAACAGTATGTGAGAAATTTATTTGTGATACATCATTGATTTCATTATCTTCGACACATTAGATACAAATCAATGAAGTATCACATAATTTGCACAACTAAAGCACACATATATCACAATTTTAAACATATAATCAGGTGTGTAAAACAATAGAAAAACTCAGTCAAGTGTCGAGAATGTGAAAATACTATTTTTTGGTATAATATGAAAATCATATACACAACAATTAATGTCCATTAAAGCTCGTCTTTAATTGGACCAGCAAATGAATGCAAGATATTGATGCGATGTGATAATTCTCCTTTTTTCTTATCATTGACTTTACCATCTTTGACTATTTTACCCAGCCGAACAATTTCCTGCTTTATGAATTGAACACCATGTTCTATTATCTTCTTCATGAATAATACATAGGTTTTTGCAGTACTCTTATCCTGTAACATAAAATATTGGTAGCCATTTCAAGGCTATATTGTTAACAATATACTTACACTATCTTTTTCCTTTTCGAGCAATTTTTCCACCTCCTTCAATTTCTTCTCTTTAATTTCTTTGCTGCTTGACCTAACAAACTCCATTGCAAGTTTATCAAACTTCTCGAGACAACCTGGAAGTCCAATATAAATATCTGCATTATCCCTAATTAAGTTACGAAGATTGTCAACTGTCCATTCAGATTTTTTAGGAAATTCAATGGGTGCATCTCGTCCTTGCAGAAATAGGCGTACTGCTGGCAAATCTTCTTTCGTCTTAACCCCATATTTCATTCCCAACGCTTCATTTTCTTTATCACCATAATCCTTGATACCCACTTCAGCAATTAAAATATCCTTGTTTAGAGCAATCTCTTCAGCTAATTTAGTGTAGGTTTCATGTTTGTCTCCGTAGGGGTATGCAACATCAAATTTAATCAAAACTGCTTTAAATCTCGATACAATTTTATCAAAATTGTATTCATCGAGTGATACACAACCTTTACAAGCAAGGGCTGTGCTTATTATTGAAATAAATATTACAAATATCAAGGGCGACGTTGTGGGCTTCATATTTCTTATAAACTGTTTACGTTTTTGATTAGTGCCAGTTTTTAAAGGGAACACGTCGTCAGCAGTCAATTGTCAGTTATTGCATGGCTATTTCTGATTGGCTGATTAATCTTTGTTGGAAATGTATATTGGAATTGTGTGTTGCCTATATTATACGTTAATTAATCGATAAAAAAGCCTTAGTTTTAGAAACAGAAACGTGTTCATAATTTCCATAAAAATGTTAAATGTAGATAAATAACGTTACACATTTTTTCCAAGGATTTGCTTATGAATTTTAATCATTCTGTCAAGATATTTTTTGTTTGCTAGTCATGTTTTACCCTAATAATAATAATCCGATAAAATGTCAACATTGCAAAACACCTTAAAATTTTAAATAAATAATGTTAACCGTTGTTAAACTACGTTTTTATAATCTATTGTAGACTATATAAATAGATCATCAGCTATATAGTAGCTTCAGAAATTATCTTATGTATTCTAAAGCAGCGTTGCCAGATGATTTTGTATTATAACAGTAGAAGAGTACGTAAAATAGCGGTAGAAAACGGTAGATTGAAAAAACGAGCGTATAAAAGTCAGTTAAAATTAAATAGGTGTAATTTACGCCCGGGATGTATACTAATAATACCAAAATAAATATAAATACGGGTTAAACGTTAATAATGACTAATGATTAGCTAATGACGCAAAACTGTAACGTGGTCCCTTTTAAAACCTCGGGTCAAGAAATTGGTTGGGTAAGATTTCTTTTTTACTTAAACGCCTTTTAAGAATATGATGGAATCCCATATCTAGGTCAAGTTTTATTACAGGTTTCTGTTCCTACTCTACTTTTAGTACTAGAGTAGTCTGCTCCTAAACCGCGGTGGCAGCAAACAGCAGCTGTCGGTCATTCAAGTTAAACTTTACATGGTGATATTTTTTGTCATTTATTGGTAAATTTATTGACCAAATTTTTCAGAAAGAAAAAAAGTTTTTTTGCTATAAATACAAAAAACGGTAGATCGGCATGCTAAAACGGGAGAACGGTAGATGGCAAGTGAAAGCGGTAGAAATACCGCTAAAGCGGTAGGTCTGGCAACACTGTTCTAAAGTTTTTGAGTCAGTGGCGGGTTTACAATTTTAGAGGGCCTGCAGGTCTGCCGTGATATAGGAAAATCTAGTAAGTCTAGTTACTATGTTATGAAATAGTATTATGGATATTTAAAATAAGCCCGTAAGAATCTTATGGGCTTATTTTAAATATTTATAATATTTCATAACATAGTAACAAATACTTTAATATTATTAATACCGGAAAGTCCATATACTTTACCATATGAAAATAGGCGACATTTTTGTGGCGCCATCTTCGCAGATGGGAGTGCAACTAACAAATGGTTTTTCGGTGAGAATCCTGCATCTAATTAAAAAGTAGCACTATTTATGTTAAACGATGGTTTATTACTGTTATGCTAAAATATATAAAATTTTACAATTTATCTAAACTATTCAATCTTTTATTACAATGACGATTTTTTAATTACTTTCCCAATATTTGAGAAATGTTAGGTTTATTTGCACACCTAATGCAATTTTTAATTTTTAATGGTTTATTTAATGCAAGGGGCGCTATTAAATTTTGTCTCCCATTTTTCGAAATAAGTTTCCGGTATTAATAATATTAAAGTATTTGATAGTAACTAACTTACTAGATTTTCCTAGAGTTCCTAAATGAAAACTTTAACTGTGTGAGCATATTTTCCATTACATAGAAATTAGGTATTTGGCCCTCGTAGGACTTGGACAGGCTAAAGATCGCCCCAAGAGGCCAAGATCCAAGGTCCATTAACTTTATAGGTTGCCTCAGTGAGCATTAGCCAATGAGCGCGCGACCCATCATATCTCACTTATTCACTTACTATATGGCATCCGTCTCTTTCTTATAGTGTTTTACACGTCATTTTACAGCTTTAAAAAGTACATTTTGGTATGAAGTGAAGTGGAAAATCTGACTTGTATAATGATATTAACTTTATATTTATTAAATAATTTACTTGAGGCATTACTTAAAGAAACTAAGATAATTATTCACGAATACATTATTTTGGTCTATACATGTACAGTGGCGGCAGAAGCGTCCCTACGGTTGGTCAGCCGGGCGTATGCCCGGGGCCCCGCACCGAGCTACCTTATTTTAATCAACAACACAATATATATCTTATGCGTTAATAAAATAGACTGAGAGACCGACATTTGATGCAAGCTTATACACAAAGCTAAAGCCTACTTTTAAAATGAAGCGCACTAAATTTCCAAAATAAAAAGGATTCTAACATTTTTCGAGACTACGGGTGAAGGGAGCAGACCACACGGCGTTCACCCATAAAACTGGCTGTCTCATCTACCCTATCCCTGGAACCTGGATACGGGGCATGGAAACATGACAGGGTCGTATGATACGTCCCTCCTTCCCTGGAGATGGAGCCGACGGGTAAGCACGTTTATCGCTCCGGTACTAGCCTGGAGAGCTAGTAGAGTATGGATAGTATCTCGCTCCCACCAGTGAGTTACTGGTAGCATTGTAAAGTGTAGGCAATGCGCGCTAATTGAGCGTAATCTCAATTCATGCCTCGGCATGTCTAAAAGGCGGGAAGGAACTCCCTAAAGTTCATAACTTAGTCACGTTCATTTACCTAGAAATACAATACTACGTCCTATTGTATAGTTAAAAGGTAGTAGGCTATAAGTTGCTGTAGAGAAAGACTAAATGATCCTTTTCGCAGACAGAAGCCTTACTTCTCGAGACTTCAAGATAAATAGTAGGAGGCGCGTCATAGCATTTTGTTAACGGAAGTACCTACTAACAATAAAGTTGGTGCATTGTTCTAAATTTTCTATTACAGCTACCCCTCATTACGAGGTTTCTAGTTATAATTAGTTACAACCTGTATATTTATTTCTTATTTACTGGGGGCCCCACTCCATATTTGTGCCCGGGGCCTCAAAATCCAAAGGACGGCGCTGAGTGGCGGTCGCTGCATACGTAAACCCGGGGTACTCGTAGTGCAACACATGATGATATACTACTTTAATGTGTGCGTACGAACATGATAGCGATATACCAGTTTGTCGTGTGCCCCGAGTTTGACGTATGCAGCAACCGCCACTGTACATGTATCATTCAATGTTTATTTAAAAAAATTTACACGTATTGCTAATTAGGTGAGAAATGTTTTTAGAGTTAACATTAGTTTTTTCTTTTGCACATTGTGATTAAATACAAACAATCATAAAAATTTTAACATGATTTGAGAATGCTTTGTCACAAAAGAACATTTGCAATACAGTTATAAGTTTCTATACCCTAACATATAAATGAAGGATCCAGGTCAATGCGTGCATATCAGCTGTGAGAACATTACGATAAGATAAGAATGTAGGCAGAATATTGTATTAACAGGGATCTTTGAAAACGTCAGTAGCATACGTTCGGATAGTACTTTTTTAACATTATGTAAATTTGTCATCGTTGAAGTATCTATTCAACCCTAATAACCAGTTATAATTAAAAATCTCATTACGTTTTAAATGGCATAGGGTAATGAATACATTTAAAGAAAAGTAATTGCAAATATTTTAACTATAAACCGTTAAAAGTAAAAAATAGGGAATATCAGATCAATTTATGAAACATTTACTGCTTTTCAACATTTTCGAATGCTAAAAGTCCCTTTTGAACAGTATGCGTCTTAAAACAATAACCGGGGGAGGGAAAGGGTAAATGAACACAAAATATTTCGTACGGAAGTACGGAAGCCAATTCGTATTGCCTGCCTGCCAATAAAACAATTAATGTATAAACAATTTGTTACTGTTGTAAAGGAATTACTTCTACAACATGCATTTTACTAAGTGGAAGAGCATATTCTTAAGGATTTTTGTTTATAACAATATTTCTGCTTTCGTATGTTTAATTTAATTTATATTTTTTGCTGTTTACTTGCATACATGTTACATGGAAAACAAAAATATGCCTAACTGAGAATCAAATAGTGTTTTATTTGTGCATATGTATCTTCTTAATTTGATTGTACTTTCTACTTTAATTTTTTTGTTGACTTATGCCATTCACTTTTGTGGTCTATACGGATGAAAATAAATTTTATTATTATAGGTGGAATGAAATAATTCAACTTGGACGTTAATAATAATTGTTCTTATAGTATAAATTAATTTCATTTTCCCTATTTTGTACGTATATTCGATTATAATCGAATACACATAAAGCATCAACGTTAGCCTTATTAAATCACATTTGGGACGCTACTGAATCATTCGAGTTCATCTGTTGTTTCTGTTATCAGATAAATTACTCGAGTCGACCACGTGATCGTGGAGTGAACACTGCGTGATTTGCGATGCTTTTTAAAATTCTGCCCTCGTGATATCGGTAATCTTAAATCCTTCATTTGTTTGTGAGAGTATAGTCACAGCACTTATGTAGGATTCAATCATGTCAATCACAGAATTTCTACGATTCAAAGGGGTAAGGAGATTATCAATCACGCTAAGAAAATCTCACTAGATGGGGGTTAATCAGCATTCAAAAGAACGCAATGTGATAAGAAATTACAAATCTGATAATATGTGATAATACAACTATTGTCCTTGCATACAATGTTTTTTAATTAATTTGTTTTTGTCAATTTACAAAAATATTTATGTCTTTTTTACAATAAAGTAATCGCAAAATGAGAAAAGCCTGTTAACGTCACCTGCGTACTAGACGAAACTACATTCGAACTAATTTAGTCTTTTAATAGGGGGATGTTTTACTTGTCAAGTTATTCTAGAGCGTTGGTCTTATATTAACTTTCGTCTTTTGTATAGTACATAGTAATTAAAAACAATATTTGTTACGCCACTACTGCGGTGTTAGCGCGAACAAAACGCACATCTTTTATGACGTCAACAGGATTTTTACATTTTGTTACTACTCTACGATATAATACTTATGTAATAGGATTAAGGTTGCTTGCGCACGATGTATCTTGCATATGATGTGAGATATTGACATGAAATCTTTTGTATGTTACTCAAGTGCTAAAGGTCTGTAGCTGTACGGGAAACCAAACTCCGGGAAAACTCCGTGATCGCCTATATCCCGGAAGGCGGCTAATGTTGCCTTTTGGGCACGTTCAATACTAATTAAGAATGAAACTACATCCGAGTAAGCAGACTGACGTCATTTTAACGTCGATTATTGGTCAGTCATTACGTCATTTTCACCTTTGAAGTGACGTTATAATGATATTAATAAGACGGGTAAATGTCACAGGCCAGAGACGTCATTTTACGACGTAAAAAGACGTTGTTTTATGACGTAAAGAAAACGCCATATTATAATGATTTAAATGACGTTTTATTGATGTCTTAAGGACGTATTTATTTCTACTTCTGCAAATAAAACAACATAATTTGAAAACAGAGATTTATTATTTAAAATTCTGAAATATAAATGTAATCACTATTATTATATTATTATACTTATATGGCGGCCATAAAACGCTTGTTGTTTTCGTCAGTCAACACTTGTACACTTTCGACGTCATTTTTTGTGAATTGTATGAAATACCATTCTAATTTGTTTTACCAACACCGACACAAAAACTGCAAGAAATAAAACACAACAAACATATTTTGTATTCTTGAGGAGGGTCAATTATCGAGCGGCAAACGTGTCCTAAGCTACCTAAGTAGTTGCGAAGCAACCAGCTAATCCGCTCGACGCCCGCTGATGGTCCCTCCTAAAGGTACGTACGAGCTGCTGATTCTCACGTTGTATATCCATGCTCAATGCAGATATTCCGAAGCAGTGTTAAAAACTTAATTTCATTTCTGGGCTGCAGTTTAGTTCAGTACAATTTTTTGGGCTGGTTTTGATCAATCGATAGTTCTCGGTCTTCTGAGTGCAACTGTACCAGCTTTGGGTGGGGAAAATACCTAGGTAAAAAGTTATGGAGGGTCAAAGTTTAACATGGAACTCTATGTAAAACACATATAAATCTATGAAAAACACATGGACAATGTAATATCCTAACCTAACTTAGTTTCTTCTGAGCCGTTTTTGAAAGATTAAGAGTGTCTAAGACTTTCCCATCGCCCCGCTGACCAGTTGCCGACAAACTGGTCGAATGTACATATCAATGGCACCGAAGACGTAGAAGTCTGGTCAGGTTTGCCTGCCTGGTGGATTTTACGCGAGTGAATCACTAGGGCCTACCCTCCAGGTGCTTAAGCGTCTTGGTAGTGTGTTTTAGGATGGACGGATGGCGAGGTCCCGGACAATCATAACCGTTCAAAAAAGGTTATAAAAAGTTATAGCTGCAAAACCGCCTCTTCGGGGTAGTCAACACTTTCTCTACAAATCCTGTAAATTTCATCTGGATATTATGTAACGGACACGGAATACTAATTAATTAAACTTAATTAGGCCATTAACTGCAATCGTACCAGGATTTGCTTATAAGCTAGTTTCGTTTTTCCTACACTGTCTACTTTCACATTTTTCATAAATTAGCCGTATGTTCTTCGGCGAGGGTCAGAATCTTGCGGTTACCGCTTGGACTACTAGATTACGTTAGGATAGGTTAGTTTAGCTGAGGTTAGTTAGTTTAGTTTAGTTAGGTGTAATGTTGGAAAATGAAAATGGTAAATGTTGGAACATTTATTTTTGGAAAATATTCCCCGAGCACAAACGAGAATAAACCTTCAAAAGTGAGCAGAACTGGATAATATACCTTTAACTTGCAAAGGTATACCCAAAATAAGGATAATCTCAAAAGTTCTTGAAATATTCTCAAAATGCTGAAAATGCTCTGTTCTCCAATTTTCCTCTTCACATTTATAATGCTAGTTGTAGTTAATTTGACTGTTGGAAGGTAATGTGTTGAAAAGTAATGTAATAATAGAAAATTGGAAAATATTAAACTCGTTGGGCGCTATTCACATCTCACTATTAAGTTCATAACGTGTTTAATTACTGTGCCAATTTTAATCTTATTCCACATATTAGAATGAGATAAAGCTATCTTTCTTCTTGTTGATTTTAATTAGAACTTTAGTTACAAACATCTTTAATGAATACGTCTCATTATATTTAGATTAGAAGCTGGGGTGTCAGGTATGCACCTTTACGCCTATCGGACACAACGCTGACCGCGGACACTACGCCGACCCTTAAATAAATTTTGCTACTGTTTTATAAATTTTGCCACATTGCCGACTGTGGACAATACGCTGACCGCGGATACAGTCGGCAAAGTGTCCACCGCTTGCAGTCGGCGTAGTGTCCACAGTCGGCAAAGGGTTCAAAAGCGCTATTAAGTGTTCAAGATCGGCGTAGTACAAGTGTGCATAAGTAATACATTTTAAAAACTTTACAAAACTTACTTACAAAAATTTGTATACACCATTTTTTTGTATAAACAAAATACAAAAAGATTTAACATAAAGTTTATATATAACTAGAACAAAAAACCAAAAATGTGCTACCGCGCGCTAACTAAAATTTCTTGTCAATGCTTTCAAAAGCATAAATTATGCAAACTATGCTTATAAAAGTGTCTGTCTTTGGAACACGACGCCGAAAGCAGCTACGAGTAACATGAGTACATTTTGCGTGGGCATGCGGTTTAACATCGTTTAGTTTCGATGTTCTTGTTTATGCTCGTTTGTGCTGTATTCTTCTGAAACAGGCTTTGTTGCACTGACGTGCAAAAACAAGAGAGTGCGCCCAAAAATGCTGTGGGGGAGGTGAGCTACATATGAATCCAGATTTGCGCGAAAATTGAAAGATAAAAATGTTTAACTGAATGGTTAGTGAATTAATTTTACTTTTCCAACAGCTCTATGCATGTTTGCTGGTGTAGTTTTCTCAGTTCTGTTGAAAATGCTGATAGCTTGGTTTTTCATCAAATTGTCGGCGAGTACTATTTGTCCCAACTACCGATCATCATCTTAATTAGCTTTCTCGATCTTATTATCCACTGCATTTAGTGTAGTATTAAGGATAGTTGCATTCGCCAATATGGCTTCTAATAAGTACTAAAGTACACGTCTTTTCTTTAGGGAAATTGCACATGCGATAAGATGGAATTAACAGTTCTGATTTTGCCATCGAACGATTGTTTTAGGCAACTTCCCATTTCGATGTCTGGGTCCAGTGTCAAGAATACTTTTTATGTTAACTACTGTATTGATAGTTACCCCACCCTATTTACACCGTCATCTAGGGATCTAGGTACTTATGGACTTTATCAATGGTTGTAGGAGGAATCACCTTGTTGCACCTCTCGTCGTGAAAGGATTATGTGTTCTCTATAGAAAACAAAAGTAGCATCTTGGTAACCTAGAACGACAGGAAATACAATCCGGGAATATAATTCAGACTGCAGCATAGTCTCTTCTAATAGAGTTGAATGAGTTTGAATCGTACGATTGTTTCTGTTGTTCTGTTTTAAAAAAGTATCTACGTGTTAAATGAACAATGGCCAAAATTGACAAGAATCTGTAAAGTAGGTTGAAGAGTGACAAAGTATAAGAAGTGGCAGGTAAGCCTTTAATTTTAGAAAATGTATAGAAAAATCTAAATAGAAATGGTTGAGAATCACGTTCAACTCGACATTAACATCAAAATATTGCTGTGTGTTACATAATTTTGTGTGTTGTGTTACCACGTTACTTCCTAATAAATACAGCCAACTACAACAATTAACAATTACTATTGTTCTGAACAAACTCCTTATGTTATTTAATACTCGATTGCATTATTCTTTACCTTTTTGGCCTTTCTGGCATTGGGGCGCACGAGAAATTGCCGCGTGCTCTAGCGGAATTTTTGTTAAAGCTGTTTATGCAGTAGCACGGCCTCCTCGATTTGAGAAACAAACGGCGGTATTCACAATCGCTGATTAGCTTTAACTCGATGTTAAATACTATAAGTACAATTGCTTCAACAAACATATATGTGTCTATAGTAATTAACGGCCACTTAAAGTTAATCAGCGATTGTGAATACCGGCAAGTCTCCTACATGGCCGGCCGCGTTGGAAAAATCTCTGTCTTTGACAGTTTCAGTATAGTGGCGCCATCCGCCGAGTTCTGAAGCTGTACTAATTATTCTAATATGCAATAAGTTTTTGTGCAACCATAAGCGAAGTGGACGCATACGCAATACAGGAAGCGAAACAATTTCGCGGCCGTTACTATAAGGGTAACAGCCGCGAAGTAACTTAGTGCTAGTATCTCCACCCATTTTTAAGATTTTTTACAAAACTATTTGTTTTATTTATGTCATTTCCATAGAAACTCTGCAACACGAAAGCCGCCTTTTTATTTACAATGAATTAAACTGCTGGTTTCTTAAAAGCAATGAAATTTGTAATTACATATTTTTTAGGGTTACACAAAGATGTTGTGTATACGTTCTCTGTGTTCTTCTTTTTTGTTTGATAGGAAACTTGTTTTCAGGACCTCAATGTTTTATCAAGAAAAAACAATTCCTTTAACCAGTCGACTGTCGAGGGTTTAATATAATACCTTCTCCGCGAAATTCTTTAGCGTCCTCGAGATTGTTCTGCCTCGGCCACAAACGGCCTCGGCGACAATTATTCTCTCGGTCGTTAAAAACAGAATTCGTGGTCTTGGTATACAAATAACTATTTATAAATTAAAAAATTGTAATTTCACTTTTATAATAATTTTAATATAATTAATGATATACATAGATGCATTCCAGCTTTATTATCCAAACTTTGTCTACTTTTCAAGACCTTAATGTTTTATCAAAAAAATTCCTTTAACCGGTCGACTGTCGAGGGTTTAATATATTTTATCCTTTCCTCTCATGTCTCATTAATATAAATGCTGATTTTATTACAGTTTATTTACCAGAACAATTAAGCAACTTTTAAAACAAATATTTGTTCTAGAGATAGCTTTGTTTGTTCTATTCTGTTGAATTTCGTTTTCGCTTTTTAATTATTTAAAAAAAGTATTTTGATTGCTCAGTAACTTTAAGAATTCGCAACCGGGCAGCTATGTAACATTTCTAAAGGGAGATCGATAATACGTAACCTGAATATTTTGTATTCTGTGGCTCTCCTTTCAAAACAAATACAAACGCGAACGGCCGTATAGAGGTTCTGGTTGATCCCTCAAATCGAGAAGGCCGTGTGTGGTAGTATGGCTGACTACGATTCATAAAATCCTGGTCCATTCAACTGTGGTGGCTAACGCGAATTTCAAGTAGTCAAATTATTACACATATTACTGATGCAATATGATCAATTAAAATTGTAATGTTAACCCTTAGATTTCGCAAAGTCTGCTTCGCGTAAATAAATTAAATAAATCTAAAAGAGGATTAGTTTCCGCATATGTTTCCAAAGAAAAAAAAAGCTCAAGCGTATTCTAGAAATAATACTAGTCATACATCTCTTAAACTTTAATTAGGTATTTCATTCATCGATGTTACTTACGTTACTTATACTGAAGCACTGTTT
Organism: Agrypnus murinus; assembly: GCA_929113105.1. Classification (NCBI taxonomy): domain Eukaryota; kingdom Metazoa; phylum Arthropoda; class Insecta; order Coleoptera; family Elateridae; genus Agrypnus; species Agrypnus murinus. The sequence goes on from OV816025.1 coordinate 63,789,401, forward strand.
AATGCATCACTTTCTTTTGGTGATTATAAAAATTAAATAGTTAAATATTTGACATAGGCCAGTAAAATAGAATCCGTTGGTGGAAATAAATGTTGGAAAGCGGGAGATTGTTTCGATCTCTTCATTTGAGGTCAAATATAAGTATCCTAGGTTTGCACGGTCCCTCGACGCGAGATTACCTGAGGGCATTAAAAGAACCACGAAATCTTCGGACCTTTTTTAGTTTTTCGCTTACAACTCCAAAACGGTGGTTTCCAACTAAAACTTCACTATTACAAGAATTAAAGAGCATTACATTCTGCGTCGGATGAGTATCCAGCACTTTAAATTCGGTCCAGTGGTATGGTCGAAAAACGACAATTTTACAAATTTTCAATTTTTCGTCAGACCGGACGCCCAGAGGCTTTCCGTATAAAAAAACCCGGTGGACTCATTCTGATTGTTAATATAAGTTGAGAAATACCTAAGCTTTGATATTGTAGAGGTTGCCGGATTAAACTAATGGCCATTTCTTTGTCATCCCACATCACAGCATATGGAATCAATCGGAATCCATATGAAGTGCTGCAGTACTGATCGCTCGACTTAACAACTTAAAAAGCCCATAAATAGTAAATAGTAAAGATTCAGATTTAAAGTATTTTATACATAAACTACCTCTAAATGTGTACTTTTAAAAAGAAAATCAGCCCTAAGATTTCATTTTCATCTGGATATATGAAATATGCCCCCCTAAAAAGCGGAAATTTTTGTAAAAACGTTGTTAAACTTCGGAGCTAAATTGCACCCATAAGTAAGCATCCTACGACAATTATGTTTAGATTAAAAGATGTAGTCCGACATGTGAGCAATACCATGGTTTCTACCGCTTGTCTCTAGGACCAACCCTTCTTGAGATATCAAGATTTACGTTTACATCAAAAAACTGCAAGAAACGTCGTGCACCACGAAACAAATATGGCTGCCATATTTCAATCAAAAGGAATAAAAATAATCATGAAATAAATAAAGATTATTAAAAGTTTCACAGTTTTATTAAAATACAACCTGACAATATTGTTTCGACAGTTATGCTGTCATTATCAAAGGTAATATAATTATAAACAAACACGTCGCTAAGGTAGATACAAAATAGGTAACTAGATAAAATAATAATAATAATCAGAATTAAATATCTAATACTTCCAGTAACGGAGAATTACTGAGCTCAAGTTGTTCATTTATTAAAGGTACCCTGAGTTTGTGTTTGTATATCTCAAAGGCTTCTAAAATGTCTAATTTGCGTTTGTTATTACAAAAATGTAGGAATTTAATATTATTTTGAGTCATTGTGTGATTTTGTTCTAAAAGGTGTTTGGCGTAATTCGATTTTTCAGGATGTTTATTTTTGTAATGACGTACGTGTTCTTTATATCTTATGTCAAAATTTCGAAGTGTTTGTCCAATATATACCGAACTACAAAAAGAACAATTTAAACGGTAAATGCCCGATTTCATGATATCATGTGTTCTGTCTTTAGCATTAAATAAAAATGAAAAAGTGTTAGTGTTGGTTTTAAATGTTATTTTATAATTGTTGGTTTTTCTTAGTATATGTGCAATTTTTTCTGATATTTTGCCAAAATATGGTATAGATATGTAATTTGTGTCTTCTGTTTGAATGTCAATGGGATATATTCTTTTGATAGTTAACTATAATCTTTTTGTTTAATTAAAGTGTCAATCATGTTCGGATTGTAATGATTTGCATGTGCTAGTTGTTTAATGGTTGATATCTCTTTGCTAAAATCTGATTTTGTTAGTGGAATAGTTAAAGCTCTGTGTACTAATGATCTGTAGCCTGCTATTTTATGTGTATTATGATGACAAGATTCATTTGGTATTGTTATGTCTGTTTGTGTTGGTTTTCTGTATATGGAAAATTCAAATAGATTGTCTGCGTTAATCTTGATATTTAAGTCTAGAAAGTTTATAGCTCTGTTTTGTTCTGTTTCTAGTGTAAATTTTATATTAGGGTGGATACTGTTTATAAGAATTAAAAATTCATTGATAACCTCAAAAGAACTGTCAAAACAAGCTAAAATGTCATCAACATAACGAAACCAGAAGATAATGTGTTTAGAGAGGTTTAATTCAAATATTCGATCTTCAAAATTGTCCATAAATATCTTAGCTAATAGAGGACTTAGAGAATTACCCATAGGTAAACCATCCTTTTGTAAATAAATTATGTTATTAAAAGTGAAATAATTTTGACTTATACAAACGTCAAATAATTGAATTAACTCTAACCTTTTAACTAATTCTATATTACTATTAATCAAGAAACTATCTAATAAAGGAATACATTCTTGTGGCGGTATTCTGGAGAACATGTTGCAAATATCAAAACTAACAAGTTTTGAATGTGGTGGAAGATGTATGTTTTGCAGCTTATCTACTAATTCTAATGAATTTCTCACAGAGTATTTCGATTTGTAACCTATCGTGTTAATAATCTGGTTCAGTTTTTTGGATAAAATATGATTAGGTGCATTGATGTATGATACAACTGGTCTTATTGGCATATTCTGTTTGTGGGTTTTGACTAATCCATATAGTTTAGGTATTTGTGGGTTTTTATTAATGATTTGTTGCTTTTCTAATTCTGAAAAGCAGATATTGCAGTTTTCTAAACCTTGTTTTATTTCTTTTTGGAATTTTGTGGTTGGGTTTTTGTTTAAAGTTTCTAAATTTTCTTTATTAATAAATTCATTAACTTTTTGTATGTAAATATCTTTTGAAAGAATTACCAAAGTGTTACCCTTATCTGCTTTAACACTATTAGATTGTTCTCTGTGATTTTCTGTTTTATAGATTGAAGAAGTGATATGTTAGATGTGTTGTACATTTTGTCCTGTTTCAAAGACATCTCTTTTAACAAATTCGAAATTTGGAATTTTGCATAGTTATTACGATCTTTCTTAAGTATAGTTTCGCATTCAACGGCCAAAATTTCTTTAATTTTGTTGGTAAATTTTGGAAAAGGACAAAATTTGAAACCTTTGTTAAGAAATTGTGTTTCTCTGTCATTGAATGTTATATTCGACAAGTTTATGAAACGAGGATAAAAGTTTGCAGTGTTCTGACAATTAAGGTTATTTTGTAGTGTACGTTTTTGTTGTACAAGTCGATGAAGTTTATTTTTCTGTGTGGTGTATTTTTTGAATTTAATGTGACTGACGGTTTCTCTAATGTTAAAATCTAATATGTCAAATTGGATATTGTGTAATTTATGAGTAAGTTCTGTATGGAGTACCTTTATATAAACGTGCATATTGTCTCTTATACTAAACCATTTCTTCGATTCTTCTTTGAGCCATCTTCTTTTATACAGAACTTACTCATAAATTACACAATATCCAATTTGACATATTAGATTTTAACATTAGAGAAACCGTCAGTCACATTAAATTCAAAAAATACACCACACAGAAAAATAAACTTCATCGACTTGTACAACAAAAACGTACACTACAAAATAACCTTAATTGTCAGAACACTGCAAACTTTTATCCTCGTTTCATAAACTTGTCGAATATAACATTCAATGACAGAGAAACACAATTTCTTAACAAAGGTTTCAAATTTTGTCCTTTTCCAAAATTTACCAACAAAATTAAAGAAATTTTGGCCGTTGAATGCGAAACTATACTTAAGAAAGATCATAATAACTATGCAAAATTCCAAATTTCGAATTTGCTAAAAGAGATGTCTTTGAAACAAGACAAAATGTACAACACATCTAACAGAGAACAATCTAATTTCTGTTAAAGCAGATAAGGGTAACACTTTGGTAATTCTTTCAAAAGATATTTACATACAAAAGTTAATGAATTTATTAATAAAGAAAATTTAGAAACTTTAAATAAAAACCCAACCACAAAATTCCAAAAAGAAATAAAACAAGGTTTAGAAAACTGCAATATCTGCTTTTCAGAATTAGAAAAGCAACAAATCATTAATAAAAACCCACAAATACCTAAACTATATGGATTAGTCAAAACCCACAAACAGAATATGCCAATAAGACCAGTTGTATCATACATCAATGCACCTAATCACATTTTATCCAAAAAACTGAACCAGATTATTAACACGATAGGTTACAAATCGAAGAAGCTGCAAAACATACATCTTCCACCACATTCAAAACTTGTTAGTTTTGATATTTCAACATGTTCTCCAGAATACTGCCACAAGAATGTATTCCTTTATTAGATAGTTTCTTGATCAATAGTAATATAGAATTAGTTAAAAGGTTAGAGTTAATTCAATTATTTGACCTTTGTATAAGTCAAAATTATTTCACTTTTAATAACATAATTTATTTACAAAAGGATGGTTTACCTATGGGTAATTCTCTAAGTCCTCTATTAGCTAAGATATTTATGGACAATTTTGAAGATCGAATATTTGAATTAAACCTCTCTAAACACATTATCTTCTGGTTTCGTTACGTTGATGACATTTTAGCTTGTTTTGACAGTTCTTTTGAGGTTATCAATGAATTTTTAATTCTTATAAACAGTATCCACCCTAATATAAAATTTACACTAGAAACAGAACAAAACAGGGCTATAAACTTTCTAGACTTAAATATCAAGATTAACGCAGACAATCTATTTGAATTTTCCATATACAGAAAACCAACACAACCAGACATAACAATACCAAATGAATCTTGTCACCATAATACACATAAAATAGTAGCCTACAGATCATTAGTACACAGAGCTTTAACTATTCCACTAAAGGGCCGGTATTATAAAACTTTTTACTTTCTAGATAAAATTTACTTTGAGAGTAAATTCATTTGTTCTGTCAATTTCATATGCAAATTGACAGAATAAATTAATTTACTCTCAAAGTAAATTTTATCTAGGAAGTAAAAAGTTTTATAATACCGGCCCTAACAAAATCAGATTTTAGCAAAGAGATATCAACCATTAAACAACTAGCACATGCAAATCATTACAATCCCAGATAGCATGAAAGTTTTCAGCAAATTTGCCTTTCACTCAACTTCATTTGCGGACAGAAATTTGCGTTGGCAAATTTTCAGCAAGTTATTTTTCGATTGTCCTGACAAAGATGTGCGCGTCGAAAGTAGTTGCGAGTTTGTCCACGCTGTAAACAAAGCATCAGCAGCGCCCGTGGCACCCACTAACTCGCCATTTTACGTTGTCGTGTCGTGTCAGTTGTGTGTGGTTCTTATATTGGTGTGTTATCCACTAATTACAGATTGAAAATAAGTGAACAACCGTTCTCGGTGCATTTGGTAAGTACGGAATGTTCTATTACTTATCTAGTTAATATTATTTTTGCTTAAATAACTGTTATATTATTAGGGCTATCCTGTTAATTGAAAATTGATTTATCTTGTTGAATCCTTTCGTCCATGTGAAAGTTTTAGTACTTATGCATAACATGAGCCAACAATATAGGAAGCTGTCATGATGTATTTATACAAATAACGGCATAATATATGTTAACCAAATTATATTTTCTTTATTAGTAAAATGAGTATGTGTTAGAATGCAGTAATCTTGCCAGTATTAAAATAAAACTAATGAATTGGTTATGTAAAACGTTATAAAATTTTATTATTTATTTCATTTTTTCTTAATTTTTTAACAATATATTATTTGGTTTTGTAGCTTTAGGAATGTAACGTTTTCCCCAACTTTTCTGTTTCCCTAAACCTACAGCCTTATTTTGTAAATTTCTTGTTCAGGTTATCCCAAATTTTGAATTATCATGGTCCAGATTAACACAAATCCACTGCATTATATATTACTATGCATTTTCAAAGTAAAAAGAATATACAAGTCAATACAATTTTGTGTTTCAGAGAACAAGACAAGCAAGCAGTTGAGGTGGAAGGAGCGGATGATACAAATGATAAATAGCAACATAAAATATGATTAAGTATACATTCTATAAATAAATATATGATTTATAAATCAATTTTGTCTGTTTATGTTTTCCATAATCGTTGGTTTAAAGATTTTCAGTTATGATTGCTAAAATGTAGTAGTATTTACTTTGTTTTAAATGCATTTTTCTGATTTTTGATGATAACAATATAAAAACCAAGTGAAGAAATTTGTTGTAAAATTTGTATAAGAACTTCCAATACTTGTTAGTACTAAAAATTTACTTGCCAAAATATTCTCAATGTAAAGTTTTTGTTTCAATCCTTGTAACAATGGATAATACTATATTTTTCATAATTTTATAAACTGAAATAAAAATAAAGTTTATTATAAATATTTGTAATAAATGTTTGGTAAATATTTGTAACAAATATTTGCTAAATATTTGTAACAAATTTTTGGTAAATGTTTGTAACAAATTTTATTTTCGTAATTTGCTGAAAGTTTGCAGAGGCAAGTTTTTTGCAAATATTTTGAACAAATTTGCTGCAAGTTTGTCATAGGGAAACTTCAATCTTTGCCAAAAATTTTACGCAAATTTTCATGTTTGCGAAGGCAACTTTTCTGCAAATATTTTGGTTTGCAAAGGCAAACTTTTTAAAGTTTGCTGCAATTTTTATTTGCTATGTGGGATCCGAACAAGATTGATACTTTAATTAAACAAAAAGATTATAGGTTAACTATCAAAAGAAGATATCCCATTGACATTCAAACAGAAGACACAAATTACATATCTATACCATATTTTGGCAAAATATCAGAAAAAATTGCACATATACTAAGAAAAACCAACAATTATAAAATAACATTTAAAACCAACACTAACACTTTTTCATTTTTATTTAATGACAGAACACATGATATCATGAAATCGGGGATTTACCGTTTAAATTGTTCTTTCTGTAGTGCGGTATATATTGGACAAACACTTCGAAATTTTGACATAAGATATAAAGAACACGTACGTCATTACAAAAATAAACATCCTGAAAAATCGAATTACGCCAAACACCTTTTAGAACAAAATCACACAATGACTCCTCAAAATGATATTAAATTCCTACATTTTTGTAATAACAAACGCAAATTAGACATTTTAGAAGCCTTTGAGATATACAAACACAAACTCAGGGTACCTTTAATGAATGAACAACTTGAGCTCAGTAATTCTCCGTTACTGGAAGTATTAGATATTTAATTCTGATTATTATTATTATTTTATCTAGTTACCTATTTTTGTATCTACCTTAGCGACGTGTTTGTTTATAATTATATTACCTTTGATAATGACAGCATAACTGTCGAAACAATATTGTCAGGTTGTATTTTAATAAAACTGTGAAACTTTTAATAATCTTTATTTATTTCATGATATGGAGTTCCACAAAATAGGACTGGAAACAATAAACAAGAATAAAAATAAATTAACAGCGGTTTTGATTTACCAATACTTAGATGTGATAACACACAAAAAAGTTTTTTTTCGAAATGATCAAGCGACCAGTACTGCAGCACTTCATATGGATTGATCCCAATTGCTGTAATGGGGGTTGACAAAAAAATGGCCATTAGTTTAATCCGGTAACCTCTACAACATCAAAGCTTAGGTGTTTCTCGACTTATACTAACAATCAGATTGAGTCCAACGGGTTTTTTATACGGAAAGCCTCTGGGTGTCCGGTCTGACGGAAAACCGAAAATTTGTAAAATTGTCGTTTTTCGACCGTCGATTTGGACCATACCATTGGACCGAATTTAAAGTGTTGGTACTCATCCGACGCAGAATTTAATGCTCTTTAATTCTTGTAATAGTAAAGTTTTCGTTGGAAACCACCGCGAAAAACTAAAAGAGGTCCGAAGATTTCGTGGTTCTTTTGATGCCCTCAGGTAAGCTCGCGTCGAGGAACCGTGCAAACCTAGGATACTTATATTTGACGTTAAATGAAGCGATCAAAGCGATCTCCCACTTTCCAGCATTTATTTCCACCAACAGTCCCAATCGGGTCTAATTTTACTGGCCTAACAAGGAAACGCAAAGTTTTAAGTTTTGAAATTGGCGTTATTGGCAGTTATATTTAGCTTACACTGTTCTACTATACCGACATACTATAGCAAATAGTCGTCAGATGGCGGATGCTGCCAGCTAACAGTCCCTCTATAATAATATTAAATAATAAGAATAATATAATCTATTATTATTATTATACAGGAACTCTAGCTAACATTAGAGACCCTTCAATTAGAGTCTGGCCAATGCGTTGCCACAGTGACTGCCATATTTTTGATATAATATTTTAATTTTAACGTCCTAATCTTAATGCTAAATAATGCTTTATATACATAACCCACTATTTCATGTTTTTAATTGAGTCAAATGCCGTTCACTTGCGTGTCAATACTTGACCGTGTAACTATTTCTGCACTTTTCAAATTTGGCGCCACGTGTTGTGATATAAAATGGATGCTTTGACCAGACTGTCATTGAAGGGTCTCTAGCTAACATCCGCTAACGTAAAAATTAGTTTGTCAGAAAAAGAGAATGGATCAGCCATATAGAACTAAGGTTTAATTAACCGTGGTCAGCCATGTGCGGTAAGTTACGTTACGTTTTGATTAAAACAATGCGTTGCATGCGTCATTACCTACCGCATGTTATTTATAGCTGTCATTTTAGGAAGGTCCATAAATGTCTAAGCAAGCTTAGAAAGGTAGATTGTCTCATACATTTCCACTACGGAATGGGAATGGAAATAGCGTCAAATAGCGCGAAATTTAAAATTGACGTATAGTAAATACTATAATACTTTTCAAAACAACTCTAAATACAGAATAGTACACTGAGATGTTTTTTGCATTTACAAATTTCTAGAAAAAGCAAGACTAGTTTAAAGAAGATCTAAATTTACTTTTTAAACCATTACGTTTCTTTTTCAGCAACTGTATTTAGCGTTTAACATTACGGAATTCTAGTTGAACTTTAATGATTTATAATGTTATTGCATTGGACATTTACAAAAATTGAACTGGCTTGAGCAGATCACTATTTTTGTCACGGATATAGTGATCTGTTCGTATTCGACCCTATAATCATTGCAAGCCGCCACAAGTTGCAATGATATATTTACTATATATTTTCTTTCAAAAAGAAAACCTAAATTTTTACTAACTAGAGATAATTTTTATAAATTTCAATGTAATGACTGATATATTCATCAGCACCTTAGAATATAAAACTGCAGGAGCATAATGGATGGGGTCTCAATATGGCGGAGATGGTGTTTCCGGTTTTGTAATTATACTCTAACAAACAAATGAAGGATCTAGGTCGCCGCGTGATCACCACCTGGTAAACACATAAAATCTAAGATCAGATTTTAAGCAACACTAATATTATATAAGCTGTTAAAACTGTTAGTGACGTACGTTGCCCGCGTGATTTGCGATACGGTATGCAAGTTAGCCCTCGTGATTTCGGCGACCTAGATCCTTCATTAGTTTGTTAGTATAGATATTTCCATTGGCGGTTCTCACTGTCTCGAAATGCGCACATAAACTACATAACCTCAATTTTAAAACATAGTATTATGAAATTAATCGTAGAATATAAATTTAATATTTTAAACAAATAAATACTTATGAAATGTAATTCCATTCTTCGTATTTGTCGGAGTTTGAGAGACAAGCAGATTTAGGTGGTGTATAATGGCGGCCAAACTCATTGCGTCGGGTAGTTACGCTCCTTCCTACAGTTTTATATTCTAAGACCAGCACTGATTATAAAACTAAAAACATATTAGAAATATAAAATGACGGGCATGTCAAACGATAAACATGGTAGTTTCGGCAAGAAATGTAAGTGGTCATAAAAATGGCGTCTGCCGACCTATCTGTCTAAGCTTGCCGAGACATTTCAAAGATAATTTGACCACCACAATATATACAGACATCCAATACAGTATTTTTACTTTATTTTCTAGGGATAAATATCAATACTTTTTATCTAGAAACTACTAAAATAAAGTACTTCATAATTCTTAGAATAAAAATTTGAAAACTATTTTATGCTTTTTCGTTGATTCTCTTCAGCTTCAAAATAACTTTCCATTTCTATAAGTTTGTTAATATTTTGTTGATGAAAGATTTCAACTGATGGCAAGTCACCTCCATATTCAACTGGAAGACAATGTTTTGGGATCCATCTGGCATGAAACATTTCCATATCCAATTTGGGCGGATGGAATTGTAACTACAGAAAATGGTAATTTAAAACAACGCTAAAACAAAATTATAGTTAACATACCATGTCGTAACTTTCTTTACTCATAAAAGGCTTTACCATACCCATTAGTTTATCAATAAAATTAACAGTATTCAATATGTGTATCTTTCTAACTATCATTTGCAGTCCTTCTTGAACATACTCTAAGCATGTTTTTATTAATCCGATCCGCATTTGGGTTAGGTGCAGTAAACCTGTCTACAAGAGAAAGAAATAAATTCACCTATATATTTTATATTAGATTTTAAATCAAACCCCTTTTTGATCTAGTATTACTATTAAACCAGTAGGTGGATGATCATAAAATGAAGCTTCCATCGTCATAAAACACAAAATCAGAGAAGGCTCCAAAATTGCGTGAGCATAATTTGTATCTATCAAACGACAGAATAGTATTGCGCAACCATCATCTGTCCTTTCAGGCAATACACCAAACTGACTGCAAAAACACATACACTAAGTATAATTTATTATTTACCTTTCATATTAACATATACGAAGAGGTATCAAAATCTAAGTTAACTCAACGCTATCTAACGGAGTTTATACAAGTAGCATAGAAGCTTAGGAGCGTGGGAACGAGGTTGAATAATGAATATCCACCTTCTACTAGCTCTTCAGGCTAGTGCCGGAGCTATCTACGTCCTCACCAGTCGGGGTCCGTCTCCGAAGGAGTTCCATCACCCCTAATCCAGCGCCCGGACAAGTCCAACCTCAAGTTTGGCTGGGACTAAAGAAGTCTTAAAGGAAATTATCTTTGCGATAATGCCCCGATCTGGACGGAAATGCTTACTTGCCGCTACCATCCTCCATGTAGCTGTCTGCTGTGTAACGCCAAATGCTATCCCGACCCCAAGACTGTACCTTCACCGCCGACCCCGTCTGTATACCACAATATATGTCTACTAAGAAGAGTCTCGGATATGTCAATCCTGCGACAGGGCCTATGTGTCGCCACTATATATTCCATCCGGTGTCACAGTCAAAGTTTCGTCAGTAATTCTACCCCGATTCCGTAGTAGTGTCTTTGTATCGTTACCACCCCCCGCTCATGGCAGAGCCTGCATATCACGATAATCAACCCCACCCCCACAACACAGCCTGTATACGGCCTCAATCTACTCTGATTCCGTGGTGAACTCGTGTATTCTTCTAGAATCTACATCGATCAAGCGGTAATATGTTGGCATATATGCCGCCACCATCCACTCTATCTATGACAAAGTCTGTATACCTCCACAAACTACTCCGATTTGACAAACTAAAGAGCTTGTAGCAGCTGTAGATTTTATGGTAATACGATTCCATAGTAAAGTGTGTTTGGGTACCGCTAGAATCTATATCCCACCTCTAGCGTACTCACCGACCGATAAGCATTAGGCCCGCTGCTAAAGTATGCCCTGTGATTGGTGGGTGACTGGGTGTTCGGGAGACCACACGACGTTCACCCATAAAACTGACCGTCTTCTACCCTATCCTTGAATCCTGGAAACAGGAAACTGGGCAATGGATGAAGCAGTCAGGTCAAGTGTGTGGTAGAGAAATTCGTGAGAATTCTCGACGATCATTCATACCGATCAGGGGGAGCCCTGGTATATGATACCGGTGTGGGCGGATTTGAGTCTCGCCTTGGAGAAGGTCATTTATGGTCACCGAACGGAACCCGCTGTTTGACTGAATCTTAAGGAGGAGAATCGAAGTGAGGTTTATCCCGGTATTGAAGGAATTCAATGCCTATGGGAAACTGCATGCCGCCAGGTAACTGTGCTTAGGAGCTATCCCGACCACCCTAGGATCCGGACTGCAGCCGGGTACAGTGATTGGGAGAAGTTCTAAAAGCCATTAAACTTAAGGAGAGTTGAAGCGAATAGATAGCCTCTCACAATCAAGACAACTTCACCTTACTGAGGTACACACTGGGAGTCTATAACGTGTAGACTTACGAACGAAGCTCTGTCGAGGGCCCACCAAGCCTATATATTGGTAGATCGGGGTGGCAAAACCATTAAAAAACCAAGTCCTGCCACAATTGAGGTTGGAATCGATCGGGCAGTGGCCCCAACCCCTGTCTCGGGGAGGAACTTGTGAAGGTATGAAATAGGACTGGAGGGTTCCTCTATCAACTGAGTTATGTTGGGGGAATAGTCCTATTGCTGGACTAGGTACTTCACCCCGTATGAAAGAGGACGGGAGGGTACCGGCGGGTGAGCACGTGTTAAGTCGATCGCTCCGGTACTAGCCTGGATAGCTAGTAGAGGGTGGATAGGCAACCTCGCTCCGACAAGTGAGTAGACTGGGAGCAATTGCTATGCAATTCGCGCGCTGATTGAGCGTATCTCAATTACTTCCTCCCAAGGGAAGGAACGTGGAGGTATGTTTACACGGGGACTCCACGTAAAGCATGCAGTTAATCTGATTGGTGTTTAAATCACACTAACGCGATTCAGCGATGCTTATAGCTGTTATTCTTAATTTGTAGATTATAGGTTATGTTTTAAAGATCGTGACATTTCGCATTAACGCAACAAGTGTGTCTTTTTCTCGTAATGTTGATAGTTTTGTTATAATGCACGACATGAACGGCATTATTAGGTCATTAAGTCAAAATCTGTTATTTATCCGATGGTAAAGATGGTACGTACATTTTAAAAGTTAAGATTACATAAAAAAACGACTCGAAAGTTCTTCATCTTAGTTAGTAAAGTTACTAAAGCAAACTGGACTATGCATTATAAAGTCGCATGTGCTTCAAACCTGACACAAACTTTAGTAAAAAAAAATTACTACATGCATGCTGTCACAGAAATTATAAATTACAATTGCGTAGGTAGTAGGTACATGTTATATTAATATTACCCAAGCAGTATCTAAGTAGCAGTAACTGAGATCGGAACTTTGATTGAGTAGTTATTACGTAACTACAACTAAATTTATGACTTTATAGGTTTAATTACTTCAATTCGCCATATTTTAATAATTACGTAGTTGTTTATACTATTTATTGCAACTATGTATTTCTATTACTTCTGAGTAACTTTTAAAGTATATAGAACGATATTGCCACTTAGTATAATTACTTTAAAGTCGTTGCGACTTCAGCAGTTTACCTTGTTACTAAACTTAATAATCTTCATAAAAATGGAAGCGAACAATTATTACAAAAAGATTATACAATCAAATAAGTAGCTATAGCTAATACCAACCAATACTTCCTAATGTCTTTGGCTTGTTGGTTTTTAACATCAAAATGCACTTTGACATTAAAATGCATGGACAAAATTGTCAATATCTAAAATATTTAATTAACAAAAATACAGTTGTGACCAATGACTAATTTCTTTTTGGCTCAAACTATTTGATAATTATACTTACTAGGTTTTCATTTGTAATTGCAGATCAGCTCGACTGCATTTCCTATTATTAAATAGATTTGGCGCTGATTTCTTTATACAATAATGCCTGTCAATAGTCAACTTTGCCTTTTCTTCATTATTGCGGGTACACAACAAGAAAAGAGTAATTTGTTCATCTGTTAATCTAGGTATGTTGGGCTGAGTTGTTAACCAAGATCTTATCGAAACTATATCCTCTAGATGTATGCGACTTTCTTTGATTATTTGTTGGGCAGTAAAACCAAATTGTACTTGTGGTATTTTCTGCAAACTTGGTAATGTACGAATACTTGATTTTACTTTCGTTATCTGAAAATTAAAAAAATATATATTATACAGGGTGATCAGAGCAGTAGGTATAAACTTTAAAAGCTTGTATAGGGTCCAATCTAAAGTAACAAAAATAAACGTTTACTACAAAAATAAATTCAGGTGGGTGATTTTGAAGATACTCAGATGCTCTAATCGGGTCAGGGTACGATGGGTATGCTAGTAGCTCTGTATCATTTGCAAAAGTAGCGACGGCCGTTGTTTGCAGTGTTCCAAGATCTGACGTAAAAACTAGATATAGTATTGGATCCAGTGCACTGCTCTGTAGAACTCCTGCGTTGATAGAATACAAGACAGTTTGCGTTTCATTTATTTGACCAGAAATTTTCTATTAGAGAGGTATGATTTGAACATTTAGTAGTAGTCTTGTGAAAATATAATTTTAAGTTTGTGTAGTAAGCCATCATGCCAACTTGATCAATAGCTTTCTTGACATCAGTAAAGACTGCAGAGCAATATCATTTGTTTTCAAAGCCTTTGATGATTGTGACTGTTAATCCTTTTTTTAAACATTTGTTTTAATTAAACATTATTATTATAATTACTATTATAGTGTCATCACATATCGCACGCAAAAATCACTAAATTTTAATGCAACGGTTTTAATAGCAACGGTTTTAATAGCTTAATAAATTTTTATAAAATTAATGACGCACAGTAGAAAAAATAGAATATTATACTTGTTTGCAGCACTCGTTCCTTTGGAACACTCCTCGCTTTTCTCATCGTGTCCCAAACAACTCGTGATACAATGGATCGTCTGATACAACTCGTATATAAATTTTGCGATCCAACCACTGATGACGTCAATATTGCACCAAGGGTTGCCAACCCTCCCGGTTTAGGCGATTTCCAAAATAAGCTTCCGCATCCCGCCTTGTATCACTAAACTCCCGATTATTAATGAGTGAGTTGTGTGAATTATTGGGTGAAGAACGATGTGTTACCTAATGAAATAAAGGTGACGTTGCAGCTATTATCCAAATATACATTAAACTCATTCAAAACTACTCAATGTAGAAAAGGTACAAATACATCAAATGAAGTACCTAGCCTTAAAGATTGCCCATATACATTTTGCATTTTGATGCGACTAAAAAGGAAAAGGTCAAGAACTAGGGTCAAGGTGGCAAATATACCATATTAAAATCCTAGTCTTTAAGATTTTCTATACATATTTATCATTTTGATGTGAACTTGGGGAGGCCAGAAACTGGGTCAACGGAAGGGCACTTCTTCATCAAACCTTAATTATTAAATTAAATTCCTTCAGCACTATTCAATGTAGAAAAGCGACAAATTCATTCAAATTGAGGTCCTAACTTTGAATGGAGAAGGTCAAAAGAACGACGAACGGCTTATTGTGTGGAATCGGCCGGCCTGTTCTTATTAATGAGTCCCATAATACTTTAGTTGTTTCAATTTCTTTACAGGTGCAGGTGAGTATTTGTAGATTGGCTGATTAATTTCGATTAGGCTTTTATTGTTACAGATTCCCTGATAGATGGCTTTGGCAACATCATTGTGTCTGTTAAGGTACTCTCTTAGGTCAAGGTAAGTGCAACCAGCAATAATATGCTGTATAGATTCACTGGTGTTGTTGCACATCCGACATTTATCATTGGGTGTATTGACCTTCATACTGTATTTTAGGTAGTTTCTCGTTGGTACAACCTGATCTTGTAAAGCTTCTGTTTCTAAATGAAGTTCGCCATATTTGAAGTAGGTTACAGAAGCTTCACTGTCAACGTTGTTACCAACCAGTGCTGCCGGGAACCTACCATGTAATACCTTAGATAGCCAACCTTCTTTTATTTCGGTTGTGGAGATATCAAGATCTTCATTAGGTTCATGCGTGATTAGTGAATATATTTCTATTTGCTTAAAGATGTTTACGATGAGTGAGTTACTTTTACTAAGGTAAGTTTTAAAATTCTTTATTTGATTTTGTTGTAGCAACTGTATCCTTGGTCATTAATCCACGTCACCTTGTTTTCGCTGTATATATAACCTGTCTGTTGAAGCATTAGAGTGATGATCCCTTCTCATATTCAGTTCCATCCTAACTTGGCAGTCTAAACTTTGCAAGTTTGTCTTTGACTACTTCAGAATTCCAAAGGTGTAGGTAAACACAAGTATAGCCCAAACATTTATGGCTGTTATTATTGCCTTGGAATTTAGTAATATGGTTAGTATCACATTTATTCTGTTTTAACGCTGGCATCTACGTCCTCAACAGTAGTACTGACTGCTGCCATCGGGTTAATATTTTTGCACATAGTTTTTTTCATTTTATATCCAGTATGCTGGTTGGTGTTTAGCTTCATCTGCCCATAGTTCATTCCAGAACCTGAACATTTGTTGTTTGTCTGGACCTTTGCTTTTTCGATTTCCAGGTTACTTGTTATGGTTCTATAGAACATCTGCTGATTGTCTTTAAACAGTCTGTTTTGGTGGTATCTTTTATTTCTCTTATTATATCTTCTCAATCTGCAAGAGTAAGCTGCCAATTTTTGCTTCATTTCTTCTAAATACCTGTATCTTGTATCTTTTGTTGGTAATCTGGATGGCTGGGCTTCATTTTTATCTCTTTTCGAAGACTTTTGATATTTCTTTTCAGTTTTTTCGAAGCTTTCTTTTCTTTGCCAACATAGTTCTGAAGCCATCCTATCTTTTTTCTTGTTACTTCTACTTTCCACTCTAGTCTTACTTTCCATCGAGGTATTTCTTTGGGGGGGTTTTCGTTGTTGTTTTTAATCTCTATATTTAGAAGCAAACAGGCTGTTAATGCAGCACAATATATGACATGGTGTAGTTCTACCAGATTGCTACACTCTTGAAACTGTTCTTTTAAGGAAACATCTATTTTCTTTATAGTTTGGTGTGTTATAACGTTGTATGGAACTTTGGGTATTCTAGATCGAAGTTTCAGTGGTATCCCAGCATATTCCATATTATGCTTATTAAAGATATCTACAATAGTTTCTCTTCTTTGTATTGGTGTTTCGTGCTGTGGATTACCTTGCAGTTCTTGACTTATTTGCAGCTTTATATTTTCCAGCTTTACTTGTGATAATAGCTCCCTTCGCAGAATAAATTTGGCTGGATTTGCCAGTATCTCCTTAGAAACTCTTGTGGGTTATTTTCCTTACACAATTCCATCATTCGATTTGGGTATCCTCTTTTATCATGTCCTAAACTCGTCGCTTTAAAGCATGCGTTTATAAGATAAAGATTGCCTTCACTGCTCCAACGCATACGCCTGCTCCTGGTTTGTGGTTGTACAGCGGGATTTCCTGAAGGAGAGTCCAAGCGGCCTCCACTATCTGAAGAACTACTCCTAGAAAAGGATTTAGGCCTTGTGGATCCGTCCTCGCAAATGCGCGCCACACGACAACATTTGTGTTTGCACAAAGTCGTGCATAAATGAGCGCTGAAATTCTTTACTTAGTTTTTCCCGTGTAATGCATTTACATACCACATACCTACCTTATGAAACTGTCCACCGTTATTTCTCGATTAGTTTTCTTTTGGGTTTCCCTTCTATTGAGTGAGATCGTCACTTCTAAATTCTAAACTGCACGTCTCCAATAATAATAGAATTGCACTAGTTGTGAAAATTCGGAAAAACTCGCACTTTTATTTTTGACGTGCGCGTTTTTATTGTTGTAAACGAGAGTCTCTTTTTTTAGCGCTAGGGCGCAGCAGTATGAAATGCATCACAAAAGCGCGGCAAATCAAAATATTTGAAAACAATAAATAATATCTGGCCTGTTGCACAAACAATTTGTATAGGGCTGGGCATCAGGACGGCTCCGAGCAGAGTTAGTCCTTTCTACTGCCCCGCCCTGGTTCACTAGTCTTCTAGTTTTCACAGCAATTAAATATAAACGCATCGAAGGGGTTGCTGGCCCCATTAATACCAAAGCTACTCTGCCGTGCTTAGCAAGGCAGCAGTATCTACAAGAACTGCTGTGTAGAAATATACTACGTCGAATACTAATGAATGCTAATAAAAAACATGGTACATTCCTTAAATTGCTACTTTGCAGATACTGCTTTCTTGCTAAGCACGGCAGTACTAGGGCGTCGCGGGGTTGTAAAACCCGTGTAATTGCTAAGCAATCAGCCCTGCTGGTTTTCCTCCCTATTATTTGAGTCCCGGGACCGGACTCAAAACTTGAACCTTAAATAACTTGGAAAGCAAATATTTTAGAAAGAAAAGTTATAGGAAAAATCTTCTATACACATCATCAACTATCTCGTATTCACGTATTGTTCGTTATATTTGGAACACCCTAGCATAACAGTAATAAACCACAGTTTAACAGAAATAGTGTTATTTTTTATGATTAGATGCAGGTTTCTCGCCGAAAAACCATTTATTAGTTGCACACCCATCTGCGAAGATGGCGCTTCAAAAATGTCCGCCTTAGAGTCACTACATCTAGTCACCTAGGCCGTGCTGGTCGGTCAGAGTACCGCAAAACTCCGCCATATTGGGGCAAAAGAAGCACGAAATTGTTCATTATTTGTACCTGATTGCATTTTATCAAATCCACGTTTACTTAAAAATATCGATATTTCCGCTTTTAGGACAATTTAATTCTTAAAACGTTAAAACATATATTAACTGAATTGCCTTTGGAAGGTCCGCCACTGGCGAGTGCGTTTTTGTTATCGGGTAGGTTGCGCGTCGGCGCTCGATGAATTCATTAAAATCTTTAATTTGCAAGTGATAACGATAACAAAAGCAACTGCCTTGCTTACATACATTATTTGGTCGTAAAAATGGGAATGTAAGAAAAGATAAAACAAAATAAAGTGCATATTTCTGAATCTGAACGGTTGTGGTATAGCGTACAGCTAACCCTTGATTTTGTTTTTGCCAAATCACCAATTCTTTTTTACAGGATAAAAAATATTTTAGATCCAAAAACTATTATTTTGCATGTCTGATATCCGACTATAATTGTTAGTAGGAATAGGAATAGGAATAAAGAATATAAAAAAACTCACCTGGGAGTGGGACGCTTGCATCTTTAAGGAATCCAGATTTGCAACACTAATTAAATTCTCTGGCGTTTCGACTTTCAATTTAAAGTGGTTCAAACAATAACTCGAAGTTAAAATATAATTACTTTGTTTCGTTTAATTATCGCCCTCCAACGGCCCCTGCACTTAATTATTTTAATTTCATAATCTTTTGTTGGTATTAAGGCGAGAAAAATGTTATTATTTAACACATAATTTATCGTTTGTATTCATTATTGTTTTTGTTTGCTTTTGTAAATGTTCATTTCATTCTATAGCTGATTTCTTTAGAGCTTAATTGAAAAAACAATTTTGGACTTAAAAAATGAAATTTTGTTAGGTTAGCAAAGGTTAAGTAAAATGTCATGTTTGATAAGTAAAAATTAAAAGAAACAAAACATGATTACGTAGGTACTCGTAATTTTTTATTCGATTTAAAAAATTGATAAGAGAAAATAATAAATTATTATATACATTTTTCAAAGCTTAACTTTTTCTACCGCTTAAAAATTTATGGAATAAAAGGATGTGCTGTATGCACAGTATCAAGTACAGAGCAAATACCTCAGCAAATACAATACAATCTAACAGATTTAAAAATATCACATCAACAAAGCTGCAGCTACCATCAATTCAACGGACTACTTTTACGTATGTACTGTATCGGGGAACAGCGACGTAACTTTATATATTTTGTGTTGCGTTCACATAAAATGATTGTTAATTCGAGATCTAATCGCAAGATTATCTACGTCTACCTCATAAGAAACAAGAAAAACTTAAGTTTGTAGGAAACTTGCTACGAGAAACCATGACCGAATATTAGTAAAACTACGCTTTGGGTTTTCATGTGTGAGCCAAGGGAAAATAGCGAATATCAATCCATTTGAGACAGATAGCAGTGGCAGTCAAACTCGGGGCACACGACAAACTGGTATATCGCTATCATTTTTGTATGCACATATTAAAGCAGTATATCATCATGTGTTGCACTACGAGTGCCCCGGGTTTACTTTTGCAGCGACCGCCACTGACAAATAGATGTCATCGCATACTTGCCAAGCTTAGAGATCCTTGATAAATAATTAAGATAAGAGATGAGACATGTTGGACGCCCGTTCTGATTGGTTGGAACCAGAATCCATGGACTTTCTGATTTAACTCGAAAACAAACTGAATTTTTTGTTTAAACTTCAATTTTGTCAGTTGTCGCTAATAGTCTTAAATATAAAACTATGGGAAGGATCACAACTACCTGGAACAATGCGTTTTAAAAGCGACGGATATGACGTCATTAGCCACTATCTATGACTCCTCCCACGTTTAAAATTGCATAGCATTGTTTATTGTTGCATTGTTTACATGCACGTTACTATTAGAAACTATTAATACGTAGTGTACATAATTATCTTGTAGTTCTGTCAAGCTCCAAGTAAATTTGGATTAATAAAGAAAGAAAAATATATTAAAATGGTAAGTTGTGCTTCGTGTGGTTATTCTCAAACGCAGACGAATACAAAGAAAGGAATTGCATTCACAAGTAAGTATTTCAAATTACTATGTTTTAAAATTGAGCTTATGTAGTTTATGTGCGCATTTCGAGACAGTGGCGTGTAACATGTTTTAAGCATAAGTGAATTAAACTGTTTACATTTTTGTAGGTTTCCCAAAAACGAACATAGAAGGGAATGTTTGTCAAAATTCGTAAAGAAAAGTAATTGGAAGCCAAAATCGACCCATTTATGCTCTCTGCATTTCAGTGTAGATTGTTTTGATCGCACCTCAAAGCTAAAGATTCGCCTAAACCCTACAGCTATTCCCACAATTGAAATTCAAAGATTGAAATATGTATGCATTGTAAAATATTAAAAGTACTAAAAGCGGCGTTTTTGAAGAATGTTATAATGCACTTCAATCTTAATGGTATAGGAGCATGTTTCCGAAAATACTAAATTATAATAAAGGGTCATTGATAACAAAATTGATATATACCACCAGCTACTGTATTTTAGAGGAATTCGATATCTTTATGTCGTAGTAACTACAACTACATTAAAAGCAAGTAACTGTAAACTTAATCAATTAAATAAATGTATTAAACTATCTTCGTTTTTCTTTTAAATAATCTAAAATAAAGTGCTATCAACATATAACCGCTAATTATTAAATAAGGTAGTTATTGAGTTGTAAGGTAAATAATAAGCAAAACACTTTGTTAGCTATTTTTGTAATTTTTAAAAATAAAATAGTGTACTGACAATGTGTTGTATTTCTTCAGTTAAAGAACATATTTAAAAAGGAAATTATCATAGTCAACTTGCAAGCAGATATTACAGTAAAACTACAACTACTTAGAATAAATTCGACAGAGGCATAGACAGTTTTAGTTCTTGTATTTGTAATACCATTTAGCAACCAAATTCAAATTCCTTCGGCACAATTAACTTTCCTTGCATTTTAAGAAATTCCAATACATTTGTACCAAAAGATAAGAATTTCGGAAGACCCCTTTCCTGACGAACCGCCAATGGAAATATCTAATTACAAAAGCGGAAACACCTACTCCGCCATATTGAGACCTTATCCCGGTCGTATGTGGTAGGGTATTAGGCTCCTTCCTATAGTTTTATATTCTAAGCTAATAGTCAATTTAACCCAGTGGCGTAACTACCGCCCCCCGCAGACCCTGCGACGCTGGGGGGCGCAAACATCCGAAGGGCGCGTATGTGAAATTTTATTTTGTTGGGAATGTAAATTTTAAAACATTGGAGGTAAAAAAATATTATATGAAAACAATAAAAGGGAATTATGGATATACATTGCTACAAAAAATTACAGGATATTGTGGTATAATAATATTCAGTGTTTAAATAAGATTAATTTAATTATTAAGTAGTGATAGTGATTATTTATCTGCTTTGACGACGAGCCTAACAATTGCTAAAACACTTTTGTCGTACATTCTTCGTGCTGTACTGGTAAATTGTAATGAAATTTGAAACTTGTTTAAAAACTTCAAAATACATGTGCTGACTTGTTGGATCAGCGACAACAGATTGATAATTTTCGGAGAAATGTATGGCTGTTCTCCAGTTAGGTCCGTCACTCGCACTCGCATATGCTGTATACATACCATTCGATGCGTCTCATGCTGAACAACAGTGAAATTTAGGAGGACCAGTAGTTTTCGAGAAAATCGGTAGACTTCTTTGGAAGGGAAGCCATAACCTTCCATGTTAATTCTCCCACCCTACCTGAAATGAAAATGCATGTTTTGATGCCCATGCGACCTAACCTAACCTAACTTGATCTAATCTAACCTAACGAAGAACTAAATTAAAACACGTATGAATTGATGAATAACGCAAACTTAAATTAAGCCTAACTTAAACCTAGGTTATGTTAGGTTTGGTTAGATTCGGTTAGGTTAGGACACTATTGTTCAGTTAGATGAGACGTATAGAGTGTTGTAGAGCATGTGCGGATGGCGGACCAGAATCTAAAGTTTTACCAAGTGTATTAAGAGAGTTTATAAGGAAAATAGTAAAAACAATGGATTTTGACAGTTTAATTGTTCAATTCGCCTGCATTAAAGCCCAGAAAAAAACTGTAATTGGTGTTAATTAAATTTCATTGATCATATAAAACAAATTCGTTAAAGAGATACAAGCAAATAAAAAAGTAATGAATTATTATTAGTTATTGCACATTTTATTTCAACAAAATTTGCCTACGTATAATTGCATATATGAGGGGCGCAAACGTAAATCTCGCATTGGGGCGCAATCTTACGTAGTTACGCCACTGATTTAACCTATGATTTTTAGTGCAGACCAAATTGATGGAATGCAACGTGATAGTAATCGCATTGTACCCTGGTCAAATAAAACAGTTTCTGCTGCATTACAACTTAGATTCACTTGTGGAGCAAGTGGTTATAACACTTTACTCCAGCTACATTTACCCTTTCCTTCAATTAGCACGTTGGACAGAAGAATGCAAAATCTAAAATTCTAAAGTGGCATTCTGTATGAAATATTCGACATTCTGAGGATTAAAGTAGATTCAATGAATGAATCGTTGACTGATTCCTCTGATTTAGACGAACCTATCACACAGAAGAAAAGTAAGTTCGTCATTTCTGACGATTCTGACATTGAAGTTTTTTGATAAAGACTAATGAAAAAAGTGAAATAAATAAAGATTAGTAAAAGTTTCACAGTTTTATTAAACTACAACCTGACAATATTGTTTCGACAGCTATGCTGTCATTATCAAAGGTAATATAATTATAAACAAACACGTCGCTAAGGTAGATACAAAAATAGGTAACTAGATAAAATAATAATAATCAGAATTAAATATCTAATACTTCCAGTAACGGAGAATTACTGAGCTCAAGTTGTTCATTCATTAAAGGTAACCTGAATTTGTGTTTGTATATCTCAAAGGCTTCTAAAATGTCTAATTTGCGTTTGTTATTACAAAAATGTAGGAATTTAATATTATTTTGAGGAATCATTGTGTGATTTTGTTCTAAAAGGTGTTTGGCGTAATTAGATTTTTCAGGATGTTTATTTTTGTAATGACGTACGTGTTCTTTATATCTTATGTCAAAATTTCGAAGTGTTTGTCCAATATATACCGAACTACAGAAAGAACAATTTAAACGGTAAATGCCCGATTTCATGATATCATGTGTTCTGTCTTTAGCATTAAATAAAAATGAAAAAGTGTTAGTGTTGGTTTTAAATGTTATTTTATAAATGTTGGTTTTTCTTAGTATATGTGCAATGTTTTCTGATATTTTGCCAAAATATGGTATAGATATGTAATTTGTGTCTTCTGTTTGATTGTCAATGGGATATATTCTTTTGATAGCTAACCTATAATCTTTTTGTTTAATTAAAGTGTCAATCATGTTCGGATTGTAATGATTTGCATGTGCAAGTTGTTTAATGGTTGATATCTCTTTGCTAAAGTCTGATTTTGTTAGTGGAATAGTTAAAGCTCTGTGTACTAATGATTTGTAGGCTTCTGTATATGGAAAATTCAAATAGATTGTCTGCGTTAATCTTGATATTTAAGTCTAGAAAGTTTATAGCCCTGTTTTGTTCTGTTTCTAGTGTAAATTTTATGTTAGGGTGGATACTGTTAAAAAGAATTAAAAATTCATTGATAACCTCAAAAGAACTGTCAAAACAAGCTAAAATGTCATCAACATAACGAAACCAGAAGATAATGTGTTTAGAGAGGTTTAATTCAAATATTCGATCTTCGAACTTGTCTATAAATATGTTAGCTAATAGAGGACTTAGAGAATTACCCATAGGTAAACCATCCTTTTGTAAATAAATTATGTTATTAAAAGTGAAATAATTATTTCACACATTATCTTCTGGTTTCGTTATGTTGATGACATTTTAGCTTGTTTTGACAGTTCTTTTGAGGTTATCAATGAATTTTTAATTCTTATTAACAGTATCCACCCTAACATAAAACTTTCTAGACTTAAATATCAAGATTAACGCAGACAATCTATTTGAATTTTCCATATACAGAAAACCAACACAAACAGACATAACAATACCAAATGAATCTTGTCACCATAATACACATAAAATAGCAGCCTACAAATCATTAGTACACAGAGCTTTAACTATTCCACTAACAAAATCAGATTTTAGCAAAGAGATATCAACCATTAAACAACTAGCACATGCAAATCATTACAATCCGAACATGATTGACACTTTAATTAAACAAAAAGATTATAGGTTAACTATCAAAAGAATATATCCCATTGACAATCAAACAGAAGACACAAATTACATATCGATACCATATTTTGGCAAAATATCAGAAAAAAATGCACATATGCTAAGAAAAACCAACAATTATAAAATAACATTTAAAACCAACACTAACACTTTTTCATTTTTATTTAATGCTAAAGACAGAACACATGATATCATGAAATCGGGCATTTACCGTTTAAATTGTTCTTTTTGTAGTTCGGTATATATTGGACAAACACTTAGAAAAATTTTGACATAAGATATAAAGAACACGTACGTCATTACAAAAATAAACATCCTGAAAAATCTAATTACGCCAAACACCTTTTAGAACAAAATCACACAATGATTCCTCAAAATAATATTAAATTCCTACATTTTTGTAATAACAAACGCAAATTAGACATTTTAGAAGCCTTTGAGATATACAAACACAAATTCTGGGTACTTTTAATGAATGAACAACTTGAGCTCAGGCTCAGTAATTCTCCGTTACTGGAAGTATTAGATATTTAATTCTGATTATTATTATTATTTTATCTAGTTACCTATTTTTGTATCTACCTTAGCGACGTGTTTGTTTATAATTATATTACCTTTGATAATGACAGCATAGCTGTCGAAACAATATTGTCAGGTTGTATTTTAATAAAACTGTGAAACTTTTACTAATCTTTATTTATTTCATGATTATGGAGTTCCACAAAGTAAAGCTGGAAACAATAAACAATGAAAAAAAAAGTGGCCCCTTACAGGATATACTAGATGATGAAAGCTTAGCCATAGCAAATTACATCCTTGTAAAATTTGCTACGAAGAAAACCTGTAAATACCTTGTGGGGGTAGTTCAAAAGGTAATTACTGAGAATGGTGCCAGCTTGCTATGTCAAATTCATGAGGAAGAAAGAGCATGAAGGATTTGTCTTCCCTGAAACAGACGATTTTGTACTTTTGAAAGGGGAAGAAATCGTCACCAAGCTTCCTCAACCGTCTTGAGATTAAAAGGACTGCTAGGCAGTCAGGATTTCTTGAATTTGCTGTTGATTTACATAATCTTAACATTCAATAGAGTAGGGTATAACTTCTTCTATTTATTGAAAAAAATAAGTAAATAGTAATTAAAATAATTATTTGACATTATTGTCGTGTTTTAATTAACTATGTACTAATGTGCTCCGTGTGTTGTCCGGAGGTGCCCCGCTATGGGGCAAGTTCAGAAAAATGCAACTTCTGAAAAAATATGTTTTCCAAAAAACGTATGTAACTTTATCTTAATTTCTACATGCCATCTCGTATACAAATGAACGTGTTATACATTTGTATATTAGAAAGTTGACAGGTCCTATTAAATGAGTATATGTATAATTCATGTGCGAAGTTAATTTCTGATCGTACACCACCCTCCCCTATTTAGGTTAAATATATCATATATTGATTTATGTTAAATGATTATATGCATAATGCTGATGTAGTGGAATAAAGTTTTGGTTATTCTTTTTCTTTCAACATTTGAATAATTATTAAATTTTGAATTGAATAATAACAAAATTGTAACATGATACCAAGCTAGCACGTTGTCAAAATAATAATAATGGTAATTTATCTGCGCATTTCGAGACAGTGAGAATCGCCAATGGAAATATTTAATTACAAAACCGGAAACACCTACTTCACCATATCGAGACTCCATCTCGGTCGTATGTGGTAGATGATTATGCTCCTTCCTAAAGTTTTATATTTTAAGGAAAAACCGAATGGAAGTCTTTCCGATACAGTTTTTGAGTTAATGTCAACTGTGAGTATTTGCAACATAAATATGTAAATCAAGAAATCCCCCAAACAATTTTTTAAGATACAGGTATTTTTAAAAATTGGTCTTTTTATCAAACGCGCGCATCAATTGCCGGTCTACTATTTTGTTTTTAATATTGGTAGTAAATCTGTATATTTTTGTGGTTTTATTGATCTTACTGTAACAAGTATCCTGAAGTGAAGGTAGTTGTTAATGTAATGCGCAGCCGCTAAAAACGTTAAAAGTAAATACTGCTATTATTTATAGTGTTGATGTCACCAAATAAAAGTTTAAATCTTACTTTAAAAGACTTTTTAAAAGCGTAATATTATACTTACTTTTTATTTGTAGCTTAAGGGCTCACAAAACGTCCATCAATCAGAGGTTATGTTATTTTTTTGTGTATGTATGACATTTAATCATATCGAGGTTGTTGTCATTAGAAGTTACTAAATTAAAGTAACTAGATCAGTAAGGTTAGCCAATATTCAGAACTAAAAAGATAGACCCGTTTCTTATTTCGCATTTCACCATAAGCGCGAAAAATGGTCAATTAGAGTAAATTATTACGAAATAGAAAAAAAGTTTCGTGTATTATATAAAAAAAACTGGTTTCGCGTACTGTTAACTTAACTAATATCTTTTCAATTGAAATTGTGTTATTTCTGAATGTGTGTTCTCATCGTAATATTGCAGAAAATTAAAAAATAACACAAAAAGCATAACAACTAAAAAATAAAAACCAGAAAATTGCTTAATTTTTATAATATGAATAATTCATGATTAATGGCTAGTGGCTCAGTGGCTAATTTCATGCCAAACCACCTTGAAGCAGATGGCTCTTTGCTTCAAGTCTCATATTTTGTTCAAATTTCTTCCTTTAGATACATATGAAATGACATAATAGTTATTTATGTATTAAGGGCATAAAGAAGCTTTTATGGCCAGAAGCGTTATTTCTAAGTTATGCCCGAAATGCATACACTATTTTATGCACAGATTGTTTTTATCTCAAATCTATTATTGTGTAAAAAATATAATTAAATGAGTACGTAGGTTACATCAAGCCGCTGTACGTATACTTATGTGCATATATACGAAGTACGTTACTATACGTCGCTAAGGTAGATACAAAATAGGTAACTAGATAAAATAATAATAATAAAAATTAATAATAAAAATCATAATTAAACATCTAATACTTCCAGTAACGGAGAATTACTGAGCTCAAGTTGGCATATTATTAATTTTTATTATTATTATTTTATCTAGTTACCTATTTTGTATCTACCTTAGCGACGTGTTTGTTTATAATTATATTACGTTACTATAGTTACTATCTAAAATACTTAATTTCAGCTTATTTTCATTGGTGATAAGTTTACAAATTATATTAAGAACCAATCAAGTTCTACAAATACAGCTCTGACATTTAATTGACGTTTCATTATTGCCCGTCGGATCATAAAGAGGCCCTTGGGGCATAAAGAGACAGTTATGTTTAGATAGATCTATCAATAATAGTCTAATTATAATGCATCTGTGCATAAAATTATTTTTTCAGCTTTTTTGGATAAAAAATGGCCGAAGTAGAAGTTTTTGAAAATCTAGATTTTTTGAAAATTTTGCTATCCAACACTCTGCATCATCTGACTAAAATTGTCAACTCCCTTATTTCCAGATTTATCTGGCTCATGAAGGAGTCAGATTAAAGCTAGTTTTTTGATCTTTTAGAGTGTTTTAGGAAACATGCAAAGACATTGCACAGTTGACCAAAGTATTCAATTTTAGTTAGATGATGCAAAGTGTGGTATAGCAGTATTTTGCGTTTGAAATTTTGCTATGCGACATATACATCATTTAACTGAAACTGTCATAACTCCCTTATCTTTTAATAAGGATACCTAGTTATCTAGGTATCAGATTACAGCTAGCTCTTGATCTTTCAAAGTAAAATAAGAAACGTGCTAACATTGGACGGTCGAAAAGCAACAGGCTCTGAAGACAAATTTTTAAAAAATAATGTTTTTCCGAAACTACATGAAACACCCTTTTTATTTTTTATTTCATTTCGTATTTCAAACAATTGTTTATATACCATAATTAGTAAAATAAAGTATATCTTGATCTCCGTTGTCAATGACACCGGAGTTCAAGACGTTCTTAATTTCCGTTGTTGTTGGCAACGTAAAAAATCAGTTGATGTTGCATAACAGCCACACGTGACATGCTGCTTTTTATCTCCTTGGTTACGCGTATGATAACACAG
Organism: Agrypnus murinus; assembly: GCA_929113105.1. Taxonomy (NCBI): domain Eukaryota; kingdom Metazoa; phylum Arthropoda; class Insecta; order Coleoptera; family Elateridae; genus Agrypnus; species Agrypnus murinus. Next base: position 63,818,273 of record OV816025.1, read on the forward strand.
ACAAGGCAACTTACTTCTTTATACAATAAATTCAGATGAATTTTAAAAGGGGAGAAATTAGGATTGAAATACGAAATAAAATAAAACAACTTATGCAATACGGAGATCAAGCGATACTTTAAATCCGAGAAGATGTATTAAAACGCCGAGGCGCCAGCCGAGGCGTTGTAACATCTTCGAGGACATGTAACGTTGTAACATCTCCTAATTACATAATATATATTAAGAATGCCACGTATATGCTAAGGTAGTTATAGTATAAAAAAAGTTTTAAAGTTAAGAGATAATTGTATCACAGGAGCAATGTCAAAATTTCTAAAAACACTAAAATTTGCTTTCAGAGCTTGCTGCTTTTCTACTGTCTTTGCATGTTTCTTGGTACATTCTGAAGGACCAATAAACTATCTTTAATCTGACACTTCGATGAGCCAGTTAACTCGTGGAATAAGGGAGTTGTGACAATCTTAGTCAGATGACTAAGAGTGAACGGTAGCAGAATTTGCAAAAAATCGAAATTTTCAAAAACTTCTATTTCGGCCATTTTTCATTCAAAAAATCTGCAAAGATTAATTTAATGTCGTTTATATGTATCTATGGAAGGAAAAAATTTTAACAAAATCTGAGATATCGAAGCACTGGTTTTAAAATTAGGTAATTTGGCATGAAATAAAGCCAAGTACAAATGAAATTATACCCACTGTACCCCATAATCTTGGTTTGGAACTAATTCTCAAGATGTGTAGTAATTAAAATATACATACAGTGCGTACCAAATGTATGGAACCGCACAGCTGCGCGAAATAAGGCGAAAAATTGTTTTCTATCCGTTTTCCATGTTTGAGTAGCCATTCAACGCAGAAAAATGTGCTGAATCGAATGGAGAAAAAATTATCAAAATCCGTCTGATACAGTTTTTTAAAATCGCATTTTATCAAAAAAATCGTACTGTAACGTATAGAAGACCATGTGGTAATACAGGTTGCTTGTGTGTGGTCTTGTACATTACTTATATGTTATCTGTTGTAGAAGACGATAAAAGACATGTAATAACTTCTATGAGATATTTATTTTTATCTATACTCGTTGTTGATTACTGTTGTCATGGCAATCCTTAGCATGCAATGCCTTCTTGAGGTAATATGGAATGAATATCATTACATTACACCCCGGGTAAAAAAAGGTTGAACATGTACCAAAAGAAATGAGCCTTGAGTCAAAAGGGCATTTAATGCATTCCTCAACAAAAAAAATAGCATACATTAATGTCGTACTTGTATGTATTGGCATGTTTAATGTATACTAGCTACAAAAAAATTGAGGTCGTTTGCATCTTTTCAATGGTTCCTTACATGCTACTACAATAAAACTTACTCCGCGAAGACTTGATGCCTTTTTAAGTTGAAAATGAGGTTTTGCGACTTTCTGCCGGCTAAAGCGTGGACAATCTACCGTAACCCAACCTAACCGTTTTCCATGTTTGAATAGCCATTCAACGCAGAAAAATGTGCTGAATCGAATGGTGGCAAAATTATCAGAATCGATCTGATACATCTTTTTAAAATCGCATTTTATCAAAAAAATAGCACTTTTACAATCAACTCGCTCACCGCGACCAACTTTTGGCGACTCGTTTTCAGCGTGGTCGCAAGATTACGCTCCCAAAACCCATAACTTTTGTGTGGACATGTACAAAGATCATTTTGATACCAAAAAAATAAAAATCCATCAACTCTGCGAAGACTTGATGCCTTTTTAAGTTGAAAATGACGTTTTGCGACTTTCTGCCGGCTAAAGCGTGGACAATCTACCGTAACCCAACCTAACCGTTTTCCATGTTTGAATAGCCATTCAACGCAGAAAAATGTGCTGAATCGAATGGTGGCAAAATTATCAGAATCGATCTGATACATTTTTTTAAAATCGCATTTTATCAAAAAAATAGCACTTTTACAATCAACTCGCTCACCGCGACCAACTTTTGGCGACTCGTTTTCAGCGTGGTCGCAAGATTACGCTCCCAAAACCCATAACTTTTGTGTGGACATGTACAAAGATCATTTTGATACCAAAAAAATAAAAATCCATCAACTCTGCGAAGACTTGATGCCTTTTTAAGTTGAAAATGACGTTTTGCGACTTTCTGCCGGCTAAAGCGTGGACAATCTACCGTAACCCAACCTAACCGTTTTCCATGTTTGAATAGCCATTCAACGCAGAAAAATGTGCTGAATCGAATGGTGGCAAAATTATCAGAATCGATCTGATACATCTTTTTAAAATCGCATTTTATCAAAAAAATAGCACTTTTACAATCAACTCGCTCACCGCGACCAACTTTTGGCGACTCGTTTTCAGCGTGGTCGCAAGATTACGCTCCCAAAACCCATAACTTTTGTGTGGACATGTACAAAGATCATTTTGATACCAAAAAAATAAAAATCCATCAACTCTGCGAAGACTTGATGCCTTTTTAAGTTGAAAATGACGTTTTGCGACTTTCTGCCGGCTAAAGCGTGGACAATCTACCGTAACCCAACCTAACCGTTTTCCATGTTTGAATAGCCATTCAACGCAGAAAAATGTGCTGAATCGAATGGTGGCAAAATTATCAGAATCGATCTGATACATTTTTTTAAAATCGCATTTTATCAAAAAAATAGCACTTTTACAATCAACTCGCTCACCGCGACCAACTTTTGGCGACTCGTTTTCAGCGTGGTCGCAAGATTACGCTCCCAAAACCCATAACTTTTGTGTGGACATGTACAAAGATCATTTTGATACCAAAAAAATAAAAATCCATCAACTCTGCGAAGACTTGATGCCTTTTTAAGTTGAAAATGACGTTTTGCGACTTTCTACGCGTTTAAATGTGGACAATCGCCAACAACCTATATAAAGCAGCCAGATTTATATTGCTCTATTTGAATTTGTCCTTTTTGCCAGAGACTTTTAACTTATATTTAACTTATCTCTATTTAAGTTATTGATAAACAAACTCTTAGTATTTACTGTCTCCAGCCTTACTTTGTGGAACTCCATAATCATGAAATATAATATAAATACAAAGATTAATTAAAGTTTCACAAGTTTTATTAATATCTTAACCTGACAATATTGTTTCGACACTTTGTGTCATTATCAAAGGTAGATAAGATTGATAAACAAACACGTTGCTAAGGATAAATACATACAGAAAATAGGTAACTAGATACAATACATAACAAAAACTAAATATCTAACACTTCTAATAACGGAGAATTACTAAGCTCAGTTTGTTCATTCATTAAAGGTACTGTGCGTTTATGTCTGTATATTTCAAAAGCTTCTAAAATGTCTAATTTGTGTTTGTTGTTGCAAAAATGTAAGAATTTAATGTTGTTTTGAGGTGTCATTGGGTGGTTCTGTTCCAAAATGTGTTTGGCATAATTCGATTTTTCTGGATGTTTAAGTCTATAAGAGCGTACGTGTTCTTTGTATCTTATGTCAAAATTTCTAAGTGTTTGGCCAATATAAACCGAGTTACAAAAAGAACAATTCAAACGGTAAATGCCGGATTTCATGATATCTTGTGTTTTGTCTTTAGCATTGAATAAAAATGAAAAGGTATTGAATAAAAATAAAAAAACTCTTAGTAAGCTTTTTAATAGGTTCAGTATATTTCTTGATCACAAATATCAGCAGTCATTTTTTTAGCTTTTTGAGTAATTCGTTTCTTATTTCAGAAAGTTTCTTCTTCTTGAGCTTAACATTAGTATTTTCATTTCAAGTTCGACAGCGATGCCACAGGCAAGCAAACGAAAACGTGCATCTATGAAGAGAGAAACAGATTTAAAAAGAAAAAAGAGCAAGCAACTTTGAATCAGGCAAAAATGTTGACTGTTAGAAGAGGAAAGGTAGAGAAAGGAAGAATCACTGCACAGATGCGACAAAATCGAAGGAGAATCCTTAAAGCTGCCCGGAAAGTTCGATGTAAAAATTACCGAAAAAGAATGAGAAGGAATGTTGTTTGTCCATCGCTCTCTCCATTACAAACCCTTGCACTTTACTCGATCTCTAAAGTATCGCGTGACGCTCACCGTCTTTACAGCTATAAGACTCGTACTCTTGCAACTGAGTATCGTATGAATATGGTACGAGCAAGCCTTGCAAAAACGTCGACTACGAAATTGAAGGCGATATTGTGAAGCTAAAAGACATGTTTTCATCCGTTCAATATCGACTGTCTAAAATTAAAGACAACGAGAAACATCGTATATGATAAAGGACTGGATATTACCAAAGTTACAATTATGTTTCCAGACAAGTTGGAAAATCTACATTCTCCTTACAATCAACTGATACTTGCCGCATGGTATGGTTATGACAATAACGAAAATCTGTGCAAGATAAAAGACTTGTTTGAAAAGCTTTCACCTTTACCTTGTACCTTCTTCTTAGGGAGTGAACTCAGTTTCATGGCTTCTGCATTCGGAATGTCGTGTGCTTCAACGTATCCCTGTGTGTGGTGCTTCTTTAAAGCTGTGAAGACACGAAAGATTACAGGAGTCAATGAGAAATTAGACCAAACACACTACGAAAGACGTACCATCTTACGTCTGAGTTTTGACAAGCGATTAAAACTCCCAACAAAAGACGCTGAAAATCGAAAGGGTGTATTTCGGCCATATATATGGAAGATTGAGCCTAAACATTGTGTTTCTCCGATTCTGCACATCAAGTTACGATTCGGAAATCAAATATTCAAGGCTATGGAAGCTGAAGTTAATGTTAATTCGTTGGAACGCGTGCAATTCGAAGAGCTTTCAAAAAAGTTAGGTTTTCTCAAGACGCACAGGTCGGATGACCTAAACGGTCCAAAAATCAAAAAACTTTGTCAGAATCGAAATATGTATCGAAAAGTTTCAATGTCACCTCGTTACAGTGATTTGTGCAACTGTTTGGATATCTTCAATGACTTCTTTCGAAGTTCAGCTTCAACTAAAGCACAATTACCGGATAAAGAGATTGATGAGATTTGTGAAAAGTTAAGACAACTTCTCTCAAGTATGGAAATTCTTGATATTGGAACACGATCCGTGAAGTCACACGTAGCGTAGTTGAAACACGTTCCAGAGTTTCTGAACGAAAATAATTGTCTGGCTAACATGGGTGAGGAGGGTTTGGAGTCATTGCACTCAATCATTGGCAATTTATGCCGTCGAACAAAACGTCTAAATAAACTCGAAACACTACTATTCGCCGCTAAACGACACGCTGTTAATGTCTTGCTATTTGATTTGGGTCTTATTTAATACGAAAGATTACGATCATGCTTTATGTTTCTTTTTCAAGCGTTATATTTATTCAATTTGTTAATCTCGCATAAATCTAGGTACCGGAATGCAAAAAAAAGTTGAAAGAAACGTTTCAAAGAGTCAATTAAACCTGTGATTCGTCATCGCTTGTTCTTCGAACCTCTTGTTCTTTTCGTTGCTTTGATGTGGTGGTGATGGCTAAAATTTGTCAAAACAAAGCAATCTATTCAAAAAAGACTTGCCTTAAGCATTAATCCAAAATTTGCAGACACATGACGAAAAAACACAACGAGAAAAGCTAAAAGAAAATGAATAAGAAAATGAACAAGCACGGCTTTTCTACTTCATGCTTTTTGACACGTTGGGTTACTGTAGATTATCCACGTTTTAGCGGGCAGAAAGTCGCAAAACGTCATTTTCAACTTAAAAAGGCATCAAGTCTTCGCAGAGTTAATGGATTTTTATTTTCTTGATATCAAAATGATCTTTGTACATGTCCACACAAAAGTTATGGGTTTTAGGAGCGTAATCTTGCGACCACGCTGAAAACGAGTCGCCAAAAGTTGGTCGCGGAGAGCGAGTTAATTGTAAAAGTACTGTAATGATATTCATTCCATATTACCTCAAGAAGGCATTACATGCTAAAGATTGCCATGACAACAGCAATCAACAACGAGTATAGATAAAAATAAATATCTCATAGAAGTTATTACATGTCTTTTATCTATACTCGTTGTTGATTACTGTTGTCATGGCAATCCTTAGCATGCAATGCCTTCTTGAGGTAATATGGAATGAATATCATTAATTACACCCCGTTACCCGGGGTGTAATGTAAGCAACCTGTATTACCACATTGGTCTTCCACACATTACATTGGTGACGCCCGTCGATAAGAAGAAGAAAGAACTTAGATAATCAACACCATATCTTCAATATTCCATTGCTGTGGTTTTCTGTCTCTGCCGACAAACGCAACCTGCAACCTGGAGTTTCTTAAATTGGTTATTTGATTATCTCACGCAAGCAGTCGACTTTCAGAAGTTTATAAATATACTTTTTTATCATTTAAATAAGATAAGTAACTTAAATATTTTATTGGTTACGTTTCAATATGGCAAAGTTAGTAAATTTAGTAAAATTTCCTATTTTTGACAGTTCGCATGTACAAATGTCAATAGTCCTGATTAATCGATACTTTGACTTCCTACATATTGACAAGGAGATTCAAAGATATAATGTCCTAATTCGTAACTTGCCATATAACATTTTACAACTACATTCGAATCTTATCAGGTTTATTGATAACAATAAACTTTCATTCGAACCATACACCACGTTCATCAACGAACTATTAAACTATTACATGGGTTCTTCTTTGGATAAATCTATTCCATACAACCCAACATCAAATACTATCTCTTCTCCCAAAGAAATTAAAGATTTCTGGTTACAGCAAAATGATTCACCAGAATTTTTTGGTCTAGTTAACCTATTTAGAAACGAAATCATTTATCCTTGTAATTTCATAAACACAAACTGTAATCAAATATCGCAAGATCCGTGTTCTAACCCCCAATTAAGTGACGATACTCAAAACGTCATTTATCAATGCAATGCACCTGCATCCGCTGATACTTCCTGTATTAATAAATCTGAGCATTCAATTATTGAAAAGCACGTTTCACAGGTTAATACTTCCATTACAGAAACTATTATAAATTATTCAATTTCAAAAGTGCTTTTATTCAACAACCAAACAGAATCGAAATCTTCTACAAACATTCAAAAAACATCACAGTCAGTTAGGGTACAGCTAAAATACAGCATATTGAATCCTAACCAAGGTGTTTTAAATCAGAAAATGCAAGAGCTTCCGAAGGCCGACGGTTTGGGGATATCAACCGCCGCATCTTCTACGAAGACTCCCTTGGATCCAGTAAAACATTCCTGGAATCTACGACACCCGTAGTAACAGTTCCTGAAAAATGTCTTCAACAATTCTCGGACACATGCCGACCTCTCTCGTTTCGCCATTGGAACAATGCCATAAAAAGAGATTGTTCTTGGATATAACAGGATTAATATCTTTTTTTCATTATTTAATTTTACTGTTTAGTTTGTTTTCTCGGATAACCATCAACGAACTTCGCAAAAGCCTTAACCTTAACCAACCAAATTTTGTTATGTCAAAACGCGAAATTTTATGCAAAGGTCACGCGATTAAACAGCCTTATTACCTCGTAATTAAAACAATGCGAACATTCGACTTTTTGCTAACCGAGAAAATTACAACAGTGCAACTGCTATTGACCGAACTCAAATTATCTTATAATAATAGCAAAATCCATTTCGCTAATAAACTTTGGCATTATGTGCAGTGTACTAACTTTCAAGTACTTTTCAAGTTATACACAATAATAGCATTTGGACCTCCCAAATATATGTGTTACCGGATTAAGCTTCAAGTGTTCATTCTCCTCAAATAACAGGATACAAGAAGATTCTATCATACTCTCCAACAGGCAATTTCACCTAGTACTTCCTACAATCTTAGGACAAGGCTATGAATGCTGCCTTTGTTTTATGAGATACAACCCCACTTCTTCCATTCCTACGGACAAAATGAATACAACTACGTTTATCAATGTTAACCACAAACTTACTACATAGGCTAACGCTTTTAGATTCAATTAGCATAATTATTTTTAATTTTAAAAGTTACAACAAACAAATCGTAACGCAAGCATCACTTGTTCACGAAACACTTATTATGTTGTTCCTTGGTTTTGTTCACGTTCCTAAATTTTATTTCTTTCTTTCTAGTAAGAATTACAGAACGTCCTAACAAGTGATTCCTGTGCATTAAGTTTATTTTAATTAGGTTAAGTTTGTGACATCACCTTGCAATCAGCAACACATGTCTGGCCCTAAGCAATTGATGCCTACTAATAGCTACCAGCAGCAAAGGCCTTTCAATTCTTTGATTATTAGCACCTAATTATTAGAATGGATTTTTATTTTTTTGGTATCAAAATGATCTTTGTACACGTCCACACAAAAGTTATGGGTTTTGGGAGCGCAATATTGCGACCACGCTGAAAACGAGCGGCCGAAAGTTGGTCGCGGCGAGCGAGTTGATTGTAAAAGTGCTATTTTTTTTTGATAAAATGAGTAGATAAGCAGCAAGAGTTCGGCGACAAAATCCCATGTTATTTCTTATGAAGGTCCAACGTAGTAATTTTCGGTCAATTTCAAGGTCATTCGCGGTCTAGCGCGTGACCTCACCGCGCTCGCGTTATACACAGTACAGCGTGCGATATTACCACGTATACGGATCAAATCTACATATTACATTATGATTGATGCAGTCGTCCGAGATCGTAGTGATTTTATAACGAAGACATTGCGGCATCCTAGAAATGATTATACTTCTACGCTCACATCTAACAAATATTTCTTAATACTCACCCTGCTTCTACGTTTATGAATCATTTTCATTCCTTTTTATGCAAATGACGCGTGATCTAATTAATATTCAAATCAGGCGTGAATTAATCTAATTAACATGCGCGAATTAAATGATTGAAAACAATGCAGTGTTTGGTTTTCGGCAGACTAGTTTAGTATTTTCTTTACTTAAGAGCTAATATTTATTTTTAATAACATTTTCATTTCAACCATGATCTCAACCTAGAAAATTTTTTAAATAAACGCATTCAATTTACATAAGAATGTTTAAATAAGTATACTCTAAACAAAATTGAAAACATTTTATATTAATTACATGAATCTAATTACCCTAATTAAATTTATTTGTTCTAATAAAACGCTTAACGTTATTATCAAAGGTCGAAATTAAAAAGGTCCCCCTATACACGGTCCAGCGTGCAATATTACCTCGTATACGGATCAAATCTACATATTACATTATGATTGATACAATCGTCCGGGAGGGATCATAACGATTTTATAATAAAGACATCTCATCTCTCTCTCTCTCACATAAATTTATTTCAAAATAAATCTTATGTTGTCATTATACAATCAAATATACAAGCTGCCTCTAAACGCTTACTGTCAATCAACTGTCGGATTATCTCTATGGCATTTTGACCTGTTTAAATCCTAACGTCATAAACAACTTTCACTAATAAAAATAAATATTTTTATAATAATAATTAATTAACATATATTGATAATGAATTCGAATAAGTTCCTGAAAACACTCTAAATAGAATACGACTAACAAGGCCCGCATTTAACCGCTATTTTTCCCCGTTTTAGGTTTAACTACATGTCGACACTCTAACTTTTGCAATATCTTATAGTAAAGAATATTATTCTCAATCAGGATGACTGTTCATATCGAGCATGTCATTTTCTATATCTCATCTGCATATAACTTTTGAACTACAGACATTCCTAAAATATAAATCTATTAGTCATATCATTTAAAATGTGTAACATAATTAACATTATGTTATCAGAACTTGGATCTATGAGGATTATCTCTACGCCAACAAGAAACCTCGAGTAAAATGTATTGTCTCATCCGAAGGCCGTCAACTATTTCTTATCATAACACCATTAAGTTCAAAACAATGCAAATATAATTACTTTCAATATAGTCACTTGTTTAGTATTACATATTTCTTCGGAATGAAGGCCGATTACATCCTTATCTCATTAGATTACTTCAACCCCCAGTATTATTATTAATGTTTGAATTACGTAATGAAATTCAATGTTTACAGTCTGAAGATGTAATCTTTTAACATTTAAAACTATAAACGTTTAAAATTCACACACTTTAAAATACGTTAATCTTTTCAATATGTGATAATAAAAACAACAGACAGCTGACATCACAATCAAGACGTCATGTTTTTACCTTACCGATCTCATTTTTCATATAAATTAATAGATATGATATCCATTATCTCAACAAAATCATTAGCAAAGACGTGTTTTACCGTGCCTGTTCATATCGAGCATTTCATTTTCTATATCTCTTCTATATCTGCATATAACATTTCAACTACAGACATTCCTAAATATAAATCTATTAGTCATAACATTTATCCTTCTTAAATGATACAACATAGTATATTGCAATTCAATATGGTTTATTCAACTATTTTCACAATACATAGCATATGCAATTTTAGATTTGGATAATTATACATATACAGATTTATATCATATATAATTAACATATCACATATGCAATTTATAGATTAAATAATCAAATAAATCCCTAAAAACACTCTAAATTGAACACGAATAACGAGGCTTGCGTTTAACCGCTATTTTTCTCTTTTTAGATTTAAAAGTTATTAGATTAACTGAAAGAATATATTTTAAAAATTGAAGGCTTATAATTATTGTTCATCAGCTGCTGAGACCTTCTGCTGGTTTTGTTACGAGATTTGAATCATTAATAACACCGAATGACAATAGTTGAAAGCGTTAGATTGAAAAAGGGAGTTTTAAAAGAATAAAACCTTTTGAATGTTGCTGAATAATTATTCCTTGTTTAGGTCTGAACGAACCATACTACGTAGATGATGTATCAAACTTACCGGTACAAAGCACAGACGAGGTAGCATCACCCATGATTACAATCAAATACTCCGATGAATTAACAATGAGCTTATATACCCTCTACAGGTGTTACCGAGAAGACGATGTAAAGATGCGCCAATAAATTTAAGAATTTGGGGTAGTTTCCCTAGGAACCTGCGAAAAAAAATATTAAAGATTATAGTATGCAAGATAGTTAAAGAAATGATGCTTTTTAGCTAGACAATAAAGGTTTGCTGAGATTATATACCTTATAAGTTACTTCTATTAACAAGTTATGAACTATCAAATACTATTAGTCAAAACTGTCTGAACAACCACATTTACTATCAGCCAGTATGAAGTATGAATACGAAGGCGTATAAATTCGCATATAAACAGACATTAATCAATACAAATCATTTAAACGATCACAGATAAACACATACGTTTGCCTACTATAAATATATTCAAACTACTCATACATACTATAAACATGAGGAGCAGGACTATGAAACCATATAAACAGATACAAACATAGACATAGTAATCCATATGAATACATATAAATACATACATATAAACACGTAAGTACACATACTATAAAATAATATATTTAACCGCATGCAATCATGTAAACGGATGCAAAGTATGAAAACGAAGATATACTAACACATACAAAACAGATATTATTATAAATAGCCCATAATAGAATAGAATAGAAGTTAAAACGGGTATTATTTACATTTACATTTATTGCGGTAGCAATGCAAATTTGCTTTTAAATATATTTTAAATTGACATACATTATCAGAAAAGAATTTTAATATCAAGCAACCGCTAGTTGAAAAAAACTAAGCAACAGTACAAGGACTACAGTAGTTCTGAAAAAATTTACAATTAAAAGAATTAGATTAGATGTCTAGATCAATCAATCATTACTTCTTAATATTTTAAACTGAAAATTGGAATCATCTGAAACCGCATGAAATTTTAATTGTACGAATAACTCGTTCAACTATTGAAGTCTTAATCACGGAATACGTAGAGTAATGATTTATGTAGTATTCTTTCGTTAACTTTAACTCGATATATACAAATTCATATATGAGAGAAATGTTATATAAGTCGATACAGCCCTATAACTATCATTTATTGAGCTATACAAAGAGATTTATATCTACGCTAAACTAAAGATTAATAGAAGTAATGCATTCCTTATATCATAAGATAACGATAAAACACATGATTATTCTTAGACTAAGGTCTAATTTAGGTAGTCAAATTGTAGGTAATCGAATTGTAGGTACATATCATGATATGATATCATACAATTATATTCTAGTAAGAATTGTAATAAAGTCACTGATATAAATAACAACATTCTTTATCACGATCATCTATCATTATCATAATCATCTAATGTCATGCAGAGTCAGCATCTAGCTCCTAAGTTCGTATATGCGAGAATCGGTATTATATAACACACACATCAGTCTACATTCATCGTTCTAATATTGATAGGAACTTTCTAGAATCTATAAAGTTGTACTACATATATTCAACTAATTTGAATATCCGATAACGGGTACTCATTATACTTCTATGCACACAATCGATGTATCAGTACACTCCAACCACGTGATCAAGATTGTAGTATTCAAATCAAGCTTCCTAGCCTCTATACAAGTATTCTAGAACACAGAGTATTCATCACTAAACGTTTATGAATAATAATAATTTGTAACCATTTTCGATACCTTCAAAATATAAGTCTATGACATATGTTTGTAATACGTCTTTATAACTTTGAAATACAGGGTAGTTACCTCTTGCAATATCTACAGTTACGAGAACCCTGAAGACCTAACTTAGAGAAATAAGTCAGATAAATATTTTACTTTTATTGAAACGATAACTTTGCATACTAATATATGAAAATAATATAATGTATATCGCCTGATAAATAAAATTGAAATTATTCTTATTCTTTTACAATGAAATTTGTTTTTAAAAACACGATGAAGCGTTATGTATATTAATGCAGGAGTTCTGTTAAAGGCATTCGTTATTTAGAGATTCGCTTATAAGTATACTATCTATTTAGCTGATTCAATAAAAATTTCGTTATTTTTAAAAATTCCTAACAAGGGTTCAAGGTTCTTTGTCTGTTTTAGAATATTCAAAGACAATATATGTATAAATTATCGTGAGACTCCTGCTGTATATAAAACGCCATATATAAAATTAGAGATAAAAATTTATCCTGTGTATTGGTGAATACTCAAATATTCACGGAAATATAACAATCGGTACATGTGACGATACTAATCAGTCTGACGTGGAATATATATATTTTATATTATACAAACGGAGAGAAAAGAATAGGTACAATCGGATTATGATCATAACAGGCTCACAATGATTATTATAAACATCTTAACAGAATAAAAAGGGCGATATGAATATAACTTATAGGATTTAATCAAACTAGAAAAATATCGATATATATCCTGCGTTGAGAAAGTAATTATACTATACAAGCATCCAGTATGTAAAGTAAAAGGAATTAGACTCAACTATGATGTAATGAAACTCATCAACGATCATCTTTTATCCCGATGACGTTATAGGGTGACATTATGAAGTCGTACTAATATATGAAAATAATGTACTGCCTGATAAATAAAATTATTCTTTTACAGTGAAGAGTGTTTTGGGGAAAACCTTAATGTAGCTGCTGAGCTCTGCTAGCCAGCTTCACTTATAAGTTCACATCACTTAACTGATTCAATAAAAATTTCGATATTTAAAAATTCCTAACATGGATAGCTTTATCTGTTTTAGAATATTCAAAGGCAGTATATGACAATAAATTATCGTGAGACTCCTGATCTATACAAAACGCCTTATATAAAATTAGAGATAAAAAATTAAACCTATGATATATGGTGAAAATGCAAATATTCAACAATTCTAACCCCAATTCTTCTACTTTTCTAGACGTAATGTAATTTTGAACTGATTTCTAACCTTTTTCGTTATATCTACTACCCTTGTAAACGATTTCTACATATGCCTTCTTACTGTATATAATTTTGCCCCATGTAGATATTCGTCGTATCTATAGTAAACTCATATTTTAACGTTATTTTACAATATATCAGCCATTTTCAATGGTTTCGAAATACGCAGATATGTAATAATATACTATATACTCTTGTAGGATATTCATCGTTGAATATAGTAAACTTGTATGATTAATATTAATTTGTAATTATTTTCAGCACCTTCGAAATATATATATCTTTAACATATGTCATATGTTTTGTAATACATCTTTATAACTTTGAAACTCTACGTGATTTTCTCTTACAATATCTATAGTTATGAGAACCTTGAAGACTTAACCTGGAGAAATAAAACAGATAAATATTTTACTTTTTATTGAAACTAGTTAACTTATATTCTAACATACAAATGTACAACAACAAAATAGAAAAGTATACTTGAGGGTAACATTTTGTATAACCATTATCTTTTATTCTATAATACCTTCTTCTTTAAGCTCAGAAATAATTGAAATAATCTCATCATAGTTTTCTAAACTACTGCTACCCCTCTGTTTTAAGGTATACAGTAGACGAAGCCTGTCGACAAATTGATTCCAATACGGCGTTTTGTTTTTTAGAATTAGAAATTGGTAGCTTGAGGTTAGAGCCTACGAATACATTTTTAGGACAGAACGTAGGGAGCTGAGTAAGTACAAAACAACATACTTTTATACAAGAACGTTTATTGATACGAATACATAACTTATATATAATATCTATTAAAATAGTACATTTCGTATACACTAATAATGATACTACATACCCGACTATAAAGTAAACATGGTAAGTATAACAGCAGTTTAAAAGAATAGATAGTAAATATAACTATATCTAATTATTTTGTACTGATATAAAAATCCGCGGATCGACTGATGTTGCGTCTAGTCCTGTTTAATTAAGGGTGACGGTCTAAGCTAATGTCATACAAAACATGCAAAAGTTTGATAAAATACATGACTGCATGCTCATTTTATGTCAGCACTTGATAAAAATAATTGTAGTACATTTGTATATATTATTTCACTCTGCAGGAAGTCTTTTAAATAGATGAAATATATAATTTTGTATTTAGTAAATTATAAGGTTAGTGCGAGAGATTAACGATCCCTGACCAAAGGGTTAAGGGCTAAGGTTAAGGGTTAAGGTTGAAGCATGAAGGGTTAAGGGTGAAGGGAGAAGGGAGAAGGGTGAAGGGAGAAGGGTGAAGGGAGAAGGGTGAAGGGTGAAGGGAGAAGGGTAAGGTTTCGTCGTGATAGAGCAGAAGCAGAACATATTTATCGTGATACTCATAAACAGGTTGTATCTCCTTTGGAAACTATTGTCGAATCAGTTAGCAGTTTAAAAGAATAGATAGTAAATATAACTATATCTAATTATTTTATAAAATACTATGTTAACTAAGAGATTATATACAGAATATATACGCCTGTATTCGACCTCTAGAGGGTTCATAAGACTAGACTAGACCAGACCAGACCAGACCAGACTAGACCAGACCAGACCAGACCAGACCAGACCAGACCAGATCAGACCAGACCATACCAGACCAGACTAGACTAGAGTATAGATGATAGACTGTAAAATCATGAACAATTATACCACCTGTAATATAATAGAGCTTACTTCATATTTTAAAATTAGTGGCTGAATCTAATTATTACAGAAATTCAATTGTAGAAACTGAAGATGTAATCTTTAAAACATCTAAAGTTAGAAGTTTTTAGTAGTCAGATTAGATTAATAGAGGGTGTTATAATCAAATCGTTTTTAGAAACTATTTTTTTTGTAAGTAGCTACATGCTCTAACCTAATAAATGTTTTATGAACTAATCTTAATAGAGATTCTTGAATCTTTGCAACAACCGGAGTCTAAAATCTATAACCTTAATATAATTTTGGGGGTCTAACCTAGATTGCTTCATTTAATTTAATCATTTATATTAATATTATATTGATTTATCATGCAATTTTGGGTTTTAAAGTAAAGTAAAGAAGAATTAATGTTTTTTATAGCAGAATTTTGAAATAAACTTCTAAACTTTGTATTCATCGTTTTGTCCCGAGCTATCTCAATTTCAAAATCAAGACTACAGCTATGTTGTTTTTCCTTACGGCGCCAATCTTACAAAACAAATAGTTTCTAAAAACGATTTGATTATAACACCCTCTATTAATCTAATCTGACTACTAAAAACTTCTAACTTTAGATGTTTTAAAGATTACATCTTCAGTTTCTACAATTGAATTTCTGTAATAATTAGATTCAGCCACTAATTTTAAAATATGAAGTAAGCTCTATTATATTACAGGTGGTATAATTGTTCATGATTTTACAGTCTATCATCTATACTCTAGTCTAGTCTGGTCTGGTATGGTCTGGTCTGATCTGGTCTGGTCTGGTCTGGTCTGGTCTGGTCTGGTCTGGTCTAGTCTGGTCTGGTCTGGTCTGGTCTAGTCTAGTCTTATGAACCCTCTAGAGGTCGAATACAGGCGTATATATTCTGTATATAATCTCTTAGTTAACATAGTATTTTATAAAATAATTAGATATAGTTATATTTACTATCTATTCTTTTAAACTGCTAACTGATTCGACAATAGTTTCCAAAGGAGATATAACCTGTTTATGAGTATCACGATAAATATGTTCTGCTTCTGCTCTATCACGACGAAACCTTACCCTTCTCCCTTCACCCTTCACCCTTCTCCCTTCACCCTTCTCCCTTCACCCTTCTCCCTTCTCCCTTCACCCTTAACCCTTCATGCTTCAACCTTAACCCTTAACCTTAGCCCTTAACCCTTCGGTCAGGGATCGTTAATCTCTCGCACTAACCTTATAATTTACTAAATACAAAATTATATATTTCATCTATTTAAAAGACTTCCTGCAGAGTGAAAGAATATATACAAATGTACTACAATTATTTTTATCAAGTGCTGACATAAAATGAGCATGCAGTCATGTATTTTATCAAACTTTTGCATGTTTTGTATGACATTAGCTTAGACCGTCACCCTTAATTAAACAGGACTAGACGCAACATCAGTCGATCCGCGGATTTTTATATCAGTACAAAATAATTAGATATAGTTATATTTACTATCTATTCTTTTAAACTGCTGTTATACTTACCATGTTTACTTTATAGTCGGGTATGTAGTATCATTATTAGTGTATACGAAATGTACTATTTTAATAGATATTATATATAAGTTATGTATTATGTTTTAAGTAATGTCGAAGCTATTCGTATCAATAAACGTTCTTGTATAAAAGTATGTTGTTTTGTACTTACTCAGCTCCCTACGTTCTGTCCTAAAAATGTATTCGTAGGCTCTAACCTCAAGCTACCAATTTCTAATTCTAAAAAACAAAACGCCGTATTGGAATCAATTTGTCGACAGGCTTCGTCTACTGTATACCTTAAAACAGAGGGGTAGCAGTAGTTTAGAAAACTATGATGAGATTATTTCAATTATTTCTGAGCTTAAAGAAGAAGGTATTATAGAATAAAAGATAATGGTTATACAAAATGTTACCCTCAAGTATACTTTTCTATTTTGTTGTTGTACATTTGTATGTTAGAATATAAGTTGTCTAGTTTCGAATATGTATGTTAGAATATAAGTTAACTAGTTTCAATAAAAAGTAAAATATTTATCTGTTTTATTTCTCCAGGTTAAGTCTTCAAGGTTCTCATAACTATAGATATTGTAAGAGAAAATCACGTAGAGTTTCAAAGTTATAAAGATGTATTACAAAACATATGACATATGTTAAAGATATATATATTTCGAAGGTGCTGAAAATAATTACAAATTAATATTAATCATACAAGTTTACTATATTCAACGATGAATATCCTACAAGAGTATATAGTATATTATTACATATCTGCGTATTTCGAAACCATTGAAAATGGCTGATATATTGTAAAATAACGTTAAAATATGAGTTTACTATAGATACGACGAATATCTACATGGGGCAAAATTATATACAGTAAGAAGGCATATGTAGAAATCGTTTACAAGGGTAGTAGATATAACGAAAAAGGTTAGAAATCAGTTCAAAATTACATTACGTCTAGAAAAGTAGAAGAATTGGGGTTAGAATTGTTGAATATTTGCATTTTCACCATATATCATAGGTTTAATTTTTTATCTCTAATTTTATATAAGGCGTTTTGTATAGATCAGGAGTCTCACGATAATTTATTGTCATATACTGCCTTTGAATATTCTAAAACAGATAAAGCTATCCATGTTAGGAATTTTTAAATATCGAAATTTTTATTGAATCAGTTAAGTGATGTGAACTTATAAGTGAAGCTGGCTAGCAGAGCTCAGCAGCTACATTAAGGTTTTCCCCAAAACACTCTTCACTGTAAAAGAATAATTTTATTTATCAGGCAGTACATTATTTTCATATATTAGTACGACTTCATAATGTCACCCTATAACGTCATCGGGATAAAAGATGATCGTTGATGAGTTTCATTACATCATAGTTGAGTCTAATTCCTTTTACTTTACATACTGGATGCTTGTATAGTATAATTACTTTCTCAACGCAGGATATATATCGATATTTTTCTAGTTTGATTAAATCCTATAAGTTATATTCATATCGCCCTTTTTATTCTGTTAAGATGTTTATAATAATCATTGTGAGCCTGTTATGATCATAATCCGATTGTACCTATTCTTTTCTCTCCGTTTGTATAATATAAAATATATATATTCCACGTCAGACTGATTAGTATCGTCACATGTACCGATTGTTATATTTCCGTGAATATTTGAGTATTCACCAATACACAGGATAAATTTTTATCTCTAATTTTATATATGGCGTTTTATATACAGCAGGAGTCTCACGATAATTTATACATATATTGTCTTTGAATATTCTAAAACAGACAAAGAACCTTGAACCCTTGTTAGGAATTTTTAAAAATAACGAAATTTTTATTGAATCAGCTAAATAGATAGTATACTTATAAGCGAATCTCTAAATAACGAATGCCTTTAACAGAACTCCTGCATTAATATACATAACGCTTCATCGTGTTTTTAAAAACAAATTTCATTGTAAAAGAATAAGAATAATTTCAATTTTATTTATCAGGCGATATACATTATATTATTTTCATATATTAGTATGCAAAGTTATCGTTTCAATAAAAGTAAAATATTTATCTGACTTATTTCTCTAAGTTAGGTCTTCAGGGTTCTCGTAACTGTAGATATTGCAAGAGGTAACTACCCTGTATTTCAAAGTTATAAAGACGTATTACAAACATATGTCATAGACTTATATTTTGAAGGTATCGAAAATGGTTACAAATTATTATTATTCATAAACGTTTAGTGATGAATACTCTGTGTTCTAGAATACTTGTATAGAGGCTAGGAAGCTTGATTTGAATACTACAATCTTGATCACGTGGTTGGAGTGTACTGATACATCGATTGTGTGCATAGAAGTATGAGTACCCGTTATCGGATATTCAAATTAGTTGAATATATGTAGTACAACTTTATAGATTCTAGAAAGTTCCTATCAATATTAGAACGATGAATGTAGACTGATGTGTGTGTTATATAATACCGATTCTCGCATATACGAACTTAGGAGCTAGATGCTGACTCTGCATGACATTAGATGATTATGATAATGATAGATGATCGTGATAAAGAATGTTGTTATTTATATCAGTGACTTTATTACAATTCTTACTAGAATATAATTGTATGATATCATATCATGATATGTACCTACAATTCGATTACCTACAATTTGACTACCTAAATTAGACCTTAGTCTAAGAATAATCATGTGTTTTATCGTTATCTTATGATATAAGGAATGCATTACTTCTATTAATCTTTAGTTTAGCGTAGATATAAATCTCTTTGTATAGCTCAATAAATGATAGTTATAGGGCTGTATCGACTTATATAACATTTCTCTCATATATGAATTTGTATATATCGAGTTAAAGTTAACGAAAGAATACTACATAAATCATTACTCTACGTATTCCGTGATTAAGACTTCAATAGTTGAACGAGTTATTCGTACAATTAAAATTTCATGCGGTTTCAGATGATTCCAATTTTCAGTTTAAAATATTGAGAAGTAATGATTGATTGATCTAGACATCTAATCTAATTCTTTTAATTGTAAATTTTTTCAGAACTACTGTAGTCCTTGTACTGTTGCTTAGTTTTTTTCAACTAGCGGTTGCTTGATATTAAAATTCTTTTCTGATAATGTATGTCAATTTAAAATATATTTAAAAGCAAATTTGCATTGCTACCGCAATAAATGTAAATGTAAATAATACCCGTTTTAACTTCTATTCTATTCTATTATGGGCTATTTATAATAATATCTGTTTTGTATGTGTTAGTATATCTTCGTTTTCATACTTTGCATCCGTTTACATGATTGCATGCGGTTAAATATATTATTTTATAGTATGTGTACTTACGTGTTTATATGTATGTATTTATATGTATTCATATGGATTACTATGTCTATGTTTGTATCTGTTTATATGGTTTCATAGTCCTGCTCCTCATGTTTATAGTATGTATGAGTAGTTTGAATATATTTATAGTAGGCAAACGTATGTGTTTATCTGTGATCGTTTAAATGATTTGTATTGATTAATGTCTGTTTATATGCGAATTTATACGCCTTCGTATTCATACTTCATACTGGCTGATAGTAAATGTGGTTGTTCAGACAGTTTTGACTAATAGTATTTGATAGTTCATAACTTGTTAATAGAAGTAACTTATAAGGTATATAATCTCAGCAAACCTTTATTGTCTAGCTAAAAAGCATCATTTCTTTAACTATCTTGCATACTATAATCTTTAATATTTTTTTTCGCAGGTTCCTAGGGAAACTACCCCAAATTCTTAAATTTATTGGCGCATCTTTACATCGTCTTCTCGGTAACACCTGTAGAGGGTATATAAGCTCATTGTTAATTCATCGGAGTATTTGATTGTAATCATGGGTGATGCTACCTCGTCTGTGCTTTGTACCGGTAAGTTTGATACATCATCTACGTAGTATGGTTCGGTCAGACCTAAACAAGGAATAATTATTCAGCAACATTCAAAAGGTTTTATTCTTTTAAAACTCCCTTTTTCAATCTAACGCTTTCAACTATTGTCATTCGGTGTTATTAATGATTCAAATCTCGTAACAAAACCAGCAGAAGGTCTCAGCAGCTGATGAACAATAATTATAAGCCTTCAATTTTTAAAATATATTCTTTCAGTTAATCTAATAACTTTTAAATCTAAAAAGAGAAAAATAGCGGTTAAACGCAAGCCTCGTTATTCGTGTTCAATTTAGAGTGTTTTCAGGGATTTATTTGATTATTTAATCTATAAATTGCATATGTGATATGTTAATTATATATGATATAAATCTGTATATGTATAATTATCCAAATCTAAAATTGCATATGCTATGTATTGTGAAAATAGTTGAATAAACCATATTGAATTGCAATATACTATGTTGTATCATTTAAGAAGGATAAATGTTATGACTAATAGATTTATATTTAGGAATGTCTGTAGTTGAAATGTTATATGCAGATATAGAAGAGATATAGAAAATGAAATGCTCGATATGAACAGGCACGGTAAAACACGTCTTTGCTAATGATTTTGTTGAGATAATGGATATCATATCTATTAATTTATATGAAAAATGAGATCGGTAAGGTAAAAACATGACGTCTTGATTGTGATGTCAGCTGTCTGTTGTTTTTATTATCACATATTGAAAAGATTAACGTATTTTAAAGTGTGTGAATTTTAAACGTTTATAGTTTTAAATGTTAAAAGATTACATCTTCAGACTGTAAACATTGAATTTCATTACGTAATTCAAACATTAATAATAATACTGGGGGTTGAAGTAATCTAATGAGATAAGGATGTAATCGGCCTTCATTCCGAAGAAATATGTAATACTAAACAAGTGACTATATTGAAAGTAATTATATTTGCATTGTTTTGAACTTAATGGTGTTATGATAAGAAATAGTTGACGGCCTTCGGATGAGACAATACATTTTACTCGAGGTTTCTTGTTGGCGTAGAGATAATCCTCATAGATCCAAGTTCTGATAACATAATGTTAATTATGTTACACATTTTAAATGATATGACTAATAGATTTATATTTTAGGAATGTCTGTAGTTCAAAAGTTATATGCAGATGAGATATAGAAAATGACATGCTCGATATGAACAGTCATCCTGATTGAGAATAATATTCTTTACTATAAGATATTGCAAAAGTTAGAGTGTCGACATGTAGTTAAACCTAAAACGGGGAAAAATAGCGGTTAAATGCGGGCCTTGTTAGTCGTATTCTATTTAGAGTGTTTTCAGGAACTTATTCGAATTCATTATCAATATATGTTAATTAATTATTATTATAAAAATATTTATTTTTATTAGTGAAAGTTGTTTATGACGTTAGGATTTAAACAGGTCAAAATGCCATAGAGATAATCCGACAGTTGATTGACAGTAAGCGTTTAGAGGCAGCTTGTATATTTGATTGTATAATGACAACATAAGATTTATTTTGAAATAAATTTATGTGAGAGAGAGAGAGATGAGATGTCTTTATTATAAAATCGTTATGATCCCTCCCGGACGATTGTATCAATCATAATGTAATATGTAGATTTGATCCGTATACGAGGTAATATTGCACGCTGGACCGTGTATAGGGGGACCTTTTTAATTTCGACCTTTGATAATAACGTTAAGCGTTTTATTAGAACAAATAAATTTAATTAGGGTAATTAGATTCATGTAATTAATATAAAATGTTTTCAATTTTGTTTAGAGTATACTTATTTAAACATTCTTATGTAAATTGAATGCGTTTATTTAAAAAATTTTCTAGGTTGAGATCATGGTTGAAATGAAAATGTTATTAAAAATAAATATTAGCTCTTAAGTAAAGAAAATACTAAACTAGTCTGCCGAAAACCAAACACTGCATTGTTTTCAATCATTTAATTCGCGCATGTTAATTAGATTAATTCACGCCTGATTTGAATATTAATTAGATCACGCGTCATTTGCATAAAAAGGAATGAAAATGATTCATAAACGTAGAAGCAGGGTGAGTATTAAGAAATATTTGTTAGATGTGAGCGTAGAAGTATAATCATTTCTAGGATGCTGCAATGTCTTCGTTATAAAATCACTACGATCTCGGACGACTGCATCAATCATAATGTAATATGTAGATTCGATCCGTATACGTGGTAATATCGCACGCTGTACTGTGTATAACGCGAGCGCGGTGAGGTCACGCGCTAGACCGCGAATGACCTTGAAATTGACCGAAAATTACTACGTTGGACCTTAGCGATTTCCCATGTTAATTTCCATAAGGATTGCCGCAGAACTCTTATAGCATATCTACTAAAATGCGATTTTAAAAAAATGTAGCAGACGGATTTTGAAAATTTTTTCACCATTCAATTCAGCACATTTTACTGCGTTGAATGGCTATTCAAACATAGAAAACGTATAGAGAACACCATTTCGCGCGGATGTGAACCGGCCTTGTTATTTCAAAACTATTCAAGTTAAATCGATAAAATTTGGTATGCATGCTATTTACAAAGCCTCCTATTATTTCCACAGTTTTATTGTTTTTTTGATTGACAAGGTCGGGAGCTATACAGCCAACTTGATTTGTTTTAAATAGGAAGGGGGGTCAAATCGCATACCGTTTGAAAGGTATTTTCAAGTAGAATTCAGCGTCATGCCACTTGCCATAGTTATATCTAAAGATAACTTCGCTATTGTAAATTAAAGATTGGGAGTAGGTATTAAATGAATAACTAAAGATCCAGTTAGCGCTGAAAACAATGGTTAGTTTATGCTGTTTACCGAACGTCAAAAGCTTAAAACTGTGCCCGAAGTGCTAAATTATGGAGCATCCTACAGAAAAAGAACGTATAGAAATCTTGATGATGATAGGATACGGTGATAGAAGACGCAGTCATGCAGAAGTACGCGATTTGTTTAATGCGACGTATCCTGACCGCAACCCATTCGCCAAATCTACGGTTACTAAAACAATGAAGCGTTTTAGGGAAACAGGTACTGTAAATGTTAAATCTGGCCGTCCAAAAACAGCAACAAAGGATGAAAATTCTGTAAATGTTATGTTGGATGTTATTAATACGCCAAGGACTTCGGTACAGCAACTAGCAGCAAATCATGATATATCCAAGTCTTCCGTCTGCAGAGTTTTGAAGCGTCAAAGATTTCACCCTTATAAAGTAAACTTGGTGCAAGAATTAAATGAAGACGACTTCGACAGAAGATTAGAATTGTGTGAAGAAATTATGCATCGAATAAATGCTGATCCACATTTCATCCATAATATCGTGTTTTCTGATGAAGCTATACTTTTTTGCTAAATGGCAAAGTACATAAGCAAAACTGCATATACTGAGCAGACAGTAATCCTCATTGGATGGCATGATCCTCACACAATTTCCAAAAAAAGTTAATGTTTGGGCAGCTACGTAACAATAAATTTAACTGAATACGAGTAGTCTTATGTTTTAATTTTGCGCCTAAATAATTTGTTTATGTATGCTGGCCCATAATCACTTTTCTAACATACTAAAATGCATTCATCTTTCACAGGTATTGTTGGACAGAACATTATAGGCCCCTTTTTGATTGAAGGGAATCTTACTGCGGCTAAAAATCTGCAACTACTACAAGATAATATCATTCCTCATCTAACAAGATTATACTCCAATGAAAACGATCCTAACGTAGTTAGCAACACGCTATGGTTTCAACATGATGGAGCCCCTCCGCATTATAGTCACGAAGTTCGTGCTTATTTGAACAACGTCTTTCCGGAAAAGTGGATTGGACGTCGAGGACGTATTGAATGGCCACCGCGATCACCTGACTTATCCCCACTAGATTTTTTCTTGTGGGGTTACCTGAAGAGCCGTATTTACCTCGATAAACCAAATAACTTGAATGAACTAGTGCAACGAATTCGAGAAGAAACAGCAAATATTCCTTGCGAGTTCATTTTGAATTCAATTGAAGGATTTTCTAATCGAATTTATTACTGCCAAGAGGCGAATGGGAACAGTTTGAGCATCGCTTATAAATGTTCCATTCTTGTACTAGATGCACTTCATAAACTTAAAACACGGTTTCAACAATCTGATGTTACATTAAACACCATAAAACAATTCATTGTTCCCCATGCTAACTGGATCTTTAGTTATCCATTTAATACCTACTCCCAATCTTTAATTTACAATAGCGAAGTTATCTTTAGACATAACTATGGCAAGTGGCATGTCGCTGACTTGAAAACGGTATGCGATTTGACCTCCCTTCCTATTTAAAAAAATCAAGTTGGCTGTGCAGCTCCCGACCTTGTCAATTAAAAAAATAATAAAATAATAGGAGGCTTTGTAAACAGCATGCATACCAAATGTTATCGATTTAGCTTGAATAGTTTTGAAATAACAAGGCAGGTTCCATACATTTGGTACGCACTGTATACCTACACAAATTGTTTGAAAAGTAAATTCTTAAATACTTGTATAGTCGTATGGTCATCCAATGTAATAACCTACATGAAAGATGAAAAAGTTAAGTATAGTACTCTATAATAGCATTGAAGATCTTTTAAAGTATATAGGTACTCTATAATAACTACTTAAATTTGTAATTATCAACCAACAAGTTTACATTTGCATTATTAATGAACAAGTAATTACAATAACACATTATAATAAATGTTAAAATATGAATAAACTAATAAAAATAACAGCCTAATTAAATACAAATTACAAATCGTCAACTGTGCTAAAGCAAAATAAAATGAATAAGAAGAAATTTTAAAAGAACAATTTTTAATTTTCAGCTTAAAAAAGGGGAACAATTCCTCCTAGGTAAGATATTATTGTAGGTCAATCACGAATTCAAATTATAAAATTACCTTCTTTAGAAAGCGATAATGTTCTCCAAAGTAAGGCTAGCCAACACATAGAAAAGTATTAATTGTTACTTTATTAGTGACACAGAAAAATGTTTAGCGGTAGGTATCTTCCTCCTTGGTAGGTATCATCAGCCACAAATTGTTACAATATCCAAGTCCAAGAGTTGTGCTTAAGTACAAAATAGCAATGGCAATATATATTTATACTTTTAATCAAAAAAGTCGGCTAACAACACTACAAATTATATAGAAAGTGGCAGCAGCGCTAATCTTCTTTTAAACACACATTAGAAGATGGTAGATAATTACACTTAACACGAAACAGTGTTCTCATTTTACTGCACAGAGATTTGGCCCATTGATTGTTTACGAATATTAAAATTAAGTTAGCTTAAAGTTAGCTCAAAATTAATAGATAAACAATTCAATAAAGACGGTTAATAGGCCAGTAAAATAAGATCCGTTTTGAACGGTTGGTGAAAATAAATGATGGAAAGCGGGAGATCGTTTCGATCGCTTCGTTTGAGGTCAAATATAAATATCCTAGGTTTGCACGGTCCCTCGACTCGAGCTTACCTGAGGGTATCAAAAGAACCACGAAATCTTCGGACCTTTTTTAGTTTTTTGCTTATAATTCCAAAGCGGTGCTTTCCAATGAAAACTTCACTATTACAAGAATTAAAGAGCATTAAATTTTGCGTCGGATGAGTATCCAACACTTTAAATTCGATCCAGTGGTATGGTCGAAATCGATGGCCGAGGAACGACAATTTAACAAATTTTCGATTTTCCGTCAGACCGAACGCCCAGAGGCTTTCCGTATAAAAAAACCCGTTCGACTCATTCTGATTGTTAATATAAGTCGAGAAATACCTACGCTTTGATATTATAGGGGTTGCCGGATTAACTTAATGGCCATTTTTTTGTCATCCCCCATCACAGCAATTAGAATCAATTCATATGAAGTAGTGCAGTATTGATCACTCGATCATTAATATAGTTTTTTGTGTGTTCACCCCTATCACCCCTAAGTATTGGTAGATCAAAACCACTGTCATTTTATTTTTATTCCACTTAATTGAAATATGGCAGCCATATTTGTTTCGTGGTGCACGACGTTGCTTGCAGTTTTTGGATGTAAACGTAACTCTTGATATCTGAAGAACGGTTGATCCTAGAGACCTCCGGTATAAATGATTGTATTGCTCACATGTCGGACTACATTTTTTAATCATAAACATAATATTGATATGACGTATCATAACGAGAACTTCAAAGCCCATACATACCAAAATAGTAAAATTTCAGATCTAAAATATTTTATACATAAACTACCTCTAACCGTGTACGTTTAAATAGAGAATCCGCCCTAAGACTTCATTTTTATCTGGGTATATCAAATATGCCCCCATAAAAGCGGAGATTTTTGTAAAAACTTTAATCTTCGGGATTAAATCACACCCATAAGTAAGCGTCATACAAAAATTATGTTTAGATTTAAAAATGTAGTACGACATGTGAGCAATAGAATCATTTTTAGCGCAGGTCTCTAGGATCAACCGTTCTTGAGATATCAAGAGTTAAGTTTACATCAAAAAACTGCAAGCAACGTCGTGCACCACGAAACAAATATGGCTGCCATATTTCAATCAAATGGAATAAAAATAAAATGACAGTGGTTTTGATCTACCAATA
This sequence comes from Agrypnus murinus, assembly GCA_929113105.1. NCBI lineage: Eukaryota > Metazoa > Arthropoda > Insecta > Coleoptera > Elateridae > Agrypnus > Agrypnus murinus. The sequence continues at coordinate 63,846,001 of OV816025.1, forward strand.
CTTAGGGGTGATAACACACAAAAAATATCTTTTTTGGAAATGATCGAGCGACCAGTACTGCACTACTTCATATGGATTGATCCTAATTGCTAGGATGGGGAATGATGAAAAATGGCCATTAATCTAATCCGGCAACCTCTATAATATCAAAGCTTAGATATTTCTCGACTTATATTAACAATCAGAATGAGTCCAACGGGTTTTTTTATACGGAAAGCGTCTAGGCGTCCGGTCTGACGGAAAATCGAAAATTTGCAAAATTGTCGTTTCTCGACCGTCGATTTCGACCATACCACTGGACCGATTTTAAAGTGTTGGATACTCATCCGACGCAGAATTTAATGCTTTTTAACTCTTATAATAGTAAAGTTTTCGTTGGAAAGCACCTGTTTGAAGTTATAAGCGAAAAACTAAAAAAGGTCCGAAGATTTCGTGGTTCTTTTGATGCCCTCAGGTAAGCTCATTTGCAGTGGCGTAACTATGTAAGATTGCGCGCCCCTGCAAGACCTACGTTTGCGCCCCTCATAGATACAATTGTACGTAGGTAACTTTTGTTAAAATAAAATACACAGTAGCTAATAATTTTATTATTCATTACTTTTTCATTTGGTTGTATGTATCTCTTTAAAAAATATTTATATGATTAATGAGATTTAACACTGATTATATTTTTTCCGGGCTTTAACGCCGGCGAATTGGCCAATTAAACTGGCTATTGTTTTTGCTATTTCCGCTATAAATCTTAATATATTGGATAAAACTTTAGATTAGGTCCCACCCGCACAAGCTATATATGACCATTCGATGGGTCTCATCGAGCTGAACAACAGTGTTCTAACCTAACCTAACCTAACCGAATCTAAGTCAACCCAACCGAACCTAACCTAACCTAACCTAAGTTTATGTTAGGTTTCGTTTTTATCTATTCATACGTATTTTTATTTAGTTTTTGGTTAGGTTAGGATAGATTAGGTTAGGTGAGGTTAAGTTAGGTCGCATGCGCATTAAAACATGCATTTTCAGGTAGGGTGGCCGTGCGGGTGGAAGGCTATGGTTTCCTTTCCAAAAAAGTTTTTGGCGATTATCTCTAAAACTACTGTGCTCCAAAACTTATTGTTCAGCTAGCTGAGACACATCGAATGGTATATAGGATGTGCGAGTGCGGGTGGCGGACCTGGAATGGACGACAGTACATTTATTTTGAGGTTTTTAAACAAGTTTCAAATTTCATTACAATGTACAAGTACAGCACGAAGTACGTACGACGAAAGTTTATTGATTATTGTTAGCGTCTCCGTCAAAGCAGATAAACATAATCACTACTTATTTATTTAAGTGTCTTATTTAAACACCTAATATTCTTGTAACACAATATCCTCTAATTGTTTGGGGCAATGTATATCCATATTTTCTTTTACTGTTTTCATATAATGTTTTTTACCTCCAATGCTTGTTTTAAAAAATTTCCAACGAAATAAAACTTTACGAAAGTAGCGCCCTTCGGACGGTTGCGCCCCCCGCGTCGCAGGGTCTGCTGGGGCGGTAGTTACGCCACTGCTCATTTGCCGTCAAACGAAGCGATCTCCCGCTTTCCAACATTTATTTCCACCAACGGATTCTATTTTACTGGCCTATAATTTAATTTATTAGTTAATATTTTTAAACCTAGATTATAGATTATTTAATAATGCTAATTTGTACAAAAATTGTTTAATAATAATAATAATTATAGTTTAACTATAGTCCCTTAAGATATTTTGTTACGAATCTCTACTATGCCGTTGAAGTTCTTCTGCATCAAAATTAAACTGAAATTTTGTGAGGTGTTCTACATTTTTCTTATGTAGTTCTTCAACAGAAGGTAGTTCACCCCCATAGTCTTCTGGCAGACACTTTTTTGGTATCCATTTTTCATAGAATTCTTCCATATTCAAACTTGATGTGTGGAATAACATCTGAAACCAAAATTCCAATTACAATAATCTAACACGGTGCAATAAAGTTCACAAGATCAGATCTCTAAAGAGTCTTACGTTTAGAGCAGTGCCGTAACTACCACCCGGACAGCCCGGGCAACGTCCGGGGGCCCCGACCCAAGGTAGCCCCAGCTCAAAAGAAATGTTTATGTTATCAAATTCATTATCGATACAACACACAATACAAATAAATTGAAAAATAATTTAGAGCACTTAAGATTTTTGTCCGTCGAGTAAAATTCTAAACATGTATTGTCATGATATATGGCATACTATTGGAGAGATTGCACCCCTTTTTACAAACAAGCTAGTTGGGTGGCGTAACATCCAGCAGGAAATTTTTTTTATATATAATTGTATTAAATGAAACTAAAGAAAAATGCTTCAATTTAATAAAAAAACACTCTAGAAGACACTAGGTAGAAAAAGGATAAATCTTAAAGTCGATTTTTCTTTCTATCGTGATAAAATTTCATTATTTAGATAACGATATGCTATTGTTACATAATTTTGTATGCAAATATGAATTTGAAGCCATTTCAAGGTTTGTTTTGACTTAAAACAGACAAGGTGCTTAGTTGGAATGATGTACGCAAATATTTATTACCTTACCTACAGGATTAATTGATAAAAGATTTCTTACAAATTAACGATTTGGTAGTTTCATTATAATATTGTTGTTTATGAAGATTAAAAGCTCTCGTGGGTTGAAATATTTTATTGAGTTATTTTTAAGCAGTCTTTAGGCACAACTGAGACATAAACGTAAATATGGGAATTATTTATCATAGAAGATGTATTAGTTTGAAAATACATATTTCTGCGTTCAACCATAAAGATCTAAAATCATGCAATTTAGTTGCCATCTTATAGTTTGGATATTGAAAATTGTGTGAATATTGTTCAATAGGATGTAAGAATAGATTTTGTAAGAAGAGAAAGATGTAACTAGGCGGTTTTAAATAATTAATTCAGTTTTTAATTATATTTGTATGCATTTGAAAACTGATTTGGTTGACAAGTTATAGCCATTTTATTATTTTGTTTTAGTATAACTATTATATGCCTTGGAAAAGAGGAATCTTATTATGGAATTTGTTTAAACAATTATTAATAATTATTAACAAATATTTTTCATAGATTCATATTTATTTATTGCCCTATTAAAGCTTCACAACAATTATTATAGCCGGTGTATTTTCTTTTATGGTAAAGGTAGGTGGTTTATATTGTATACTATATCATCACTGTGCTTTTATTAAGTCTGTTTTATCTGTTTTATTTTTTTTATACTCTCAATTATAAAATCAATTATAACATTTATGAATTATCAATCATCATCGTACAACGGTACTCTACAACATTTACTACCGTCCTCATAACGTATTGTAACGAGTGCAAAGCCTCGTCTGGCCGTCAACGGGCTGTGGAACATTCCAGAGCCGCACGGCCTTCTGGTGTATTCTAGAAATACATGGTATGTTCGGGCGACTTCTGGAACGTTTATAGGAGGGTATAAAGTCGGCTTCGCGGAGAAAACAGGCAGTCAACAGCGAGTCGTTAACTGTGTTTCACGAAATAAATAGTAACTGTATAGATAAATGTTATATTAGAAATTCATAATCTGTAAATAATAGTTTTAATGGTTTATAATCATAGCGTTAATTTATAGTGTATTCATTAGTGTTTGTAAATAAATATTTCTTATTAATAGACGATTTAAACTGCACTTTTGTTATTATTTTGAAAAAGAACGTTACAGTGTTGTCAGGTGTGGAGTTTTAAAATAAATAAAATCTCGTAATAATTAATTAAAGTGCTGTGACAATAAAATTTTTGGTGTTAAAACATAATTTCAACAAACAATTAAAATGGTGATGAAACTGTTAAAAGATCTCAAAGTAATAGACTTGAAACATGAACTTGAAGAACGAGATTTGGACACAACGGGCCTTAAAAGTGTGTTAATAAATCGGCTAAGAGAATGGCTTTTGGAGCAGCAAGAAGACCCTGAAAGTTTCCTCTTCGAAATACCTGGACCCGCAATTGATACTAATTTGTTATTAGGTAAAATAGAAGAGAATTCTAGAATGCTTAAAGAAGAATTATTGGAAAAGTCCGAAGAGAATTCTAGAAAGTCTGAAGAGAATTCTAGAATGTTAAAAGAGGAATTACTGGAAAAGTCGGAAGAGAATTCTAGAATGCTTAAAGAAGAATTATTGGAAAAGTCCGAAGAGAATTCTAGAAAGTCTGAAGAGAATTCTAGAATGTTAAAAGAGGAATTAGTGGAAAAGTCAGAAGAGAATTCCAGAATGTTAAAAGAGGAACTATTGGAAAAGTCTGAAGAAAATTCTAAAATGCTTAAACAAGAATTAATGGAAAATACTAAAGTGCTGGAACAAAAAGTTTTTGAAAATTCTAAAATGCTTAAAGAAGAATTACTTGAAAATACTAAAGCACTGGAAGAAAATGTTAAAATGCTTAAAGAAGATTTACTGGAAAATTCTAGAACGCTTAAAGAAGAATTACTAGAAAAGTCTGAAGAAAGTTCTAGAAGGCTTAAAGGAGAATTGCTGGAAAATGTCAAAGCGTTGGAAGACAAAGTTTTCGAAGAATTTTTTGAGAATGCCAGTGCGTTAGGACTGTTGGAAGGTAGATTGGCGGAACATGATAGGGTAATAAAGATGGTAGAAGAGAAAATATCCCAAATGCAATTACCACCAACAACTAAGAAAGACGATATGACCGAAATGCTGGAAGATAGAATGAGGCAACTACGGTTTCCCTCAACTTCTGAGTGGCCGTTTAATGAAGTAAAGAAACAATTTAAAGAAGAAAAGGTTCCTGCCGTAGGGATAAAAGTAAAACCACCCACGTTCGATGGAAAGATACCTTGGTCCACCTACTACAAACAATTTGAGGCGGCCGCTGGGGCCAACGGATGGACAGGCAAGGAAAAGGCCGTTTCTTTAACTGTGGCTTTGCGTGGAGACGCGTTGAACGTCCTGCAAACAATCCCAGCAGGACAGGAAAATGATTATCAATTGTTAGTGTCTAGATTGGAGATGAGATATGGAGACGCGCATCTTCAACAAGTGTATCACGCGCAAGTGAAGAATCGTATCCAGAATAATGGAGAAAGCCTGCAGGAGTTTGAAGCCGATGTTGCGCGGCTTGTCCGATTGGCGTACCCTACGGCACCCGATTCATTTCTGGGACAGCTCGCTGTGCAGACCTTCATTGATGGGTTAAGAGACGGGGAAACACAACAATCATTGAGGCTAGCACGACCAAGAACAACTGATGATGCGCTTGCTCACGCCTTAGAATTTGAAGCTGCAAAACAAGCGTCCCGAGGTCACGGGCGTGTTCGGGCCGTTGTGGAGGAAGAAGAAGGTTCTAAAGATCACCTAGAGGAGTTAGTACTGAGAGTTCTTCGGAAGGAAGAAAGCCGTAAGAAGAATCATCAAGAAGTTCGAGGGCCTTGTTGTTGGAATTGCGGCGAACAAGGTCACATACGACGTCGTTGCCCTAAACCAAAACAGGTTCAGCAGTCGGAAAACTAAAGAAGGTCGACGAGTGGGGGCGAACGTTGACCTTGAATAGAGATGCCCCGAAGATCACCATCCATGCCATAACATCAAACAATAGTACCAGCAGTTTGTTCGTAGATGGGAAAATTGCTAATCGTACTGTTCCACTACTCATTGATACGGGGGCGACAAAGTCCATCATACGCCCTAACGTTCTACGAACAAGTATGAAGCTGTTACCAACAACTACTCAACTCCGTACAGCAACAGGTGAAGTGATACCAACACGCGGAGTGGTGAAGATGAAGATTGGCATTGGAAGTGAAGAACGTGATCATGAGGTGCTGGTAGCCGATATCATTGATGACTTCATCTTGGGAATGGACCTCCTGAGAAAATTTGGTTTAACGTTAGATTTGAAAGAGGGTGTTTTGAAGGTCGGTAACGAAGAACTTCCGTTGCATCCACGAGAAGATCCGGTTGTAAGGGTTTTGCTGACTGAAGATGTGATATTGCCGGGTCAAAGCGAGATGGTTGTCGAGGCGGGTTTGGATGGAGATCTTCGGGTAGGATGTGTGCGAATGATGGAGCCTGTTTGTGATAAGAAGATCCATAGTGGCATACTGGTGGGAAAAGCGCTGATCAAGGTTGGAAAGAGAGTACCGGTGAGAATTATGAACGTTAATGTGGATCCGGTAACATTGAAGAAGAGTACCCTTGTGGGACAGTGTGTGCCAGTATTTCGAGTAGCCAGGTGTATGGCTGATGTTCCAAAACCAGTGCCCAAAGACCATGGTGGAAAATTAGTGGGTATGGTTACTAGTTCGTGCGAAGACCTTAACAGAACGGAAGTGAAAGAGGTACAGGGTTTGGTTCACCGATACCAAGATATCTTCGCTCTTGACGATAGCCAGAAGGGACGAACAAATATAGTAAAACATAAAATCAATACAGGCAACTCTATGCCTGTCCGTCAGCAGCCGAGGCGTCTACCTCTAGCAAGACGAGCAGAAGCCGAAAAGATTATTACTGATATGGAAGAACAAGGGGTCATCGAGCCATCCAGCAGTCCATGGGCATCACCGGTGGTCCTGGTCAGTAAGAAGGACGGGTCAACGAGATTTTGTGTGGACTATCGGCAGCTCAATAACGTGACCAAGAAAGACAGCTATCCCTTACCACGCATCGACGACACGTTAGATACCCTGTCTGGTTCACGATGGTTTTCGACTTTGGACTTGAAGAGTGGTTATTGGCAAGTTGAAATGGAACCTGAAGACCGGGAGAAGACCGCGTTCACTATTGGTTCCGGACTATGGCAGTTTACAGTTATGCCTTTCGGTCTATGTAACGCTCCGGCCACCTTTGAGCGTCTAATGGAGACCATCCTGAGAGGGCTGTCGTGGCAGACCTGCCTGGTATACCTAGATGATGTGATTGTAGTCGGAAAATCATTCAACGAACATTTGAAAAACCTAGAGGAAGTGTTCCGAAGACTACGTGGAGCCAATCTGAAACTGAGTCCGAAAAAGTGCCACATATTCAGAAAGGAAGTGAAATATCTCGGGCACGTCGTATCACAAAATGGAGTGGCAGCCGACCCCGATAAGATTCGTGCAGTTCAAGAGTGGCCAACACCGAAAGATAAACACCAAGTTCGTAGTTTTCTTGGGTTATGTACCTACTATAGGCGTTTCGTTCCTGGGTTTGCCAATATAGCGAAGCCTCTGACAAGGCTAACTGAAGATGGACGCGAGTATGTTTGGAGCGGAGAGTGTGAAACAGCTTTCCAACATCTGAAGCGTGCCCTGACAACCGCACCAATATTGAGCTATCCACGGACAGAAGGGAAATTCATACTTGACACAGATGCAAGTAATCTGGCCATTGGGGGTGTACTTTCTCAGATACAGGATGGACAAGAAAAGGTCATCGGCTATTTTAGTAAGGTTTTGTCTAAAGCCGAAAGGAATTATTGTGTGACCAGAAAAGAACTATTGGCCGTCGTGAAGTCCGTTGAGCACTTTTACAAATACTTGTACGAACGGAAGTTTTTATTGAGGACGGACCATGCAGCGTTGAAATGGCTTCTACAATTCCGTAATCCTGAAGGACAGGTCGCAAGGTGGATCGAACGATTACAAGGATACGACTTTGACACCGAACATCGAGCGGGCACTAGTCATCGAAATGCCGATGCTCTTTCAAGAAGACCCTGTCCAACGGATTGCCGTCATTGCTCTCGTTTGGAAGAGAGGGTTTGCCAAGTATTAAGGACTACCATCGTCAACGACAATTGGTTGCCGGAAGAATTGCAACGACAGCAGGAGGCTGATCCCGAACTAAAAATGGTACTGGAATGGAAGCGCGTGGGAGAAAGGCCTGCCTGGGAGGCGGTCAGCCCTTTCAACAGAACGCTCAAAGCATATTGGGCCCAATTGGAGTCCTTGAAGGTGGAAGACGATCTCCTGAAGCGAGTACTGGAGAGTGAAGATGGCACCACCATTAGGTCTCAGTTCGTGGTTCCAAAAAGCCGAGTGGCTACAGTATTGCGACATCTCCATGACGGTGCCTCAGGAGGACACTTCGGTGTGAAAAAGACTTTGGAGAAAGTTAGGGAGCGTTTTTATTGGGTCAACTGTAAAGAAGACGTGAAGGAGTGGTGCCGGATGTGTGAACTATGTGCCACTGGTAACGGACCCTTGGGGAAACGAAGAGCACCTATGAGGCAGTACAATGTGGGTAGTCCTCTGGAAAGAATAGCCATAGATATTGCCGGACCATTTCCCGAAACCGACGATGGGAATAAATACATATTAGTGGCAATGGACTATTTTACCAAATGGCCAGAAGCATATGCCCTACCAAACCAGGAAGCTGCGACTGTTGCTGACGTACTAGTCAAAGAGTTTTTCAGTCGCTTCGGAGTGCCCATGGAGCTGCATTCGGATCAAGGCCGCAATTTTGAGTCTGTACTCTTTGGAGAAGTCTGTCGATTGTTGGGCATTCGCAAGACTCGGACCACACCGTTACATCCGCAGTCCGATGGAATGGTAGAACGCATGAATCGGACAATGGGCAAATATTTGGCCAAGGTCGTCTCCGATCATCAACGAGACTGGGACCAATACCTGCATCTGTTCCTGATGGCTTATCGTGCATCGGTCCACGAAACAACCGTTCAGTCACCAGCGTCTGTGATGTTTGGACGCGAGTTACGGTTACCGTGTGATCTGGAATTTGGGTCTCCACCTATAGAGCAGGAGGTAGCCGGGAATGATTATGTCATCAACTTAAAGAAGAAGTTGGAGGATATTCACGACCGAACCCGAAATAGTCGAATCGCGAGTGACCGGATGAAGGCTACGTACGATGTGAGAGCCCAAGAAGGAGGGTTTCAACCTGGAGAGCTTGTCTGGTTATACAACCCGCAAAGGCGTCGTGGCTATTCTCCAAAGTTACAGCGGAATTGGCAGGGTCCATACCAGGTGAAGAAACGAATAAATGACTTGATTTATCGCATCCAGAAATTGCCAAGGGGGAAATCAAAAATGGCGCACTATGAGGGAAATAATGACGCAGTCCCGGATCGGGAAGATGAGGCTGAGGTGGCTATCAATACGGTAAGGCCTGAAGATGATCAGCCAACCTTTAGAGAATTTATGGCTGCGTTTTCTGGAACTAGAAAAGCGCGATTCGGAGTCACGACTGAGATGCAACAAGACCTCTTCCAGGTCCCTGGTGATTATTCCATTGCCCACTGTGTCTCCGAGGATCTCCGTATGTCCAGGGGGATCGCATTAGTGTTTAGAAATAAATTTGGACGGCTGAATGAACTTCGAGAACAAAATCCCTCTGTTGGTAAATCCTTACGCTTGCCTGATCATGACCGATCCATTTACTACTTGGTAACCAAGCAGTTTTACTACCAGAAACCGAGTTACGCCGACTTGTGGAGGGCATTATGGAATTTGAGGATCGAGTTGCTTACCAGGGGTATTAACAAATTGGCAGTTCCCAAACTCGGCTGTGTGCGGGACCAGCTGGATTGGAGAATCGTTAGAAACATGCTGGAAGTCGTCTTTAGAGGTACGGACGTCAAGATCTTCGTCTGCGGTTTTGACCCACAGCCCGCATTAAGGCCAACGAAGAGTGTAGACTGTTACTTCTACCGTAATGGAACGTGTAGTCGAGGTGAAGACTGTCGATATCGTCACGACCCTTTCTACAGAAACCAGGGAATAAACTTATTCTGGGACAGAACAGATTTGAAGAGGGGGGCAGTGTAACGAGTGCAAAGCCTCGTCTGGCCGTCAACGGGCTGTGGAACATTCCAGAGCCGCGGCGTAGACGCACGGCCTTCTGGTGTATTCTAGAAATACATGGTATGTTCGGGCGACTTCTGGAACGTTTATAGGAGGGTATAAAGTCGGCTTCGCGGAGAAAAGAGGCAGTCAACAGCGAGTCGTTAACTGTGTTTCACGAAATAAATAGTAACTGTATAGATAAATGTTATATTAGAAATTCATAATCTGTAAATAATAGTTTTAATGGTTTATAATCATAGCGTTAATTTATAGTGTATTCATTAGTGTTTGTAAATAAATATTTCTTATTAATAGACGATTTAAACTGCACTTTTGTTATTATTTTGAAAAAGAACGTTACAGTATTATAGCAATATGTATCTTTAATAAATAAAAAAATAAATATATAGTGAATATATACAGAGTGTAACAAAAGTATCATATAATATCTGTAACTTTTTAATTTGAGCAGTTACAAGCAAATGTTAAATACAAAAGTATTTCGTTTATCCCATGGTGTAAATATTGTAACGATCTTTTTAAATAATACTAAAATGCTTTTTTTACACGGATTTCATCGTAACTAATTACAAACACAAAAAAAAGTTCATTAATAGTTTATACATTAATGAAGTTAAACTAAATTATTTATATAACTTAGACTATTACAACGAACATTTATATAGACTATTACAAGTTGCGCGTATTTAATTAACTTTCCAACTCCTCAACTTGGACTAGGTAGTTACGCCATTGGTTTAGAGCGTACACTCAAAAGTATTACAGCGGGAGATTTAAATATGAAAACTGTCATGTCAGAAATTAGGTGAATCTAACACGGCGGAGCAATGTTTATAAAGCTATTGTGTATAAATAGCTACTTTTTCAAACAGCTTTTTGTGGCAAGTTGTGGCATATCTTTCAGAAAAGGAGACGGAAGTGGAAGATGAATGTTAATGCAAAACTCGATACTTGCTCAGAAGTGATGTAATACGCAAAAATTTAAATTTAATTGTTTTGCAAACCATAAGTGGATTAAAATAAAATATTATTTTAATTAATTGCAATTATTTAATAAATAATAATTATGTATTATTATCTATCTGTTACGATTAGTCAACCAACAAATACAGTTTCCTTCAACAACTCGTCACCCAGATGTGATTACTGACCTAACATTACCCTTTCTCACCTGCTACCTTTTCTTAAAGATGTTTTACGTGTGAAGTGCCGCACTCAAATGCATGTATGTATTTAACATAGTAGGGAGCATCTATATTATACAGGGTGTCTCATAGCCCCTGCACTAAACCAGCCTCATTTCTGCTGACATTTGGAACAAAAATCTTAATAAGGTTTTTTGATCAGAGAAAGTCAAAATTCTTAATAATTTTGGCCTAGCTTGTTAGAAAAGTGCATATAAAATTAATAACTGCAAGTGCCAGCTTTAAAACTTAAGAGCAAAAAAACTAATTTGGCAATAAAGCACGAGTTTGTTTATGTTGCATAATACTAAGAATGAAGACTTCTCATTCTACGGGGAATAAATTGAAGGTCTAACAACAGTTTAAAAAAACTGATTTATAGGAGGATATCTGAATATCTTATCTGATTTTTAAAGAGAACATTTGATATCCTAATAGCGTAATTTAATTATCTTGAAGGGCGATTTTTATTAGTGTGGTCGGTTTTGAATTTAATTTAAAAAACAAAAACCATTCGGCTTTATAAGAAAATTACACTACCAACTTTAATATCTGCGATGCGATGCGGGGAACATCCCGATTATGTCGCCTTGTTTTGACTACATTATTTAAACATTTATTAATGAGAACTCCAGGTCTAGTGTGCGGCGAATTTTACGAGCAGTACGATTTAGGGAAACGGAAATTATGTAACTTAATCTTAAATTAAAGGGCGATTTTTAATAAAGTGCGAGTGATTTTTGCTATTAATAAATTTTATTTAAAATAGAAAACACCATTACAAGGACTTTTTAAATTAAAATGATTATGCTTAACTAATGTAGATTTATTATTAATAAAATGGCTGCATGATAATTTAATAACCAAGTCTACGTCCTATCTTACTATTCTGCTATTCTAATGTTGCGGCAGTTTTGGACACCCTGTATGATAATATTAGCTACATACAGATTAGTAAAGTTTTGTCTAGAAAACTAAGACAATTATTTTTGGGTGGTGTATGGTACGGCTGTGTGTTGGATGCTTTTCAAGTTCATATACCGTAAAATCTAAATTATAGTAATAAAACGAGTTTTTTACTGATACAACATGTGACAAATTTTAGAAGAATAAGAACCGAAAGTGGATCTCTATCTTTGCTTACTTTAAGCATTTAGCTGCACATGTTAAAAATGACAAGGTTTTAAATTGAAAAGCTATAGTCGATGTGCCATAAGCGGCCCAAAAGTCATTTTCTTAAATTTCTAGACAAAATTCTATCACTTAAACGGTGGATATGGATAGTGGATATACATTTGATGAGAAACTTACCTTTTCTAGAACATCTTGTTTAGCAAGCGGTCTTATTAATTTCATAATTTTCTCAATAAAATAGACACTGTTTAAAATGTGTATACTTCGTAGTTTTACGGGTAATCCTTCTTGAAGATAACTAAAATGGGCCCTTAGTAATCCAACGCGTAATCGTGTCATGTGCATTAAACCCATCTACGAAAAATCATTAATTTCCTAAATATTTAGGTATTAGAGTATTAACAAAATGTGAAAAGCCTGTTGACATCATAAAAGATGCGTGTTGTTCTCGCGCTAACACCGCAGTAGTGGCGTAACAAATAATATTTTTAATCACTACTATACGACAGACGAAAAAAGGTTAATCTAAGAGAAACGCTGTAGAATAACTTGACAAGCAAAACATCCCCTTATTAAAAGAATAAACTAGTCCGAACGTAGTTTTGTCTATAGTCCAGATCACGAACAGCTAGAGTAAATAAAACGCCCAATTAAGAGCGGGCATTTAAAAAGCTGTTGTGTAATTGGTAGGACAGTTTTACACTATAAAATATAAGACAGCCTATAAACCAATAAAAAGGGGTGCAGCGATAATGTTTGAATCCAGCAAAACCGATGACTATTATAAAGCAATGAATTCAACACCTTGAAAACTGGTTTGAAGCCATGCTGCAAGTAATCAAAAAAAATTCAGTGATCGTGATGGACAATGCTTCATACCACAGCAGAAAATCGATAATGTTCCAAATAGCAACACCCGAAAAGCAGATATTCAAAATTGGCTCACTAGCAAAGCCATTCCCTTTGAACCCGACATGGTAAAAGCAGAATTGCTTGCAATAGTGAAGTAATATAAACCTGATGTACGATACACGATAAACCTGATGGACGATGTAGTGGATGACTTGGCTAAACAACATCAAGCAACAATTTTAAGATGACCTCCCTACCATTGTCAGCTTAACCCAATAGCATTAATATGGTGACAGATTTTAAGACCACATTTAAATTAGCAGTGTGAAACATCTCTTCATGGAAGTGTTCAAAATGTTACACCAACTAATTGGGAAAAAGCTGTTAAACATATAACTGAAGTTGAAAATGATATATGGGAATTGGATGAAATCATTGATGTGCAGGTTGAACCACTTATTATAAATGTAGGCGATGATTCTACTTCTGTAAGTGACGAACTTTAATATGTTACTGTTGTTTTATGGCAGTTGCCACTATCGATGTAAAATCACATTCAAGTAGCATTATTAAAAAAAAATTTATGTACATTATTGTAATATAACGACAAATACACAATTATTTTTGAATAAAGATATTATTGTTTTGTGTTCATTGTGCGTATTTTAACAGAATTATAGGATTTAATGGAATAATAAATGGGTTCTTTGCTTTTGTTATTTATTTATGCCTATATCGTTAGTCTAATGCAGAATAGGTCAATTTTTCCAAAAATTGCGTTTTCGAGCCTAGTAGTTGCAGTTTACAGTATTGCATGTTTAATGCAGAACCATCCTAATTCAATTTCTTTATAATTAAGACGTTAATTATTTATTACAGTAAATCTTGGGACGTATTTATTACAAATTAAATACAGAATAATTAAACTCATTTTTAATAAATAGTACAAGATGCCAAAGTAAGGTTAGGTCCATTCATCATATTATTCAGCCCCGAGTTGATTTTTTTGATAAATATCATCATTTTAGTTACAAATTACGCAATCAATATCTATGCAGAGTTGTAATAATAAATGGTAAATAAATTAATGCAAATTTTTTTAATTAAAACAATCCTGAAAGTGACATCTGTTAACGCAATAATTAAATAAAATGTCCTTACAGTGTGAAACGGGTTTCTGTCATGGAGCTCCACCCATTTTAAATAATTACTCTGTCTGTTCGTGACGCAGACTATAGTACGCAGGTGACATCAACAGGCTTTTTTCGTTTTGCGATTACTTTACCTTTCATATTTATCTTTACTTATCTATACAGCGCTTCATACATCAAGTTCAGTACGGGGAAGATGAAGAGCAATGCATGTAATTCCTATGGTACTTTTTTGGTCAACGCCGCCACTTCTCGCAAGCGACCGGTCTAAATTGGGAGTCAAATAGAAGTTCCTAAACAAAATTTGATGCCACTCATTTTATCTAATACTAACTATTATGCAGTCGGTTTCAGGTATAAAAACTAAACCTACAAAATGTGTAAGTTAAATAATCGTTAATAAAAGTAGTTTAAAGTTATGTTTTTTAGTCAATATTATACAATCAAAAGTACTATTCTTGACCTGCAGTTCCGATTTTTCAGTTTCGTTTGTCGCTGACACAAATATGCAAGTTAAACAAGGTAAGGTAATTAGTATGAGATTAGTGCTTGGAAATACAGAAGCCGGATTTATTTATGATTGACAGGCACCTATTATCGTCGAAAGAGTGTAATTTTGAAATGTTGCACGTCGCTTTCCATAAAGTACCATGCTGAACTTGATGTATGAAACAAGGTATAGATATAGACCTTACCCCTTTCATGTCGTATAGAAATATTACTCCGTTTGGAGGATAATCGTACAAAGCTGCATCCAGTGACATAAATATTAGTGTTAAAAACGCTCCAAAATCAAAATTATAATAGTAAGTGTCGTAAAATCTAAAGAAAATGATAACACAGCCATCGTCAGTTCTTTCAGGAAAAACACAGAATCGTCTGAAATATCTTGAAGTCAATAACATGTACAAGAGTTAGATAATCGTGTTACTTCTGCAGTAATACTTACCCTGTCCTTAACTGTTTTTCCAGATCTTGCCTTTCCAACTTTCTGTCATTAAATAGATCAGGCGAATTCTTTCTTACTTGGTAAAATGATTTAATAGTGTTTTTCGTGACTTCGTGTTCATTTTCACATGATAATAAAAACAGGATTATTTGCTCATCTGCCAATTTGGGAAGTTTTTCCTTTTTCGACCAATGCTTTATACTGTTGACATCATGTTGAGTAACTCTACCTTCCTTGATTATTTGCTCTGGTGTGAAACCAAATTTTATTCTTGGCTTTGGCATTTTTTTCAGTCGACAGCTGAAAAGGTAAATTAAATACATAATCTTATATAGGTATTAGGGTGTATCGAAAAATTTGTTTTTCGCCGGCTTAGCAAAAAAATAATAGTTTTTGATGAAAAACAAGCCTTCATGATAATAATTCGTAATTTAAATTATGTTTAGGGGTGCCACCAGTGGCTCAAAAACCCAATTTTTGACTGTTTTTGTGGTTAGCCTCTTCCAACTTCTACCAGTTCAATCAGATAAACACTGATTTTGGATATTTTGTGCCCAGACCACTACTCTATAATTCCACAATACAAACCACTTAATACTATTATTCCCTAGTATGAAAAAAATCCCCTAAAAGTTACTATTTTTGCGATTTTTTGATATTCTTTAGCTAACTTTTGTTAATTCCATGACATAACAATGCGCGTTGGGAGTTTTGTGCTAAAATGAATACCCTATAATCCCACAATACAAAAAGCTTAATACTGTTACTTCCAAAAAAAAATTCCCTAAAAGTCACTATCTTAGCGATTTTCTGATATTCTTTAGCTAAACTTCTGTTAATTTCATCACATAACAATTCGCGTTGGGGGCTTTGTGCTAAGACAAATACCCTATAATCCCACAATACAAAAAACTTAATACTGTTACTCCCTAGTGAGAAAAAAATCCCCTAAAAGTCACTATTTTAGCGATTTTCTGATATTCTTTAGCTAACTTCTGTTAATTCCATCACATAACAATGCGCGTTGAATATTTTGTGCTAAGACGAATACCCTATAATCCCACAATACAAAAAACTTAATACTGTTACTCCCTAGTGAGAAAAAAATCCCCTAAAAGTCACTATTTTAGCGATTTTCTGAATCAACAAAATAATAAGTCAACTAGTAACAGTGTTTACGAAGAAGAAAGTAAAACTGAACAACCTAGGAAACAGTTGAAGGTATTTCCCACTGAAGAATTTGACGAATTTTACCAGCAATTTTATCCTAAAATGGCCTATGAAAGAGAAAGAGGAAGACAGCGCAGTGAAAGCAGACAATGTTTAAAAATATTTTTATTTGTATTTAGGATTTTCAGATTTCTTTTGTTAATATTAAGTTCAGTTGTTGTTTTGTCACAAACAGTGGCGGTCTTAGGCCTCTCGGCACCCTCGGGAAGAGTCGTTCAGAGCGCCCTCATTAACTGTAAAAAGTAACTGTTATTGAATGATTTTAATGATTTTACCAACTTCGGCGCCTCAAACAGCCTAACGCCCACGTGCTGCGCCCGACCTCGCACCCCCTCAAAGGTCGGCACTGGTCACAAAATACTTTCTTGCGTATTCTTTGCAATCAACGCAGAAACTGAACATGTCCACGTCTTATATGAATTTTTTTCTCTTAGAATACAAAACTTTAAGTAAATTGAATCATGTGATCTTACCTAATAGATACCCTTCTTTCATATCCCAAAAAGTCACGAAAGTCCATAAAAGCAACATTGAGTAATTCAGTTTTTCTTGTTTTTCTCAAAACAAGGTGGTTGGGACATATTCAGTTTCTGCTTTGACCAATTCAATTGTCCTTTTAGTATATTTTTGATGCTTCCAGATTGGATCTTTATTACAAAGTGTTTTTTGACTAATAGAATTCCATACAACACTTGATCCCTTTAGTTGAATCTAAGTCCGCGCTCGGATTGTATTCCCAGATAATTAAGTTTATTGTAATTAAAATAACTGTATTTTGGAAAGTAGAGTATTGATCTTTGTACTAAATCTCCAACGCACATGGTTATCTGTTGGAATTGGTAGAAGTTAGATAAAAAAATATCAGAAAATCGCTAAAATAGTGACTTTTAGGTGATTTCTTTCTCACTAGGGAGTAACAATATAAAGTTTTTTGTATTATGGGATTATAGGGTATTCGTCTTAGCACAAAATATCCAACGCGCATCGATATGTGATGGAATTAACAGAAGTTAGCTAAAGAATATCAGAAAATCGCTAAAATAGTGACTTTTAGGGGATTTTTTTCTCACTAGGGAGTAACAGTATTAAGTTTTTTGTATTGTGGGATTATAGGGTATTCGTCTTAGCACAAAATAACCAACGCGCATTGTTATGTGATGGAATTAACAGAAGTTAGCTAACGAATATCAGAAAATCGCTAAAATAGTGACTTTTAGGGGATTTTTTTCTCACTAGGGAGTAACAGTATTAAGTTTTTTGTATTGTGGGATTATAGGGTATTCGTCTTAGCACAAAGCCCCCAACGCGCATTGTAATGTGATGAAATTAACAGAAGTTTAGCTAAAGAATATCAGAAAATCGCTAAGATAGTGACTTTTAGGGAATTTTTTTTGGAAGTAACAGTATTAAGCTTTTTGTATTGTGGGATTATAGGGTATTCGTTTTAGCACAAAACCCCCAACGCGCATTGTTATGTGATGGAATTAACAAAAGTTAGCTAAAGAATATCAGAAAATCGCAAAAATAGTAACTTTTAGGGGATTTTTTTCATACTAGGGAATAATAGTATTAAGTGGTTTGTATTGTGGAATTATAGAGTAGTGGTCTGGGCACAAAATATCCAAAATCAGTGTTTATCTGATTAAACTGGTAGAAGTTGGAAGAGGCTAACCACAAAAACAGTCAAAAATTGGGTTTTTGAGCCACTGGTGGCACCCCTAAACATAATTTAAATTACGAATTATTATCATGAAGGCTTGTTTTTCATCAAAAACTATTATTTTTTTGCTAAGCCGGCGAAAAAAAAATTTTTCGATACACCCTAATAGGTATAGGTAATAAAGAGATAAGAGTCTCTTGAGCTACTGATACAAATGTTGGTATATTGATAAATCTTTGATGCGGTTGATGCCACAGAACCTAAAGTACCATTAAAGAGTGAACATGTGGAGTTCATAACCGAATAGGTTAAACGAGGTATTCATTTAAGGTGAACTGAACGAACCGTTTCATTATCGCCCTAATGAATAGTCAATCGACTGACAAACTCTGCAGCACATACTGGAGAGGAACTGTATTCTGTATTTCAAGAACTCGTTCGCTATATCATCTTAGTGGATACCGGATAGTGCCTTGTTTCTGTGATATATAATGGAGAGTAAATTATATTGAATGATTAAAAATTAAAGTTAAGAAACTTATATTCCTCAATTCACTGCGAATTTGTTGAATACAGTAATCATAGGTTAGGGATAAAAACAACACCGTACACATGCAGGTGCAGATGCTGACTGTCTGGCGTCTAGTTCGGAATTCAAACTTTAATAGTCTATAATGGAGTTATCATAACACACGCCACTTGCATGCAATGTAATTCGGTTATCTTACAGTTCATTCTGTTTTTTTTATAGTTTATTCTTCAACCTATTCGCTTAGGATGTTTCATTTAGTCAACTATTCGCTAAAGTGAACTAGAGTACCTACCTCTATTGTAGAGATATAGCAATTGGCGTATGTGTAGTAGGTACAGTGCCGCCCATTTGAAAGTGCACCACTCTTTATATGTAGGTAATATTCCAAAATGGCATCGTGTAAGTCAGGATTCCATGGGCTATGTGTTTATAACAGCTGCAGCGGAATGAAAGGTTTATTATTATTTTCAATTACTTGTTTAAAATAATTTATTTATCAGCTTAGAGTAAGTTATAGAAAATATAATCGAAGTAAATCGGGTCTATCGTGCACTTTCAAATGGGTGGCAGTGTACCTATGGTTAAGGTAAGCAAAGGTTAGCGAATTACTTTCAAACTCAGAATTCTGAAAGAATGCTTAATGCTTAATCCAAAAACAGAAGAAAAGTAGCTATAAACCAGAAGATTGAGAATAAATAAACACAATAACTACCGATAAATTTGATCTTTTAATCAAATTGGCGCATCAATTGCCGATCTACCATTTTGATTTTAATATTGGTAGTAAGTCTAGTATCTTTCTTGTGAATTTATTGGTCTTACTGGAACAAGTTTTCTGCAGGTAGTTGCTTATGTAATGCGCAGGTGCTAAAAATGCAATACAGCACATTACGTAACATACATGTATATGAATGTTTGCAAGCAACAACCATATAAATATGTTGTTGCTATGGTATTGATGATAACGATCCCGTAATAATTTTTACGGGCTGCATAACGGGCTAGCCCGTAAAAAGAATCTTTACCCATAGAAACAGAGCTCAATAAGCAGATGTTTACAAGTCAGTATACCATAAAAGACTTTAAGATAGAAAACTTTAATAGTATATTACATGTTGAGTTGGTAAAGGACACCTTTACAAGCCAAGCGATATAAGGCTTGGAAACTTTACCAACGAAACATGAATACTATTTTATTCAGAATAATTAGACTTAAATAATCAAAATAAAAAGTAATTTTTTTAAATAAATTTTCTATAAACTGTCATAATTCCAATAAGATCCATCTATCGACCAAAAAAAAATTGTAAGTAAGGTTCCATTCTTCGCCATTAGATGGCAATGTATGCTCTCAGTATTTTAAAATTAGAAATTAATTCATTCCATCGTAATTATTAAATATAAAATACAGAAAAAATAAAAATAAAACTAATATTATATAAAAAAAAGATGTTTTTAGCCTTAAATACATTTATAAAAACCTATATTTAAATCTGATAAAACGTCTTGTTTTAAATTATTCACAAATAAAAGTTGGCCAAGACTTTACATGTCAGTTTTACAGACATGTAATAGTTATTTACCTGCTAAGCTTTATAAATTAATCTTTACGGGCGAGCTGGAAAGTTTGTGGGGCGAAAGACGAAGGAGCGAGCATACACAATCAGGTGAGTCCAGAAAAGATTCACTGCAAAGCGTGCCCCGTACAAAGTTTTATTTCCACTTTCGCCAGCGTTTTTTCATTAATTTATTGTAAGACATTTTATAATTAAAGGCGTAGAACAACGATAGCTAGACGTTGTCATGGTGTTGTGGTTAAGCAACAATGTAGTATCTATTGCAGGTCTCTTTTAGGAGCCCGTAAAGCTTTACGGAGCTGTAGTTGTGACTGCTCATTTAATTAGTTACCATAAATGCATATAAGTGTCATTTACATAGAAAGTGGAAATAAAGGAAATCGTTAACCACTTTGCTGTGGCTATAGCAATAGCTTACTTTTCAAAAGACTAATATCAAACTTACATTCCATTCGCTCCCGAGAAGAGTAACTGTTAGGGTCTTTTGATTTGTAATGCTTTTAAGCATTTAAAACTAACCATTTCAAATCGTTTGTAATTTTTTTGATGTTGGCATTACCTTGGTCTACTTTCATCATCAAAAACTTATGAATATTCTACACATCTTAGAAATCGATAGAATTAATGTCTAACGGGTATCTAAAGGTAAAAACAATGTATTATTCAAAGCTTTCTGCAAATTTTCGGAATTATTACACAGCTCTTTTCACAATTACGCAGTATTTCAAAATAAATCGCCATTTAAGCATCATAAACGTGCTATTTGTGCAGATATTCTTCAGCATTGATGTTGTATAGAATGTGAATAATTTGAATACATTTTAATAAGATTTCAACATTTAAACATCGAGCAACACTGTGACAAAAACTAACATAACCTAGATATTATTTCTGATAACCTACTATTTCAAAGTAGATGTTGGTGCAACTCACACTATAACATTTTGCATGTTCCAAATACTATTATCAGTGCTATTACCATAAACGGAATCCTTACGAATTAAATAATTCATACAACAATCAAGTTATATTCCGTTCGTGCAATATTACGCCAAGGTTATGCGCATATCTACTAGAGCGGCCCACGTTGTTCAACCGCCTGCAACAACGACCCACGTTATTCGACTATCTGCGCGACCAGCTCCGGCCACGCAACCCACAATTGGCCATTAATATGTTAATCTCAACTGCAAGGTTACTCTCGTTTCATGTGCAGTCAAGTCGCCTACCAGATTCACAACCAGCTACGCATTCCTTCAAAGAAATCAGCACACTTCCGCTCAGCCCACTTGTACACGCGAGCCGGCTATTTATTCGAAGAATTCTTACTTAGCCCACTGGTGACCAACCCACGGCAACTACAGTTTCATGCCAGGTACGGCCAGCTGGCATGCAAACTACCCACCGTTCCCGGAAAATCAACCTCCTGATCCTACTGCTATGCTGATTTCTTCCGCGTTAGGCACTATATAAACCCGTTTGCAATAGCTTAGAATTCAGTCAGTGCCTTGACTCGAAAAACCCACATCCAAGCAAGCGGGTAAGTGCCTTTATATTTATTTTATGGTTAGGGGTTGGAACCTGATGCCAAGTGGCATTGGTTACCGTTCCACTCACCTCGCTTAGTTCTGCTTAGCTATGAGAGGGTTGTCTTAAGGCTCTCTCTCGCTTAGTTCTGCTTAGTTAATAGGGAGTTGTGTCAAGGCTCCCTATGTTTATACACTTACAGCCGTACTTATAGAAAGATTACACGCGTGTAACATAATATTTATTTTTGTACGACCATGCTATTTCAGATTGTTTACCATACTTGGTTTTAGAACAGTAGGTTATATTTACTGGTTGCGGAGCAAAAACGCGTCGGTAAGTAATTACTTACCGTTCTGTTTTTGACAGAACTGAACGGTAAGTAAATTATATGTAATTTATAAAATAAATGCATGCTTTAGATGTTTCTTTCGCGATCGCGAAAAAATCATTATTTTCTAAATAATTGGACTGTTAAAAATGTATGTTTTTTATTTAAATTTGCTCAGGCCTCTTCAATATCCGAATTATATTCGTTTTCAGATTCACTCCTTCTCGCAAATTTGACAAATATCGTAACATTCAAAAATAATAGTAATGACAAACGTATCCATGGTAATGACAAAAATATCGTGACATTCAAAAACAAAAGTACAAACGTATCCATGGTAACGACAAAACCTACTTAATGTTTGGTGGATATACAGGGCAAAAATAAATTATCTTAAATCTATTTTTTTACCATCTTCGGGATATTTCCTTAGTTAATACCTTTGTATTCATAGTGATCGTACAAAAAATAGTATAAGCATCTCAAACAGTAAGGAGTTTACCGATCTCCTCCAATATTGGTGACTTCGCTTCGCTCAGTCGCTAAACGTTGTCGTCGATCGGTAAGCTGTCCTTACTGTTCTTGATACTTAATATACTATATTATGCTACACGCGTGTAATATCTCTATAAGTACGACTGTTAGTTTATAGACCTAGTTCTAGATAGGGTGGTTCCGATCGCCCTGAAGTTTATTGTTAGAATTAGGAGAACCTGTACGTCCTCAAAACTATATAACCACCTGTGTAATACGTTTATATTTTATTACTTTGTTATTAGTATATAGTTGTTTTTATGCCTTGTGTTTTCTTTCCCTTCTACCTCTGACTACGACCTTCAGTCACGAAAACCCCACGTGACACTATTACACTAGAAAAATCGCCAAATCTGGTTGCTCTAGTTACTCTTTCCGCAAACGAATAGAATATACTATAGTATGAATGCCTAGTATTTCTATGCCTTGTGTTTTCTTTCCCTTCTACCTCTGACTACGACCTTCAGTCACGAAAACCCCACGTGACACTATTACACTAGAAAAATCGCCAAATCTGGTTGCTTTTGTTACTCTTCCCGCAAACGAATAGAATATACTATAGTATGAACAACAAGGTGCCTTTCGAATTTTAAATTCATGTGTATTATATAACAGCAGAAAATTATACAAAATAAGCAGAGTCCTTTGACATTGACAGTTGTTATTAATTTAATATAATTTTCTGGTGTTATAATACACATGAGTTCAAAATTCCAAAGGCACCTTTGATGGAGTTACTTTTTGGTCATACTATATTTTATTTGTAGCTTTAGGGCTCACAAAACGTCCATTATTCAGAGATTATGTTTTTATGTAGGTACTTTTTGTTTATGTATGACGTTTAATCATATTGAGGTTATTGCCATATCTTATAAGTTACTAAACTAAAGTAACTAGATCAGTAAGGATAGCCAATATTCGTTTTAAATTCGACATTTCACCATTGGCGGAAAAAAGATCAATTATTGACGACCACTTGCAAATGAAACAGGACAGTGGTATGACAGTTTAAAAAACGGCCCTTCCATCTGCCTGAATGCAGGAACAGACACAAATCAAGAACTTTATTGTATACTAGAGGTTGAATTATATGTACTGGACAAAAAACAATTCAAGGAGGCGCTACGTTCGCGCCATTTTGTAAAAAGGATAGAAATAAAAAATGGTAGGAATGTAGCACTTCCTTGTACCATCCGAAATGAATGGGAGTCGGGACTCGTGATGTTTGGAGGTAAATTAAGAGATCTCTCCAATCCCCACGCGGAAACCTATAATTTTTCTGGAGGTGTTTTTTTACAAAGTTTAGTCGCTCTAGTGGGCCAGTGTCTCAGAATTCGCAGCTGGCGAGCGCGTCCCCGGATTGTTGTGTACCCCACATCTTAGTGCTAAAGAAGAATGCTGGTATGGGCATTTCTGTGCTTTACAACCTCAAATTAACATCCATTCCATTGGTTCCAAACATCTCGAGTAAACATAATATACACAATTTGTGGTCGGTGGGCTCCTGGTCCAGTGGCGTATTTAGGGGGAAGCTATCGGGCTGAAGCCCCCACCCCAAAATGTTTTTAATAGTCTAGATTTATGTATCGATACCGTGGTTTCCCGTAGAAACTAGTAGTTTTAGTCCCGAAGATTTAGTAGTGGCCCCCGCGAGAAAACTCCGAAATACGTCACTGTCCTTGTCTATAAGATTGGGTGCGTCCAACACACCGCTGGAAATACAGCGCTGCAGCAGCTTTCACGGATGTCTTGGATTTAAAAACCACTGAAGCAACAAATATATCATCGTTTTATACATATAAAACGGTTGAAGCGCTGACAAGTAACACTAGACGACTGATTTACTGAATATCAATAATTAAAACGTTAGAACATCAATTTCGACAGTAGATAGGAGATACAATAAAAAACTAAAAGTTTTAAACGGTGGTTTTTAAATCTAAGACGGCTGCGAAAGCTGCGACTGCTGACTTCTTCCCCTAGGATGCAAATTACTTTTATCGCCAACCATCAATAAAGCCATGCATTACCATAGTGATTCTTGGAAGTAAACAAACATTTTATTTTACTGTACAAATCAAGCATTTTACCTGCCGCAAATATGGTTACTGTACAAATCAAGCATTTTACCTGCCGCAAATATTTATCAACATAACCATGACTGTATGCGGTTAAACAAAAATCGTGTGTCGCTTTTTTTTTGTATTTGTCTTGTATTCGCTGTTATATTTCTATTTGTTGACTTTGTCATAATAAAATGTGATAAGTTATATCTCAATTTTTTATATTATAAATTTCTCGTTCACGTCTTTACGAAAGTGTAACTTTCTATCTTGATAAGGCAACCGAAAGCGAATGTAAAACATGAGAGGTGGTTGGTAGGTACGAAAAACTTTCGGTCCCTGGACAACGAAGTAAAACTGTCAATTTTTTAAAATATAATATTATAAGGTGACTGTTGTCAACATTACCTTGGTAACAATACTGTTGTATATACAAACATTATACGCTTCGCCTCGGCCAATCAAAAACACCTTGCACCTAAAAGTAAACTTTCGCAGGTTGTGTTGTAAATAACTATTTACGGTTGGCGATAAAACTTTGTATGCACACGTCAGTAAAGTGTTTTTATCGAACGAGTCTCAGATTATGAGACGAACGAGCGAAGCGAGCTAGGCGAATAACAGGCGATCACTTACTGACTTGGTACATAAATAACTATTAAGCCTAGGACGAAAAGTGTAAAGTAATAGCAAAATGTGTATCTTTATATATTAGTAACAAAAACGTCAACTTTAATGGCCAATAATGATATTAAAACAAACGTATTTTAATCTGGTTGGAGAAAAATGTCTTTATAACACTCCAATAAAAAGCAAACAATCAATTTTACGTAGGGGCAGTAAAAAAAGCGTATTTATTTAATTGCAAAGCAAAACCCGCTCTTAAATAGTAAGTTCAGCAAGTTAAATAGCAAAAGCAATTGTAGAATGAGATAAATAAAAGGAGATGTATTATTAATTATAGTTTGAGAAAAAAGTAACTCCATCAAAGGTGCCTTTGGAATTTTTAACTCATGACAATTAAACAAAATAATAAAATAATCAGAGTCCTTTGACAGTGACAGTTGTTAATTTGATATAATTTTCTGGTGTTCAAAGTTCAAAATTCCAAAGGCACTTTTGATGGAGTTACTTTTTGCTCATACTATAGTTCTTTAATGGAAATACATTGTGTATGTCATGTTGATGCACAATATAAAAAAACTAATTTAATATGCAATATATAAAAATACTCAAACTAATCAAAAAAAAATAAAACATACCTCAGAAAAACAGCACAAGTAGATGCAAAGGAATTTAACTAATAAGTAGGACTGGGTTACATATTACTGGGTTACAGTCCAGTTCCAATTGCAGTTTAGGAAAACCATAAAATGTGAAAACAGCACAAACAGGTAGTGTCTATTTTATATATTATATTATAAATAAACAAAATGACGTATGATAATGTCTTTTCAAGTTTTTCTGGTTACCTATTCTTTGAATATGGTATGTCAATATTTATAGTTTTAATAATATTTTTCACCTGTTTTGCTGTATATAATTGGAAACAAGAATTTTCAATATTCAAAGCCTAGTCATTGTTAAAAGTCCTTATTTTATAGTACGAATGTATATGTATTGCTAAAGAATAAGTTGAAAAAGCTGTTGTAAGATACATATGTCCCAGAAAGTGTTGTACTATTTTCAAATTTAAATTTGTGCCAGCACTAACTGTTAAATTAGGCGCGCCCAGCTTAAAATCAACAGCGTTCCGAGCAAAAGGCAATTTTAGACTCTAATAATAATCTACTACATAACTCTAAAACCACAGCATAAAAATATACAGTACACCCACTCAATTGTCGGCACTTTGAAGTTGTTAATGCAGCTTGGAATATCGCACACAATAGTGACAAACCATGATCAGTTCGCCGAGGTTTGACGATCGTCATCGTATTGCATGCTGCTAATCACAGCATAACTGTTGTTCCATAGCCCGCCAGCCCGTTTTTTAACAGCCCGAGAATACAACAAGGTCACACACGACAGGCTTACAATATTTGCGAAAGTGCATATACTGGTTGTAACTATTTATACTATGCTAAAACTACAAAGTAGCGGAGTACCCCATGGGACACATGTATTTTCATACGTTCGGACTGTTAGTATCAATACTTGGTGAGCGGCCCGGCAGTGTCGGGGGTGTGTTTGGGGTGTCGGTCTTCTCTAGTATGCGAGACTAGGATGACGGAGGCCTGGGTAGTCGCTTGAGCTGTCGGACTTGTTTAGTATCTTAGACTAGCCTGGGTGCAGATTACACGGCGTCCTCATAAAACTTGGTATTCTATTCAACCCCAGATTTAGAATAGAGACGGACCACAGGCCGTAGTTAGATGTGTCGGAGGTCGGTTTACACTACGATTCGAGACAAGATCTGGAGTGGTCGAAAACTCACCAACGTTGCGGAGGTAGCTCTGCAAACATGAGCAGCGGTGTGCAGTTTCAGTCTTATAATCCGAAGAAACCGGCTAGAGCTTTAAGGGGCTTGATGCGAATATACAACCTCTGACGCTCAAGACAACTTCACCTTAAAGGCCCCTTAAGTCATGAAACAACTAATTATATTAAATACGATACTTATGGCCGGTTTCACAAAGCTTGATTAAGTTCTGATTAGCTTAACTGTGATTAAACCTGAAATACAGAAATTTCATTGGCTGATATATAACAGACCTTAAATTTTATCCAACTATATTTCTGAATTTTAAATTTAATCATGATTATGTTAATTAGAACTTAATCAAGCTTTTGTGAAACCGACCACCAGTCTTGGTGAGAACCTTAGTGAAAACCGCACTTTTTTGTCATGCAAAGTAAGGGAGGTATGTATGTGCATTTAAGAAATCTTGATGACGTCGTTTCTAACAATACTACCGGGGCGGCGATGTGGCAATGCTCTGTCTAATGTATTACCAACACCACCTACACAACAAGGCCTACCAACCACATAGTGACGTCATGGCAAAGAGGCAATTCCCGAATTCTTTTAGTCCTCATTTTACATTTAAATTTTAGTCAATAAGCCTATCGACTGCCATCTTCCACCAAAAATAAAAGATTTCCCAGAATATTCGTTAAGAATGAGTTTTTATTTGGCAGGTGCCTATATAAAAATTCTACCTTAAATATAAAACACCTCGGTGAATTTTATGATTCAGCTTTTTTCGTAATTTGTCGTGTCTTGGAAACTTGAACAAGTGCATTCTTTGTTCTTCATTGCAACTGCGTACATAACACTGGCCTACCATTTTGAAAAACTTTATTTGCACTGCGTATACTTAATAATACCCGCTAATAATATGCTATATAAAAACTATATTACACCAACCAAAACCATTGACATAATAACTAATACATGCCTACAGTCTTTCCTTTTTCCTTTTGTATGTGACGTCACTATGACGTTTACACTATGTTGTGGGGCCTTAGTTATATAGGTGGGGTTGGCATTCCGCGCTAGCTTTCACACTACTCATTGCACATTCCTTGGTGGTAGTAACTACGTCATCACCCCACAGGTGGTTATAGCTGCGGTACTAGCATGGAGAGCTAGTAGAGGGTGCATAGGCAACCTCGCTTCCACCAGTGTGAACTGGTAGCACTTACAATAGCGAATGCGCGCTGATTGAGCGTATCTCAAATACTTCAATTTTGAAGGGAACGTGCGTATTAAGTTTGCGCAGGTGACGCACGTTAAATATACTGTATGGATCTGTTAGTAACATTTAGAAAATACGATGAAACATTAAGTCGTTTTTGAGATATTATTTACATAGAATTAGGGCCGGTATTTCCACCTCAGTATAAACTATCCTGGAGATAAACTTACGTGTAAGTTAATAACGGGTATTTTGATCTCAGTATAATATTTATCCTTAGGATAAGTTTCAGTTAAATTTATACGGTACTTTTTCTCTGAATAATATGCTAACTGGCAGATAAGTTTTTAGAATACTTTGTCGAAGCCGCCAATATTTTTGTTATTATTGATTTTCTTTTTAGATTTTGTTGTGAGTCTGAAAAATGGACAAAGATTTTCTTGTTTTATTTAAATCATATGACGAAGATTACTCCCTATTGTATATAGTTTCAATGTTGTTAGACAAGCACAGATGGAAAATTTTGGCGCAAATTGATCATTGTTTGCAGCATAAGACAACTAAGCATTGTTGTTTTTGCATTTGTATGTAGTAGGTATTCCACCCATTGAGATGCCTCCCACTCCTTTTTTTTTGGCCACGCCTACTGCTCTCTGATTGCCTATCCCTACTCCTGTAGCTCCTCCCCTTGCTTCTGATTGGTCGACGCCATTTTGAATCGCCATTTTGAATCGCCATTTTGAATAGCCATTTTGAATAGCCATTTTGAATCGCCATTTTGAATAGCCATTTTGAATCGCCATTTTGAATCGCCATTTTGAATCGCCATTTTGAATCGCCATCTTGGATCGCCATTTTGAATAGCCATTTTAAATCGCCATTTTGAATAGCCATTTTGAAACACCATTTTGGATCGCCATTTTGAATAGCCATTTTGAATCGCCATATTGAATAGCTATTTTGAAATGTCATTTTGAATCTGTCAATTTTGAATGTCATTTACATATCCGCCATTTTGTATCTGTCATTTTCAATTTGTCATCTAGGATTTCCCGCCCTTGGATTTGAATTTTTAGTATTACTACTGCCATCTATCGGTGACGTCATGTGATCGGTATAGTAGATTTCTATACACCTGTAGATAGGCAACCTGCTACACTTTTTTATAAAAATCAATGGATCCAACGAGTTTCGAACCAGGGTTCGTAAAGTACGTCTGTTTACAAGTCCATAGCTTAACCCCGAGACCACGGAGCTTGTCTTTTAAATTACTGCATACGAGTTATTTATAAAAATGCTTTCACGTATATTTGATTAAATACAATTTATTTAAAAATAATTCCCGGAAAATATTTATAAATATTGTACATTAATAATAATAATAGGAAAAATGCTTTTTGAATCCTAAAGATTTATTTAAATAAAACTTAAAAATAAAATAAAATTTTTAATACTGACGCTCGGTTAAATATGTTTTCTAAGATTATCCGAATGTGCTAATTACATACAAGACAATTAGTCAGTCTTATATGAGCTAATCGTGAAGAAAGTCCAATTTTTCTTAATGCATCTCAAATCACTTTGAAACAATTATTTACTTAATTATAATTAAAATACAGAGTTATATGACTAACTTTATCTTATACTAGTTAAATATTAAATTATTTCACAAAAACTTAAATTCTTTTAGCTACAAAATCTACGGTTTCCCTTCCTTCGAACATGAAGCAGAACATAATGATAATTGTTTGTAAGCTACGCTTAGATAATTGTTTACTTCAATCATTATTACTAATGTGTGAATTACGTACAAGACAATTATAAGCCAATTATGATTATTATCATGAGTCATTGAGATGAGACAATTAGTCAGTCTTATATGAGCTAATCGTGAAGAAAGTCCAATTTTTCTTAATGCATCTCAAATCACTTTAAAACAATTATTACGTATGACTCGAGTCAGTTTAAATTAATTATAAATCTAAAAAATACATTTTTAAAATTAGGATGTAACCCCGAGCTGTTAATGAAAAGCAATTAACTCGTTTATACTGTTCCCCAAATTAGATTATTAGAAAAACAACCTTTCTAATTGCTCGGAAATTAACTAAAAATGACAACTTAACAAATTACATAATACATGTTTAGTATTTCTTATATATTTTTAATATTGTTTGCTTGGATAACTTTTGACGTGCCTAAAACTGATATATAAACTGAACGGTTTTTAAAAAGAAATCATTGTGAAAGAGTTTTAGGAATCATCAAGACGCTATCCTACCTTCTCGTGTAAGTGTTTTAATTTTTAATTAGCTTATATATTAAAATACTATCTCATTTACGATATGTAATATGTAAATGTTTTAGATTGACTTTATTACAAAACTTTAATATTATAGCAGTATAATCAAAATGGATATCGTGAAACTTTTCAACAGTATAGCAGAAGATAAACCAATTGTATCCACAGAGGTGTTAGAAATCAATAAGGCTTATAAGATTTTAAGTCTGAAGGACATGGACACCAGATATGGAAGATCGATTTTAGTCGAGTTAAATAATTGTAAAATATTTCTACCAAAGAGATATAGCGAAAAAGTCGATAAGACTCTTATAGACGAGATCAATAGATTAGGTAATTTTTCAGTAACTATGACATCATTCAAAACATATGGCAGACATCATCAGAAGACGCCGGTGCTTGAGATGAAACAATTAGAAAAAGGTAATTTTTTTTTTAAATAATTTGATAAAAATATCTAAAAAGTATAAGACTCTAATTACATATTTTATTCTTTTACAGACTAAACAAGCAACCACCAGTAGTAGGATGAACTGGAAGTAGATGACTTTTTAATATTTTTCTATATTTAAAAAAATAAATAAATAAATAAACTTTTTATTGAATCGATGTTTAATTTCTTTGTTTGTAGTTGGAGGTTGAAACTTTTTTTCATCCTATATATCACTACACAATAAGATAATAGATATAATATTTCATAGAAAACGTTTATTATGAATTAATATCAGGAGAAAATAGTATACTATTTTTCGTTTTATTTTTAAACAAAAATAAGCAGTATGCTTTAGTTGTATTAGTAAATGGCTTGACCGATTCAAGCTGTAATCTAATATCTACAGTTGAATCTTTAAAAACTCTCTACCCGCTCTGAACAATCAATTACACAAACTGGATGAGTTTCTGACGTATAGGTAGATAATTCCAAATTTTAATCCGTTTTCATTAATGAGTAGACCTAACATAACATTAGTATCACCGTAGGAAGAAGGACCGCTCAGAATTGCTCTACAGGAAACAGTCTGACACTAGGTTATTCAGATAAAATATTACTTACAAATCGGAAAGGATATCTATGAAACTCGTGCTGAATTAAATGTAGGAACCTGAATGCGTGGCAGCATCCGTCGCTATTGCATCAACCGTTTCTTCGCATAGCTTTTAGTTTATCTGTGAGAAATTCTATTTTATTTAGTACATAAGGCGTAGATTAGATTATTAATCTACCCAAAAGATTCACCAAACATGGACCTGCTAAATGCCTGCAATTCACCTACCCTATCAGTATGTCGTACAATGCAAACATTTAATATTATTATTAAAATTTTATAAATAAAAACGATAAAAGAAGTTTATAGTTTTCATTTATTTTTATGTTAAACATATACGGTAGCAGGATCTAGATCGATGTATACAAATTCATATATGACAGAAATGTTATGTATCTCAATACATACCTAAAACGTATTCTTCGTATATTCAGTAAGAGCTACCCATTTTTTTCTAGACATTCGAATTTTGAACAGCTTAATAATATGTTTTCTCATTTAATCATAATTAGGTTGACTTTATATAGCATTTTTCAGGAAAACCTTCTTCAGAAAAACCCTAATGATTATTTAATTTACATAAAAAAAAAAATTAAAACATTTGATTACACAATAATCACATTTTCGATACCTTCGAAATATAAGTCTATAACATATGTTTGTAATAGGTCTTTATAACTTTCAAACACAGGGTAGTTACCTCTTGCAAAATTTACAGTTATGAGAACCCTGAAAACTTAACCTGGAGAAATAAATCAGATAAATATTTTACTTTTATTGAAACGATAAATTTGCATACTAATATATGAAAATAATATAATGTATAATGCCTGATAAATAAAATTGAAATTATTCTTATTCTTTTACAATGAAATTATTCTTTTACAATGAAATTTGTTTTGAAAAAACACGATGAAACGTTATGTATATTAATGCAGGAGTTCTGTTAACGCATTCGTTATTTAGAGATTCACTTATAAGTACACTATCTATTTAGCTGATTCAATAAAAATTTCGTTATTTTAAAATTCCTAACGAGGGACCTACTGATAAGCGTTATATTATACCAGGTACGTATGATACTCTACTACTGATTGCATACCTGATGAACGCAGTTGTACAAAGTAATATAGGATATACGTTACAGAGAAGTTTAATTTTCCGTGCAACAAATGACCTATATATATATATTTTATGTACTACAATGCTGACATTAACATATTTAGCGCATACCTGTTGAACATAACTCTACAAAGTAATATTTAAAAGACTTAAAAGGCTTATATTTTAGAGATCGGATACAGTCGCATATATTCCTGTATATTACCTCTAAATTTTACTTTAACAATACATGTAGTCAGGTTTGGCGTAAATAACAATTAGGGATATCAAAGTCATACTAACTGAACGCTAACATAATATGCTCTACAGGTCAAACTCAATTAATTAACCCTGGGGCTATACATCCTTAGACTAGAAACAGTCTTGAAACAAAAATGGCTGAGTCCACCCTGTTAGACAAGAAATCAGAGTATGGGCGTGATAAATAAAACATATAAAGTTATTTTACAAACATTTATTTACTATACATAACATAATACAAGAATATAGATCATAAGTTGTTTTCTATGACGACTGTTGTAGTTCTACGGGTCTCTGAGTCGTCGTATGCCCTCGCAGCAATACTAATACGTATAAAGTCCGACGACTGACTCATTGGAACTGTACCGGTAGCCCTTTCCTTGTTCAACTCTTCGTTACTATCATAGTTGGTAAACGAGGAACCACATTCATCAATACCCCAAATGCATGGCTGAAGTCATATCTTCTTCTTCTTCTTCTGTCTCATCGATATCAATAGGTCCATTTGCTTCCTTTACCAGAGCCGTCTTTACAACATCTGCGTTATTATGTACGTTTTTAAATGCCTTTTATAGCTGTCGATGCGTGAAAGATATTTGAAGCAATTAGAACACCGGACTTTGATTGATTCGTGAACGCTTTTCGTATGTCTTTTAAGCTGTCAGAGCTTGAAAAAGTTTTGACACAGCTAGAACAGCAGATTCTGTTTGAATCGTGTATGGTTTTTACGTGTTTCTTGCAGGTGAATGGCCTCGCGAAAGACTTGAAGCAAACCGGACACTGTATTTTGCAATCCTGTCGACCAGAGCCATTCTTCTTCTTACGCTGCTCCATCTCGACTAATGAAGGAACAGGAACACTATCCGTCTATTTATACTGATCGACCAGAGCAATCGGTTGTTCTATCCTACGTTGAGAAAATAATTATACTATGTAAGCTTAGATACGCTACATATGATTGCGAGCCTGAGTATAAGCATAAACCCTATACTACAGATTTTTATCCTTTTTTCATTATATCTACTACAGCCGAGGTGAAGAATAGGTACATTTAACATGCGTATGCTACAATTATCTAATTTCTAGTTTTCTAGACGTAATGTAATTTTGAACAGATTTTAACCCTTTTCGTTATATCTACTACCCTTGTAAGCGATTTCTACATATACGTTCTTATTGTTTATACACCATATAGATATTCGTAGCATCTAAAGTAAACTCTTATTTAAACGTTATTTTACAATATATCATACATTTCAGCAGCTCGTATGATTATCCGTCTCTATCGTAACCCAGTATGTAAGGACATTATGTTAAATACTATCTCATACATGTAAATAAACATTTCTTTAAAGAGTTTGTTAGGTCACCTAATCTGTTATAATATTACTATGATATTAGATCTCGTCGATTACAGTTTTACCATTAGGACATACTTAGTAGGTTATATGTGCTAAGTAAAATAATAAACAGATATTTCGAAAATTTTATGCATTCTTGAGAGAACGGGGTATAATATTTAAAAACACACTGTAGAAAACATATCAGCAGAGAAAGGGAATACATAAATACAGTATGTTTTGTATGATGAGTTGTCGTCAGTTTAAAAGAAATAAGTTCGTCGCCATATTTAAACGTTATTTTACAATACATCATACATTTTCAATAGCTTCGAAATACGCAGATATGTAATAATATACTATATACTCTTAAAGAAATAAGTTCGCCGCCATATTTAAACGTTATTTTACAATACATCATACATTTTCAATAGCTTCGAAATACGCAGATATGTAATAATATACTATATACTCTTGTAGGTTATTCAACGTATCTATAGTAAACTCTTATGATTAATAATAATCTGTAACCTTATTGTTTTTTATTACATCACAGGTTAGAGCATACGAATATAATTTAGGTTAGATTAGGTTAGAGCCTACGAATACATTTTTAGGGCAGAACGTAGGGAGCAGAGTAAGTACAAAACAACATACTTTCATACAAGAACGTTTATTGATACGAGTAGTTTGACGCTACTTAAAACATAATACATAACTTATATATATATAATATCTATTAAAATAGTACATTTCGTATACACTAATAATGGTACTACATACCCGACTATAAAGTAAACATGGTAAGTATAACAGCAGTTTAAAAGAATAGATAGTAAATATAACTATATCTAATTATTTTATAAAATACTATGTTAACTAAGAGGTTATATACAGAATATATACGCCTGTATTCGACCTCTAGAGGGTTCATAAGACTAGACTAGACCAGACCAGACCACACCAGACCAGACTAGAGCAGACCAGACCAGACCATACTAGACCAGACCAGACCAGAGCAGACCAGACCAGACCATACCAGACCAGACCAGACCATACCAGACCAGACCAGACTATAGATGATAGATAGTAAAATCATGAACAATTATACCACCTGTAATATAATAGAGCTTACTTGATATTTTAAAATTAGTGGCTGAATCTAATTATTACAGAAATTCAATTGTAGAAACTGAAGATGTAATCTTTAAAACATCTAAAGTTAGAAGTTTTTAGTAGTCAGGTCAGATTAATAGAGGGTGTTATAATCAAATCGTTTTTTAGAAACTATTTGTTTTGTAAGATTGGCGCCGTAAAGAAAAACAACATAGCTGTAAAGACTAGACCAGACCAGACCAGACAAGACCAGACCAGAC